>CAHIKZ030005400.1:2600000-2602500 GCA_903632075.3 Acanthosepion pharaonis
ATACCCACACAGACATATATATATATATATATATATATATATATATATATATTTGACATCTATGCATTGATTATATGGTTAAATTATCCTCAATACATTAAACCTTTTGTCGGACATATATTCATATACCTGAATATATATATATATATATATATATATATATATATATATATATATATATATCGAATTCGACGTATGAGGGTCAAGCAGATTAGTTCCCAGGGAACCGACAGCAGCACAAGAGATTTGATTATAGTGGTGAAGGTTTCGTGGAGGACCATCCACACTTTTTGAAGGGCCGAATACAGAGACCTGGTACAGTACGTGTCACAGGCTCCCCAAACGACCCTCCGCAGGTTTTGAATTCAGAGTTGTCCTTCTCCTAGACCAGTTGCCATCCAAGGCTATAGAACCCAGTCTGTTCTGCTATTTACCCATAGCTGGAGGGAGAAGAAGAGGATTCATACCTCATTCATATATATATATATATATATATATATATATATATATATATAGGGTTGCTGCGGTAACCACGATTCTGATAGGAATTTTACGAAGTGAAACAGATTTTTCCTGAATTTTTTCCTGATTGCTGATCTGTAGTTTCTGGTGTTCTGTAGGAAATATAACGCCTAACTCTGGATTTGAATTGGCCAATATTGTATTGATTGGTAAAACATGCTAACGGGTGTCTGTTCTAGAAAGCATCAACTCTTAGGAAATAGAGTTCGAGTGGAACTTACTCCTTACTAATGGAATACAAAGAGAAACAGGATGATTCAGCTTTGGTATCTGTTATATGTGTGATTTTTTTATACAATAAAGTGATCTGTTTCCATTTGTTTATTGCTGTGTGTACCCACTTCTGTGTGTTCTTTAGTGTATATCAATCTGTTTTATTTCGCAATGGTATTTATATCTGTCCCTCTATATTTCTTTTCATGCTTAACAATCTACAGTACATTATATTTTATTATGTAAGTCAAAGTCTACGAAATTGTTATTGAACAATCGATGTGACTAAAACCTCCACGATATACCTAAACGTCATGTTATCATCATGGTATTATGTTAAATTCAGTTTACTGTATTTATTCAGGGTTGTATGATTTTATTACGCTACTCATTGTTTGTTCATCATATTGTAAAGAAATCTATATGATAGTATTTTTATTGTCTTTGTTTATTTCTGACATTTAAAGATGCAGATGTATTCATTCCGTTTAGACACAACCCTGTTGCTGCAGTAGATTTACCTGTTGTTCCCCTATCACTGTAATGATTTACGGCCAGTGGTGTCATCCAACCGGTTCGCGCGAACCTATTCTTAAAATTATAAAACCTTAATAAATTGGTTGTTGGATTATCTGAAAATAGTCTTATATATTAATAGCCGGTGTTCTAGGTAAAATGTTAGTTACGCTACGAACGTATAATGCAAATCTAAAAGATACATGACCCCTACCTTTTTCAAGTTAGAAATGTGGCAAATCTTCTAGTCATAAATTTGATAGATCTTCCATTGGATCTTTGTGAGTGCAGCGAAACAATTTAAATGTGGCTAAGAAACAATAACACAGATGGTGACACTTGAATCAAAAAAGTATCATTCTTCTGAATAGAAATATGATGAAAAAGATAATTTCAATCTGGAAATACCTTTATAAATAAATGTTTTCTATTACATTATCAAAATGGTTTAATTCTTTTTGAGACAATAAAGTGATTTCTTTCCATTCTCAGATTGAAAAGGAAAATTAGCAAAATAGCTTCCTAATGATTATCTGTCTGTATAGAACCTGTTCATGGAAATCTCGGATATCACAGAGATATACACCTATCTTTCTTTGTGTGCGTGAATGAGAGAGCGAGTAAAAGGTTTGGTATACATAGATATTAAAATCATCACGATATGGTCAGTTGTACGCTTTAATAAACCATCGGGCCATAAAAAATTAACAAATCTATCACCTAAAAATATAGCAAATATAAATGTTACGTATATACAGTGGTGGCATCCTTCCGGTTCGCAAGAACGGATTCTTAAAATTATAAAAGCTTAGGAAACCGGTTATTTGATTATCCGGATATAATCTTATATATTAATAGCCAGTCGTCTAAATAAAATGTTAGTTAGACTACACTTGTATGCGCCCGGTGAAAATAATGTGGCTAATCTTCTTGTCATAAATTTGATAGATCTTCCATTGGATCTTTGGGACTGCAGCGATTCAGTTTAAATATGGCTAAGAAACCATAACAGATGATGACACTTGAACCAAAAACCATCATTCTTTTGAATAGAAATGTGATGAGAAAGATAATTTCAATCTAGAAATATCGTAATATATAAATGTTTTATTATTATTATTATTAAATTATCAAAATTGTTTAATTCTTTTTGATAAAATAAAGTGATTTGTTTCCATACTTTGATTGAAAAGAAAATAAGTAGAATAGGTTCATAATGAACCTTATAAAAGTGGTTACGGGAAATCGT
>CAHIKZ030005400.1:2607500-2612500 GCA_903632075.3 Acanthosepion pharaonis
TGGCACGTGGATCTAGAGCAGCCTACCCCAGTGAGCGAAATAAAGGGTTCAGTTCGATATTCCAACCACCTGAAGAAAGCTCAATTCGTTAGTGCCAAAATCTCAAACATTTACAACCAAAACCCACTTTATGTTCAGACTCATTCCCTACTGATATATTTGATAAGGGCGTCTCGTCTATGAATCAGAACCTTAACTTTGTAGAATAGAATCCCGAGTGAATGTATCCTGGAATACTAAAACCTTAACCTCTTCATAACTTGAGTCAATCATTATCTATCCTCCATATCCGCGTAATATTCAGTTTATATTTGCATCTCTTACGTTCATATCACACTTTTCATTTAGTAACCATCTTGATTAGTGGCACTTCCATCATGTATAGAGCGAACATTTTTGAAAGACAAGACAATATTCATATATACATATGTATAAATAAATAATATAAAAATATACATCCACATACATATATGGATAAAATTAATAAAAATAAGAGTGGCAGAAGTTGTGGATTATTTACCCTTATATATGTAGTCACGTGATACTACAAAAGTCAGGACATAGGGAAGCGGCAAATTAAAAAAAAAAATAGTCCTCCTGGAATACACTGAGAGAAAACATTATGGTAGAACTTAATTTCAGCAGCTTACTTTGCCTCACCTTTGTCACACACACACACACACAAACGAACACATTGAAACGTTTTAAGGACTATGGCATTAAAACCGTTTCTCTAAACTTAGACATTGTGGTCATTGTTTTTCCTTCACTTTTCAATTTTCTTTCTTGTACTTTTTTGAAAATATTTATAAAACTCCTTATTGAAAATGCGTTTCGTCATCATTAGATAGGCGTCTTCAGGTCAAATTGAAGGAAAAACACAAAACACAAAACTTCGTGTTTTTTTTTTTTTGTTTTTTGTTTTTTGTTTTGTTTTGTTTTGTTTAGTTTTTTGTTTTGTGTGTATGTGTGTTTGTGTGTGTGGAAGGAAGGGGTATTAAAGTTGTCAATCACTCCTGGCCCCAAAACAAGCCCACTCGGAGGTGATTACCGTTAATCTCTCCACCGACATTGTGGCACGATTTCTTTTACGTTACTTGATCATATTATGTATGAGCCTGGTCTTACGTTTATCATCAGACTCTGTCAGATCAGCACACTCTCAATGCATCTTCTTCTTTGTGAATCTATCTCTCTCCTAATCAGACTGACATTTCTTAAGTCGAAATTGTGTCCAGATATGTGACGGTTAACCTCTAGTCCATTCAATGTGTTATTATGCAGTATATATCCTCTGCTATGCACATATTTTCTTCCTTTTTTTTGTTTTGACATTCCTAGATGTTTCACCGAAACACGTTGTCAATAAATAGTTTTCCAATTTGTCTGATGTTCCCATTTTTCTTCACGTTCTATATCCTACTAAAACCAGTTAAGATATAAATATTTGAAGGACAATTAAAAATGTTAAACTGCTTGATAAGATGGCCTTGGTCAATATTAAGAATGAGTATCTATCAAGATTAATATTATAGATACGAAAAGACGAGACAAAACGAAAGCTTTATATCCGTTCCATGTGGAGGATACCGAATGTCCAACAGGAATTATATACATTATTTGCATGCGGACTTTGCATCTTTGTTGTTATTATCAAGACATTTTGACCGTTGTGACGTCCGGCCGTCATCAGGTGTTTTTCGATCCGGGAAACCTTTATGGAATTTTGAAATAAAACCTTTATTTAATCTTCACTGACTATGCCTAAGAATTCTTCGTCTAGTTCTTATTTAGGACAGTTCAGTTACTGCTTACCCAGTTTACACTGAACAGGCCCAGTGTCTGAACTCATGATAACTTTGTCATTTAATCCACTTATTTACTGTCCTCGATGAATCCCCCCCAACCTTGGATACAGTGAAAGATTAGTGTTTAGTGTATCTGGTGGCGCACTATGTGCAGTGAACGGCCAGATGCAAGGTATTCCCTGCCTCCACCCCGAGCTTCGTATCTGAAAAAAAAAATCCTACTCAACATCTGATACTGGCCCAAGACGTTTTGAAAGATAATTTCGAATCCATTGTTGTTTTTCTTCTAGACTAGGAGCTCATTCCAAGGTTAAAGATTCCACTCTCTATCTAATCCATATATAATAAACTATTGTCATGATTGACAGATAAATGTATCACATCCTAACATTTACTATAAATATATTCTATCCATACACTGTAAGAATTCTGGTAAGTTAAAACTATATCAACTTTTTCCCGTCTCTTTGTTATCAATCACACAAGATAAATCTTTTGATACAAAACAAAAATCATGGTTGTTAGATAGATAGATAGACAGATAGATAGATATGGAGAGACTGACAGGGATAGATAGATATTAAGACACTGACATAGATAGATAGATAGATAGATAGATAGATAGATAGATAGATAGATATGAAGAGACTGACAGGGATAGATAGATGTTAAAACACTGACATAGATAGATAGATAGATAGATATGAAGAGACTGACAGGGATAGATAGATGTTAAGACACTGACATAGATAGAGATAGATAGATAGATAGATAGATAGATAGATAGATAGATATGAAGAGACTGACAGGGATAGATAGATGTTAAGACACTGACATAGATAGATAGATAGATAGATAGATAGATAGATAGATAGATAGATAGATAGATAGATAGATAGATATGAAGAGACTGACAGGGATAGATAGATAGATAGATAGATAGATAGATAGATAGATAGATAGATAGATAGATAGATAGATAGATAGATATGAAGAGACTGACAGGGATAGATAGATGTTAAGACACTGACATAGATAGATAGATAGATAGATAGATAGATAGATAGATAGATACATACATACATACATACATACATACATCCATATGAGATTTGAGTAGATAGGATGTGTCTTTATCTATGTACGAAGAGCAATGCATCCCAGAAGCCTGACTTGGTAAAGATCTAGGAATGTGCAAGTAGACGATATCTCCAACCTGGATACAGCGAAAATACAGTATTTAGGGTATCTGGTGGTGTATTATGTGAAGTGAACGGCCAGATGCAAGGGATTTCCCCCACCCCCAGAGATACGTATCGGAAAAAAATCCTACTCAACTACCTATACTGGCCCAAGACGTGTTTAAAAATAATTTCCAATCCGTTGTTATCTTTCACCTAGTCTAGATTTCCTACCTGGGCTAAAGATGCCAGTCTTCATTTTTATATTACCAAGATCTGTGTTGATAGAAAGATATGGTTCCATGTCTATCCGATTAAAACAACTACAATTCAACGTTCGTGACATGACTATTTTTCTCTCTCATAACCATTCGTCACACGTATATGAAAAAAAAGGATATAAGAATGAATGATATTTTTTAAGGCGAACAACTTATAATTGTAAACATTGTGTAATGAATTAATTCCTTCCTAGGTGTCCCCACTCTTGCTACCCTGTGTGCGGCTGAGTTTAGAAATTATGTTTAAATATAATTAAGTATATTGTAATGTCCCATGTATGAAAAGTGTTGCATCCTTGTCAGGTAAAGTCAGTGCATGATAGTAAGTATCAATATAGAGCGGAATATAAATTGATATTCGATATCTTGCAGAGTGTGTTGATGCCTTTAGCATTTAAGCATATGTACACTCGTAGAATCGAATATTTCCCAGGCACAACGGGACAAGATAACAGAATATATTCAATAGCTTTCAATAACGAATATAAATACAACTATGAATCAATTTGTATAAACATATGTATACACATCGATAGAAATAGAGAGACAAAGAGAGAGAGAGAGAGAGAGAGTTGAGAGAGATATTAACAGACTGAGATAGATAGATAGATAGATAGATAGATAGATAGATAGAAACAAACATAGATAAGAATAGAGTACACCGATAGAGAGATAGACAGATATAGAGTTAGACATGAACAGAATGCACAGATAGATAGATAGATAGATAGATAGATAGATAGATAGATAGATATGAATAGAGTACACCGATAGAGAGATAGATATAGACTTAGACATGAACGAAATAGATAGATAGATATGAACAAACGAATTAGATAGAAACATAGATAGATATTAAGTGAATAATAGATAGATAGATAGATAGATAGATAGATAGATAGATAGATAGATAGATAGATAGATATGAATAGAGTACACCGATAGAGAGATAGATATAGACTTAGACATGAACGAAATAGATAGATAGATATGAACAAACGAATTAGATAGAAACATAGATAGATATTAAGTGAATAATAGATAGATAGATAGATAGATAGATAGATAGATAGATAGATAGATAGATAGATAGATATTGAAGAGACTGACAGGGATATATAGATATTAAGATACTGACATAGATAGAGTTAGATATAACAATACAACGAATAATTTAAATTTAAAGCATTTTCTTAATCGTGAAACCAAAGATAACGGTCTTTTTATTTTGATATAAAAGCGAATGTAAACGAAACGATCCGAGTGAATGGTATATATGAGAAAACTCAAAAAGGATGGAGAATGTGTCGGACACAACTCGAAATCAAAAAATAAAAGAATGTTTTAAAATACATGGAATGATGAAAATTTTCTACTTCAGAAATTCCAATATGGTTCTTCATATAAAGAGCGTTGTTATGCGTACATAAGATTGAGGAATTTTTAAATACAAAAAAATCAGTTTACGGAAGTGGAGAGAAAATTGGGAGATATCATTAAACTTTAAAACTCTCATAAAAAGAAGAAAAGATAAGGCAAAAAGAGATGCATTTTTCATGAGCTTTCCTAGGGTTTGTCAGATTAACTTTGCCTGCTGTTTTTCTTGGATATTCATATATAATAAATTATTGTCATGATCGACAGATAAATATATCATATCCTAAGATATACTATAAATATATTTTATCCATACACAGTTCAAATTCTAGTAAGTTATAGCTATATAATCT
>CAHIKZ030005400.1:2615000-2662500 GCA_903632075.3 Acanthosepion pharaonis
AGTTGTTATTTTTGTCATTAGTTTAGTTGTTTTAATTTTTTGTAATATATTATTTAATTTTCTTGTTTTGATAGGGTAGGATCGTATATTACTTTATGACTTTTCTAAGAGAAAATTTTCTTGCTTATAGTTGATGCATATTTGACATTTTTAGATGTTAATGTTATTTTTTTCTCTGTATGTTCAGTGTCATTATTAGTTACTTTGGAAAGAAACAGTCTAATCAGGTGGTCGATGAAGTAGTTAAGAAAACCATTGTTAACTAGAATTTTCAGTTGAATTATGACTTATTTAAACACCCGACTCCATCCAAAACCTGCTAGTAGAAAATATGAGCATAATAACCTAAATAAACAACACGCACACACACACACACACACATATATATATATATATATATATATATATATATATATCAAGATTTAAATTATGCAACGTTTATTTTTCAATTAGCATCATTTTGTGGTAGCAGCTAGGAAAAAATTGGCCTCTATATATATATATATATATATATATATATATATTTGAAATCGTATTTCTCTTCTTCTGTACACACGCACACACACATATGTGAGAGTGTATGTGTGTGTGTGTGTGTCTGCATGTGTGAGAATATGTGATTGAAAATATGGCTTATATCCGATTCAGTAAGAAAATAAGAAACATGTAGGGAATTGCAATATTTACAAAGTTTCGGCCGTTGTAAGTTCCGGCCATCTTCAGGTTATTGGAATATCGTTCGAACCGTTTATTTCGTCCACCCTGTTAGATTTTTAAGTCCATCAGCTACAATGGGTTCATAAAAATTTGGACAAAAAGAGTACTCATTTTGTAGGGATGTACATGGGATATAATAAATGAATCTGAATAGCTTGAATCTGGATTCCTAAACATGACTTCTCAAGAAACACAGAAGAATCTCCATATTATGCATAAAACCCTATATTTTAGTTGCCTTTGCATTCTTCTTATTGTGTAGAGATGTTACTTGTTCTCTCCGTCGAACACGTATAAATATGTATATATAATTTTGTATATGTCATGGTGGTATAAAAGTCTATCTGAGAACAAAGCATATTTGTCATTATTTTTTCTTTCAGCCATTCCGTTCTGTCCGTGAAATATGGTGTTATTATATTATAGAGAGAATAATACCCAAAATGGAAATAAAAAATGGGAGAATAAAACATTTTTCCATATATCTTTCCTGTTATAATCTTTAAGAAAAAGTTTTTTTTTTGTTTTTCTACATGGTAACAAAAGGCCAAACACATTTGCCTAGTCTTGCTCAGCGACAGATTTTTGCGTCTTTCACTTACCACGAAATGCTTTGATGGCGAAAATATTATGTAAATGAAGTCTTGATCGAAAAATGTTTTCAGCAAAATCAGCGGAATTTTACTCGAAAGTACTGAAAAGCTAAATGACAAAAGCAACAACCATTTCAAATAATGGTGCATATATAACTCATTAATAAAAGGTAATTTGCCTAATTTTATTAAGAATAAAGGTGAGAAACAAAGACGGAAATTATTTAAGGTTCACATTAACAAAATGTAGGGATCGAAATTTAGAAGATAAAATTGTAGTTGATAACAATAGAAAAAGTTATCATTGTGTTTGAGTAAAATTTATCATTATTTAAATGCAGTCCAATCTCAGGGAAAACAAACTGGAAATCTTGTAAACAAATAAAGGTAAGTGCTTAAGTTGTTAGGATCAAGATTTCCCATAGGCAATTGTTGATCATAAAAAATAAAGAAAAGTTTTTTCTTTAGTATTTCGTCAAAATGTTGTTTCGAAATGAGTTCAGTGCTGGTAAATATTCTAATATTCTTGTACACAATGTTGCATTTAAAATCACTACGATGACAAAAAAAGACCACAGTTAAAAAAAAAACAAGTTCTTATATGAATTCTCTGAAAAATAATAGTAATATTTTTGTAAGATTTGTAATTTTACGGATATATATATATTTGTATTTTTACGGATATATATATATATATATATATATATATATATATATATATATATATACGAATAAAGACAAACAGAAAACTTGTTTTAGCCGAAGCGTATACTTCTCTGAGAGACAATGTCAGGGCCAGAAAATCCCTCGTACCACGGAATGCGTCGGCTAAGATAAGCTTTCCTTCAGACTTTATTGATAAACAGATAACAGATATACTTTATCTGAAATTTTTAGCTGCACACACACACACACATATATATATATATATATATATATATATATATATGTAAGCAAATATATGGATATAAATCCGACAGTATGAAAAAAAAATACAGAAAAAACAAAATTCTCAAAATATAAAATTTTTATTTATAAGAAAGTGATCTGTATAAAATTTCAGTCTATCTGTTTGAATTATCTTCATGTCCATCGTCTTTTGTGTTAAATTGTTATGTTATAATGTTAATTATGTTTAAATGAAAAAAATGAAGATGGTCTTAAATAGACTAATTCAAAACGTCCGACGTCGACTTTATTTTAACATTAATAATGCATATTCAGAATTTTGTTTTTTCTGTATTTTTTCTTTCATATATATATATATATATATATATATATATATATATATATATATACACTGAGGAAAAAATAAATATTCTTCGCCATGAAATTTTATAATTAACATACTTATAACTTATGAAAAAACTTAAAATCCAAAACAATATTTCTACGCCATTGCATAATGTTTCAATATGCAAAAAACAATTAGAAAACATTGTTATAAATAAAGTTATATATCATTTTTACAATTTCGAGGGGAAAAAATATTCGTACAAAATATGTCTTTCATATCAAGAGGATTAAATTACCTTTAATTACATAATTCTTTGTAAGACTTTGCTAGATTCTTCCAATTATCTTATTACCGGAATAATCTAGAACATCCGCAATATTGGAAGGAAGGCAAAATAACAGATATCCTGAATATACCATTTATTAATATTAGTTCCGTTACTGCTAAATATAAAAAGGTGAAAACTGTTGAGAAGAAATCGAGGTCTGGTGCACTCCGCAAGATTTCTACCAAATCAATGAGAAGAATTCAGCGCAAAATTCAAGAAAATACAATGACTACTCGGAGAAAAATGCAGAAAGAATTAACAGCGTCAGGTATTATTGTTACGAAGCGAACAATAAGCAAGATCGCGTTCTCCAAGAAAAACTCCACTACCATTGAAGAAACAGGGATGCCTGGTTAAAATTTGTTCCTGAGTATAAGAGTAAACCTGAATTATTTTGGGAAACTATTTTATGGATAGATGAAGTAATACCTATAGTATTTGGGCGTAATTCAAGGACTCATGTTTCGAGAAAAGACGGCGCAGCCTTTGAATCGAAGAACACAATCCAGGTTTGGTGGTGGCAATATCATGGTTTGAGGGTGGTTTTCTTCTAATTCTACGGGTAATTTAGAGATAAGAGATTGTAGAATGATTTCAAAAATATTATACCAAGATGTTTTATATTGTAATTTGTTTGGGTCAGTAGCAAATATTTGACTTCCAAATGACTGGTTTTTGCATGATGACCTTATAAATACAACTAAATCTACGAAAAAATGGCAATACACTCGAATGGCTATCACAGTCTCCAAACTTCAATCCAACAGAGAATTTGTGGCGTTTATTAAAATTTCAAGTTAATAAAATAGCTCTAAAACATGCTAGGCCTAAAGAGAATATGCAAAGAAGAATAGAGTAAAATATGAAAGGAAACTTATAAAAAGAAACTGATTGATGTTGAATTGAGTAAGGGATATGCTACAAAGTATTAAAAATGTATTATAATTTTGTACGAGTACTTTTTTCGCCTCCAAATTTCATATAATTTCATTAATATATCAATTTTTTCTGATTATTTTTTGCATATTGCCACGGTATACAATTACTGTATTGTTTATAAAATTATTTTATAAAATCTATGTTAAATAAAAAAAATTCGTGGTATACGAATATTTCTTTCCAATCACTGTATGGGTGTATTGGTGTGTGTGTATATGTGTGTGTGTGTATGTGTGCACGCTTCTGTGTGTATTTAAGCAGCATCTCTTCATTAAAGCATGTTTAATTGAATAATCTAAACCAGAGGTTCTTAACCTTTTGATGATTCCAGACCCCCAATGGATTGTCCAATATGGTCCCATACTCACTGCACTTGACTGTCGAAATAATTATCACCAATCCTATTAGTTGCGAACAGAAAACCCATATGATGAAAGAATTTCTTTCTGATCATAGCGAACTCTTCTCAACTTAAAAGTCTCAATCTATGTGCCAACATGACTACTGTGTTTGCTTTCGAAATGTTCCCTTTGCTCATTACCAAATTCCACAGCATTGCACTGGAGTCTTTCTGTTCCATCACGTTCTGTCACACTTCCTTTTTTTTTTTGACAGACGAAATTTTACACCAAATCTGTGAAAAGAAAAATGAAAAACTGTCAAACACAACACTGGGGTGTGGACTATCAGTACCCAGAAATCGAGACCTATACCCCCAGCATTTGGTTCCCATACCCACAAGGGGTATGGAGACCCCCGGTTAAGAACCCCCGATTTAAACATATTATGTCTATTTTTATCTTAATCCTCTCAAATTCGCTGATCAATTTCTTAGTGCTGTTATGAAACTGAGTAAGAAAGATACCGTAGTTTGAGTTATTTCTTTTATTTTCTCATGTACTTTTAATCACATCAAAGATCATGTTCAGGAGAATTGCTAAGACAAAAAAAAATAATGTAATTGATAGTTGGGATTTTTTGTAAATCTTTTGTAAATTCACAAGAAGTATAGAGTTGGTGTAGTCTTTAAAAGGAAACGCAAACCCGATCCTAAACAGGGAACAAGGGATGTACCTCTACTCCTGTTCAAAAGACCGAGGGGGAATGTGAACCGAGCATTAGGCGAACCTATCTACTTACATTGAGAAGGAAATAATACATAATTAGTAAATAAAGTTCCAAAGTTCAGACGTTGACGTTAGAAGTATAGAGTTGAAGTCTTTAGAAGGAACCAGAAATACGATCCTAAACATGGAAGAAGGAAAAATAATACTCTACTACTCGCCAAGAGAAAGCAACAGAAATTGAACCAGGCAATAAGAAAACCTACTGTTACTGGGGAGGAAAAATGATAATTAATTAGTAAATAAAATTGCAGAGTTCAGGGGGAGAAGTTAAGAAGCATAGAGTTGAAGTAATCTTTCGAAGAAATCGGAAACCCGATCTTAAGCAGAGAACAAGGGATAAACATCTCCCGTTGTTCACATTTATAGATGAAGACATGATATGTCTTTGAGTGATTCTTTTTGGCACATGTGTACATCGGTCTCTGTGACTGGATTCCCCTAGAACAGTCGTATCGTTTCTATTTCCATATTTGGATGTGCGTGTATGTGTGCTTGCGTGGATTTATATGAAATTGAAATGAAATTCATTTTTGGTTTGAACCAATCAGAAACAAAGGGAAAATGTCCCAACGATGAGCTGAGCGTGACTTGTCGCATTAAATCAGGGACTTGCCTCTAAAATTACAGGAAAATGTATGAATAAAAAAAGAAAAAAATTAAGAAGAAAAGAATGTAACATGAAAGAAATCATTGGTGTCTCTTCTTTTTTTATTTCTTTATTTTTATGCGCTTCTTAAGGATTTTATTTCAATATTTAATCCTGCTTTATTCCCTTTCCATTCGTTTCATTCCCCGAGCCATTTTTCCTTTCATGTCTCATCACCTTCATCCTTGTTCTTTTAATCTAAATTCTTTGCCATTTCAAGAATCTTCTCGTCAGTTATAACAATCCAGTTATGCATTCTGCCTCAGTTATTCGTCCACACACACACACACACACACACACACACACGCGCGCGCGCGCACACCCACACACACACACATATATATATATAGATATATATATTAACGTAGTAAAAAAATTGGGGGATACAGAAAATATATTAAATATTTGTCGCATTTAATCCATTTCATATAATACACACGCACACACACACACACACAAACATATATGGATATGTGTATGTGTGTGTATTATATGAAATGGATTAAACGCGATAAATATTTAATAAATTTTCTTTAAATATATTAAATATTTGTCGCATTTAATTCATTTCATATAATAGACACACGCACACACACAAACACACACACACACACACACACACACACACACACACACACACACACACACACATATATATATATATATATATATATATATATATATATATATATATGAGTGTGTGTGTGTCTATTATATGAAATGGATTAAATGTAACAGATATTTAATATATTTTCTGTATCACCCCCCAATTTTTTACTACGTTAATAAAACATCAAAAACCGAAAAGAAGAAATAATACGAACTGAAAATGAAAAACAAGTAAAATAAATTAAGCCAAATAAATAAACAAACAAGCCACTCCCGCAAAAATAACCACCAGAATAGATTACCCATAATGCACCACTAATTTCTATATATAAATAGTCGAGGAAAATCCAACATTCGCAGCCTGACGATTTGGCATGAAAAAGCTTGACGCCTCTGAGTGTTGACTTCAATGTTCATATATATATATATATATATATATATGTGTGTGTGTGTGTGTCTGTGTGTGTGTGTGAGTGCGTATGTGCGTGTATTATATGAAATGGATTAAATGCGACAAATATTTACTATATTTTCTGTATGTACGTTGTTTTTATGCATGTAACTTATTTAAGTAATTGCTTTGTTTTTACTTAAACAGCATTAATTACATTTAATTTAATTACTTTTACCGGCTTGAATATTTCAGAAATTTCGTAAAAAATATACGTTTTCCGATAGGAATCGAACCTGTATCCAAGACGGAAACCGTCATTTGGCGTGATGTTTTGTTAAGCATTCAGTCACAGAGAACTTTCCGATTAGCAAAGTTTAACTTACTATTTATAAATACTTATCCTCGACGATTTTTCTCGATATATCATTTCTGCTCTGAAACGAAGCCGTTAATTGTAATTATTATTGTTTAATTAAAATTACTCAGTAAGGTTGTACTCATAGAAATAACGTATAAACAGAAAATATATTAAAATATTTGTCGGATTTAATCCATTTTATATATGTTGTCATGATTTACGTTAGATTTGTTTGCGATGGCTTTTTGCTAATTATCGCACACCTCTTTGATATTTTTTGATGTGATAAAGTTTTTGAATCTTGAATCCTGTTCTCTTTAGATAATGTTTTCTGCATCAAAGGACTTATGGCTATATCACGTTGAGACACCGTAAGATATCGAATGATCACCGAAGATAAATAGCGTCGAGCCTGATCACTACCTAGATGAATGACCCGTTGGGAATATCTACTGCTGTAAGTTTAGATGTGCGGATGATGTAATTAGGAATCCACTTGTTCTCCTCCCAGATATGGGTTAATTAGTAGGACTTGTATCAGTATATCATTATTATCTCAAAAAATATTAAAATTTAAAAATATTTTCTGGCTTAAATATCCTGCAAATGGTTGATAAACCGAAAAAAAAACATCAATCAGTTTCCATCAAAGCATTTTCCAGCGACAGAAAACGGTAAGACCAAGTGAATTCCAAAGTTTCAGGGATTCATTATTTTTCCATAGCTTGGATTCTAATAGGTGTTACTATCTCAGGTTAGGGTGGACCTGGGAACAACAGCAATTAAGCGGTAGTTCCATGTCCCTCAAATCCGCCCGGTCAGAGACCTTGCTGAGAGATGTAGTTTATCGTCATATCCAGGATGAAACTCCCACGTTGAAGAAGAGATCACCAATGGGTTGCTTTCTCGAACACTACAATCTTAATTTCTTCAAGTCAATGATCAATCATTATCTATCGTTCTTATTTTCATAGCCTTTACTTCCTATCACGCCCTCTTTCATTTATATCTCATTGATCAATAACATTTTAATGTCTTTGTTTTTATTAAGTGGATCTCAAGCATTGAATTTTAATATAAAAATATTGGATGGTAAGAAATTTCGAATTTCTATTTCTAATATTTCTCAAAGTATGTCTTGAAATTTTACTGTTTATTCTACGGATTACTTTTTTATTTTAGTTAATTTGATGTTTGTATTTTTATTTTAAATTTTGGGAGTGAATATCGGAATGTTTCCTCGATGATGGGAAAAAGTCTAAATGTGGCCTTTGTAATATCTCTCGCTTTATCGATGTGATATTAAGAATATGTGTGGGGATCTTAGCAAATATCATTGCAGGGCAAAAACTGTGTCATTACTGCTGAAACGCATGATCCACCGACTGACTATGTGCGCATCCATCGTCTTAATTGAATAAACTGTCACACCCATGGGTGACTACACTATAGGTAGTATCTGTAAGTCAACGGACTACAGAGACTACCCGAAATCTTTTTCGGCTATACAGACGAACTCTTTGAAATTCGGGCAGAGAGGAACCCGGAGGTAGACTGCCCTGAACCTGTTAATACGGGCTCGGAAGACCCACGTTAAACTCGGCCTTGTGCCATATATACCATAGTGAGAAGCTAGTAAATACCGACTACCCGAAATCTTTTCGACTGGCAGGTCGAACTCTGCCTCTGAGCAGAGTGGAACCCAGGCGAGGGTGAGTCTCGTTCGGGGAGGGTGACCAACGCGATCCCGTTTATGCGGTTGCTACAGGGATTTTTTGGCCGAGCCTATGGGCTCGAACTCACGCTAAAGCCGGATTTCGGCAACATGCAACCCTCGTGGATGGTGGGCTAAATATACTAGCTGCGATCTGTTCCTGCTAGACGGTCGAACTCCCTGACCCTGAAACCGTTTATACGGGTTCGAAAGGGTAAATTTTTGGCCGACGGGCTCGGAAGACCGACGTAAAACTCGGCCTTGTGCCACATCTACCCTTGGGGCTGGGGGCTAGTAGATATTGTCTAGCTGCGATCTGTCCCAGCTAGACGGTCGAACTCTATGTCTTCGGGCAGAGTCTCGTTCAGCGAGGTTGACCAACCCGATCCCGTTTATGTATGTTCTACGGGAATTGTTTTTGGTCTATCGTACGGGCTCCGGAGATTCACGTTAAACTCAGCCTTGTGCCACATCTACCCTCGTGGGTGGGGAGGGGCTATTAAATATTGTCTAACTGGGATCTGCTGAGTACGATTTACGCGAAAACTACCGACATTCCAATAGTAGTAATCACTACTGGATTGACTTGTAAAAACCTTGTGCTTAACTGTACCTTTATTCTTATTGTACTGGTTTTCACAATAAATATTTACTTATTTTATCTACCGTGTTTTTCATATATATATATATATTAAGGCATTAAAAACTAGAAATGTTGTATTGTAGGCCATGATAAGTTTAAAATAAAACACACACCAGTCGACCGGTTTCGTCCCCTCTCGTCAGAACTGTTAACGGGGAATTTAGATTATGAGGAAAAGAAAAAAAAAGAAAAAAGTCTGTCATGGGTGACATGAATGAATGGACAGGGAAGGAAAAAAAAATTAAAATTATACCAACAAAGATGCTAGAAGCGCAGCACAGCAAGTCCAAGCAAACAATCTCTTTGTTTACAAAGAGCATTTCTAGTTTTTAATGCCTTAATACGCTTTTGTACCGTTTCAAACCTATTTAAATATATATATATATATATATATATATATATATATATATATTCCTATTAGCACAGAATATACCAGTCTTCCTCTACATAAACGTTCATCATGTATTAATATCAATGACTGCAATGTAATGAGTCATCTTTGCTTCTTATCTTTTCATATCTTTTTTTTCACTCAGTATATATTCAGTATTTATATTTACTAAATAATTCATATTACTTTCGTCTTACGTGAACAATACACAGCCCTGTGTTTACAATGTCTATATTCATAGACCCTTGTTAAACTTAATTGAAACAAAAAGAATAATTCCGTTATTATTCACTTTCTTTTCGTATTTTTTTCAATAAAACATGACACATTGCACATGTTAGTACTTTATATGTCTATTCCACGAATTCGTTCCCTGCAGATTAACCGAAGATTCTCGATTGTATTTAAACCAAGAGAGTTTCCGTGTCAGTTTAGAGTACTTTGATTTGCTCAAAGTAAGCTTGCCAGTGTGTTTGTGCAGTGTTACAATTTTCGTAAGCTTTCTTGGAGTAACATCCATCGCAGACAATGACTGTAGGACAACTAATCGACGATCAAGACAATAGTGTTTGGGTGTGATAAAAATCTGATGCCATCACAGATGACGCAATATTTTTCAAAAAGAAACAAATTTCATCATACACCCCCGAAAATAGTTTAATATTACTGCACACCATTGTAAATAATTGAATCTGAAGAACATACAGTGATCGATAACACCCAATGCACTCCAGTGGATCTAAAACTGACCGTATAATGAAAGAAAGGAAACTAAAGCGTTTGTTTTAATTAATTTGCATAACAGTGTATATCTTCTTATGTGTTTCAATTTAATTTATGCAGCGAGTAAGTTTAAAGAAAAATAGAAAGAATATGGCACATACTTAGAATCAGAAAGAAATTATTGGAGCTCGTAAGGAAAGGCAAGCAGAAGTTGACATTCAAATGACACGTTGACATGAAATGGAATAAAAACAAACAGCTGTTAACAGATCGAATTAGCTTGTGTGAATGAATCACAGAAAATGGAGTGGGAAGGAGAGTTTAAAAAAAAACGTTGTTAATAGTTACAAAGAATAGGAAGTTGTGAAGAGCTATATTTGATGACGTCCTGAAGGGAGAAATCACATAAAACAAAAATATATTGGTGTTTTTTTTTGTTTTGTTTTGTTTTGTTTTTTAAATTTTACAAATATATTCACCCAGGACAAGACCCAAGAATAATTTGAGGGAGGGGAAGGATTACAGATATATGTGGGGTTATGTAGGATGGAGAAGGAGTGAGAGAGTGTGAGAGAGAGAGAGAGTGATGTTTTATTACCACCACCAGCCACTATATATATATATATATATTTTATCATATATATATATATATATATATATATATATATATATATATATATATATATATATATATATATATGCTGTTACGAACTTGTTTGGAAAAACAGTTGTCAATATATCATGAGGGGGTCTTCCAAGAAGACTCTATTCTCTTAAAAGACTGGATTAAAATAATCTACCTGATTATTCATTTAACCGTTTACCAGATGAAGCCCGACTAAATTTAGATGAACATCTTTGATGAAGAGTTTTGTTCAGACACGTTGGTCTGTTTCACGTTTCTATCGCGCACTCGCCCGTCAATCGCAATTTTGAAATTGCGAACGATACAAAGAAAAAAAAACCTGCTTTAACACGTAAGTTGTATACCCATTGCGCTCTTGGTTTAGGGATTTGCTTTCTCTAGCATTGCTTCAATGTGACAGTTTAGAGTGTTTATTTCAATCTACGTATAATACGTGTATACAAATGTCTAATGATGTTGATCAGGACAGATATATGTGTATACAAGTGTGTAATAATATTGATTAGCACAGATATTCTTTTATGCAGGTGAGTAATGATCTTCATTGATAGGAGTGTATACCAGTCTGATACGCATGTATACAAGTGTGTAATAATACTCTTAGCAAATATGAGGATATATACAGATATGTAATGATGTTGGTTAGTACTGACATCAGTGTATAAAATGTATAACGAAACTGATTTGCGTATACACAAAAGTTTTTAGATGTTGATTAACATATATATATATATATATATATATATATATATATATATCCGTTTATACCAATATGTAAAGATTTGAGATATTTTAGAATATGATTGGTAATAGTAATACTAATGTTATCCGTTTCCATATAAGGAAATAGTCGAGATTCATTGACCGAGAAGATACGGCTCCAGTTAGTTGAAATTTATAAATAATTTTTATTACAATATTTTTTTCAGAAAAATAGAATTCTCAAGACCAGTAACTGCTATCGCTCTTTCCAGCAGTGATGGCGGATTACTTTCTATTTTTTTTTTCGCTCAATGTAATGCATTATGCCAACATGCATTTTATTTGTTGCTGCTGTTAAAATATTTCAGGGGATCTGGTTTTTTGCTTTCTTTTATTTTACTTCACCTAATACAAGGACCAAGAGCCACTTAAGGTAGAGTGTTGCTGAGACAGATTGCTGTAATGGCGGCGGATGTGATAATTGCATATAATAAAGATATGTAGAATAGGCTCTGAATTTGAAGGGGTTAAGACTTTAGTGATCAGAATAGTTTCCTCTCGACTGGATAAATAAAAATTGATAAATTATATATCTTTGAATAATAGATATACATTTAGTTAGTATATATTATTAGCATAGATTACAAATCTGTAATGTTACATGAATAAATGTTTTATTACCACCAGCAGCCACTATATATATATATGTATTTTATATATATATATATATATATATATATATATATATATATATATATATATATATATATATATGTGCTGTTACGAACTTGTAGCATATAAGCGAACCACGGCTTTAAAAAAAGCAGCCACTATATATATATATATATATATATATATATATGTGATGGACTCTCCTGTCGGTTTCGACGTATGAGGTTCCGACAACTTTGTTTATTTAACCGTGTGTGTGAGTCGCAAGTCACATTTCAGTCCTGCTAGTGATTTGCAAAGAAGTCCACAGATTGTGCAAGAGTGTGGATTCTTGGAGTATATAGCTGGAACAGCAGCAGATATTTTATTCCTTTCCCTAGTTTGATGAAGCTTGACAATGTTTGATGCTGACTTGTTCTTGATGCCATTGTAGCATGTAGTCTTCCATTCATTACGATCAATTACGATGTTCTCAAAGGTAGTGTGATTTATATTCGCAGCTAAGAGTTTACTTTTCATCTTGTCCCTGTACCTAAGTAAAGGCCGACACACGTTTCGATGACCTTTGTCAAGTTGACCATACATGAGCATTTTTGGAATTCTGTTGTCTTGCATACGTAACGCATGACCTGTCCAGTGTAATTGTGATTTCATGAGAAAGGACTCAATACCATCAATATCACACATGGTGAAAAGGTCTGCATTTGCCATTCTGTCGCTTAGGTTTACCCCACAGATTTCCCGAAGAAAGCTTTTGTGAAAAATATATATTTGCTGAATTTGCTTTCTGTATAGTGTCCAGGACTCTAAGTCATACAAGTCTTATATATTTTTTAAAAAAAGGGTTTTAAAAAAAGGAAAACGTGGGATTTTTCTCTGTTTTTCACTCAGGAATAGAAGTGACACAAGAGAGTCCACGAAGAACAGACACAAAACGATGGATTTTAAAATAAAACATTTATTTATAAATACATAAACTGGTAAAAAAAAAAGAAAATTCATTTAACAAAGAGGAAGAGGACCATGAAAGAACAAAAGGAGCGAGCGAATACATAAAAAGATCAAGCCAAGAAAATGAATTTATCCATCAGTCGAGTTGATATTTCCACGCAAAATTCTGATTCGCCGAAGCGAGAGTTCTTATGCTAAAACAATATTTTGGTCAGCCGGCAATTTTCCTAGGTTCCTTTTCTTTCGAAAATGGTCGGGTTTCCACAGCATCTCGTACAGGTGTTTCGTTAGTCGATTCAGTTTCGTAGCAGTCCTTTCGTGCTGTAGTCGACAGACTTTGCTGTCTTCTTCATTTCAGTGGGCAGTTCATTTGGAATCGGGACGATTCGCCTTGCGATGTTCATCTGCCAATGGTCAGACTGAAACTGAAAACCTTTTTTTAGATTTTTGCTGTCCCCAAAGATAGTCACGTGGGTTCTCTTCTTCCTTGACCGGGAATGCAGGATGATGGGACGCAAATCAGGCAGTTTTTGCGTTACGGCCAAAAATTTAACCAACCCTTAGTAGGGTCTGATCAAGTGAATCGCAGCCGGAGAGCCTGGCTGTGCCTGGCGGTGCCTGGCGGTGCCTGGAATTCACTTATGGTCAACGGCCTGATGGCCGCCGGATTTTGGAACCAGGTCATTCAATCAGGTCACGGCCCTTTGGCTTGCGGCTGGAAGAGTAAGTAAAGAGGGAAAGAAATTGTGAAGAGAAGGGGAGGGTATCGCTTATCATAGAACATATTCGCTCGCAAATTGAAAGCATTGGATTTTATCTAATTTTATTTATTTATTCATTTATTTTTCGACTAGAATTTGGGATTTTTCTTTGAGGGTACTTTTTAGTACACACAGTCAAGATATTGTCAACAGTCAAGATATTGTGTCCATGTTGATATTACTGAGGGTTAAGATAGATAGATAGATAGATAGATAGATAGATAGATATTAAAATGTATTTTATCATATATGTTACATTCTGGAACTGGACGTTCCTCAACTTTACATTTTTGGGGAAGATGCTCTGTGGGGATGATTTGCCACCATGAATATATGACAGATACCAGCTATGAAAGTATGAGCTGGTGGGACTATTGAATGTAATACGTTTTAACATTTTCTATAACAAATTGCTTTTTGTCTGTGGGATAAGGGTTTTATGGTGAAGATGTTATCGCTTTTCATCTTTGTCGTGGCTGGGCAGTGAGGACTGGGACGCCACAGCCCATATATGACAACAATACTCCATTCTTTGTCTTATATGACTCTTTAAATTATATCAGCAGATGATTGCAAGGGTTAGATATTTTCTGGAGTGATTCAAGGAACTGGTCATTCTTCCAGCATCTTTAACGATAGCAGGAATATACAAACTCCATTGTATGTTTGAAACCCAACAGGCGTCCGATGCAAGATTCCATCTTGAGGATATGACCGCATATGGATCGAATTTAGGGTTGGTGATGAAATGTTGCTCGGTTGTGATGAAATGTTGCTAGCATTTTTTTTGGAGGTTTTGAAGTATAACAGCCTGTCTTTTCCCCCATTAAGCTATGATAATTAGAGAGATTATCTTCCAAGCACAGTCTTCCAGAAATTTGGAGGTGCACCTATTTAGTACAGTATGTTTTGATAATTTAGCACCAGTCCGCAAGATTCAAATAAGGCAGGTGATCGCTGAGACATATAGTTTTTTTCGTTGAAAGCAATATTTCATCATTGTTCTGAGGATGAAGTCTTATAGACCTGTGCGTGTTTGGCGCCATGAATGATCTGTATAAAATTCTTGATACCTACAAACAAATCTAGTGATATGTATCCAATGTTCTTCACATCTTTTGGCGATTAAGCTAAACTCAAAGACATTTACAATTGTTTTAAATTTCAAATTCTTATTAAAAGTTAAATTAAATGATTATATATATTAAAAAGTATTTTACAGATAAAATGTATTGTATTGTAACCATCATAAATTACTATGAGCATACGACATTGAATATATATTACGTAAATTTCTTATTTTACTGAACGGTTCACTAATTATTGTTTACCAGAGGGGGGGTGCACCTAGGTTCCTCTCCGTACATGGTTCTTATATTATCTTGTGGATGTAAAGAATCTTTTTTCCATTCCAAGTGCAAGTTTATATATCTGCATGTGATATGTTTTTTTTTTCTACGCATGCACACCCTTCGATCTATCACGTATTTACATTTCGTGGGATAGCTCTGAAGCTAAGAATTCAAAAACTATTTACCTATCATTTGTCATGAGTCACATAGTACTTTTTGGTATTTAAATTATTACCTTTCACTAAAAGAAATAAAGGTAATTTTCACAAGAATCACTTTCAATAAAATATTAAATCTGATTTCATTTCTTACACAATATTTTCTTGGATAATTGATGTAAAAGAAAATAAGTGGCACTCCCGCCTTGCTTGGGATGAAATGCTTAAAAATGTATGGGTGTTGGCATCAATAGACAGATTTATATTTACATACGCGTTATTCCTGATATTGAGCACTTTAACACAATAATATCTCATACCTAGACACTAACTTTTCTCATACACCCTCATACACACACACACACACACACATATATATATATATATATATATATATATATATATATATATATATATATATATATATATATATATATTATATTCAACGCCATCACTTGATAAGAAACCAGAAGTTCTGAAAGACAATGGCTATTATTGTTGTGGTTTTATAAAATTTTTATGTTATAATTTTCGAATAAATAATTATATTTTCTCTACTGTGTACTGATCACTCTTTTAAGAATAGTATTTTTGGTTATTGGAATTTATTCCGTATATACCAATCCTATACTTGTATATATATATATATATATATATATATATATATATATATATATATGCGTGTTACTTAGTAGAAAGTGCTCAATATATGTGATGGACCTAAAATATTCAGTTGTATGAATATTAGTTTGTGACTCAGGGTTTCACGCTGTTGCGATCAGCAAACAAACTGTTTTTGTCTGATCATTGCAAAAGTTTGAAACCCAGGGTTACAAACTAATACAACTGAATATATATATATATATATATATATATATATATATATATATATATATATATATATATAAAAGGCTCAATCACTAATACCCCATGGTTATTTTTTACATTGTAATCGTAATCACGATTCCCATGTAATAAATAATATTATGCTGTCAGTGTAATAAATTATAACCATGGAATATTCATGTTCGAGCCTTTTATATTATATTCCTGGAAATTGAACTCTCCTTAGATTAAT
This sequence comes from Acanthosepion pharaonis, assembly GCA_903632075.3. NCBI lineage: Eukaryota > Metazoa > Mollusca > Cephalopoda > Sepiida > Sepiidae > Acanthosepion > Acanthosepion pharaonis. Next base: position 2,631,740 of record CAHIKZ030005400.1, read on the forward strand.
TCTATCCTCATATATATATATATATATATATATATATATATATATATATATATATATATATATATGTATCACTGCCCTAAACAGACAAAAAATTATTATTACCACTCATGATAATATAAAGTATAAATGAAAAACTGGCCAGCTAATCGGTTTCGTACCTCGCTATACAGAGCTAAATCGAGGTAAATAGAGTAAATTATATAATAAAAAAAATGGACAAAGTTTATTGTTGGGAAGAAGAAAAAAATAAATTGTAATTAGCTGGAGGCCTAATATAAAATCCTTCTGTTTACAAAGAGAAGGCTTTAAAGATAATAATGTTAGGTGTTAATTTGTGTGGGACTTGTTAAAGATGGTAAAAGCGTCCTCACTAAAACTAACAGCACAATTATGGATATTGATAAGGTTTTCTTCGATGGAACAACCGTATGTATTGGTCAAAATGTTCGAGGGCGTGTACTTCCGGTTTCGGATTTTTGCTGGAAAGTGTTGTATTATTCTAATATCTAGCCTTTGCGTCGTTCTCCCTCTGTAGTACGAATCGCAACTACATTTAAAAGAATAAATTAATGAACTGTTATGATGTTGTGGGAGAACATCCTTACGCATAGACGGGAGGGTAGGGCTTAGCAGAGAAAACAACACGAGTTCTCCATTTCTTTTTCATTCGTTTTCATTTTGACTTTTTATTATCATAAGTGGTAATAATAGAACTAATTTTTGTCTGTTCATGGCAGTGATAAAATTTTGTACCACCAAATATATCTATATATATCTATATTCCTCACCCTGTATAATTTTAACAGATACGCACGTGCGCACATACACATATCTATATATATATATATATATATATATATATATATATATATATATATATATATATATATATAGATAGATAGATAGATAGATAGATAGATGTGTGCGCGCGCGCGTGTGTGTCTGTTAAAAACATATACATGGTGAGAAGAGAGGAGAGAAAATCCTTAGCAATATATATATATATATATATATATATACATCCATATATATATATATATATATATATATATATATATATATATATATATATATATATATATATATATTATAAATGTTTATGTGCATATGTATAAGAGAATTCGGAAAACTGGTACTGTCAAATGCTTTCCTGATATATTTGCGTCTTTATTTTCTTTCAACAAAATATACATTAGAGAAACAAACCTGATTAGTTCTAACTCAATATAGAAACTAAATATAATTGATTATAATTTCACCGTTTTATTTGAGTTTTATTTATTTATATACTTATACATTCTAAAGTTTACCTACCGAATTTTTCTTCTGTCATAAATTAGTAAGAACGGACAATAAACTAAATTAGTCCGGCCGAATATTAATCGTTGTTGCCTCGCATTTCATGAATACACATAGCTTAAAATAAATGCATAAATATATGAAAAAGAAAATTGAGTTGAAATTAGCTCAGATCTCATTTCTATAACAATACATTTAAAGCAAAAATCAAACATCCTATTGCATAACGTGAATCACGCTTTGTCTCGCTATTGTTATTGTCGGCATCCGCTCTCATCCTAACATCGTGGTCGTTATCCTCTTCTTGTCCATTCCCTTTCTTCTCTCCTCACACCCTAACCCTGCTGGTTGCGGTGGTGGAGATGGCTGTGAATCAAAGAGAGAGAGACAACGTCATTCACTTGAATTTGATTTTGGTGGACAAATCTGCTACATAGAAGCCCACACACTTTTACAGAATCGACACCCTCGTGGCTCAAATTGGATAGAGACAGGCGAAATCTGGCTAATTGGTTGCATCGGGCTGTCGGGTGCTTCGTTTGTCAAAGTTCGCTCTTATGCTCATATTCGTTTTATTCTTTTCTTATTAATTTGATCTATTATTATAATGACAAAAACAATAAATCACAGTGTTGCATTTGATAATGAACTGTTCACTCTGACACCCACTGTAATATAAATGGCCGTTCCTTGTTATGGTAGAGGGCTTCGTTACCACAAGGATCCCAAGAGCGAATCCGTGTGGAGTTCCAACACCTGTAAGGGCACCCATGGTGGTAAGGTCGAAGAGGAAGGACCAGACTGAACGCGATCAAACACCGAAGACCTCAACGGCAGAATAGACAAAGATCTACATGATCTGAACGGCCAAATCGACGGAAGAGGACCGCGCTAGTCGGGTTGGCGTAACCAAGGTGCACCTTAGCAGATCAAGCATCCAACAGCCCGATGCAGCCACGTTTGCCATAGATGGTCTGTCCCAGTTATCTTTCAGACGCAAGGGAGGCGCTTCTAAAATCAAATTCACGCTAATGTCCTCGTTAAACTTTATTTGATTCACAGCCATCTCATGGTAGAGTGTTTCCTTGCCCCAAGGATCCCAAAAGCGAATCCGCTTGGAGATCCAATTGTTGTAGGTCCACTCAACACAAATGTTTATTTTGTTCAAATAAAATTATTTTTCTGATGATGCCGATTCTTCGGTAAAACATACCAGATTTGATATTTTCCAAATCGTCTTATGTATTTACTAGTCCTTATTTTTCTCACTCAAGCACATGCACACATAAACACACAGTCACACATAAACACACACACACACACACACACATATATATATATATATATATATATATATATATATATATATATATATATATATATATATACAAGGAAACATGCACAAAACTTACACCCACAAACATTACACATGCCCGCTTCTATCTCCTTCCTAAAATACACAAAAGCAACAATCCAGGAAGGCCGGTTATTTCATCGTTCAACTGCCACACGACAAAATTTCCAAATACATAGACCATTACATACAACCGCTAGCTAAGGAAGTAAAATCCTACATCAGAGACACAACAGATCTACTGAACAAAATTAATCACATACAAACAGTACCAGAGAAAGCTATTCTAGTGACTATGGACGTTAGGTCACTATATTCAAACATTAAAAAAACATCGAAGGGCTGGCCGCCCTTCAGGAAGCACTTACTAAAAAGAAGAAAACAGGACCCCCCACAGAAGTCATCATAAAACTCATGGAGCATGTCCTTACATTGAATACTTTCAACTTCAATGGAGCACACTACCTTCAAATAAGAGGTTGTGCCATGGGCACCATTGCAGCTCCATCATATGCTACAATATTCATGGGAAAATTTGAGGAAACCCATATCTATCCAATCATTGGTAGCGACTGCGTATTCTATGCAAGATATATCGATGATATATTCTTTGTATACACGGGTAGTGATGACAAACTTACCCAATTCCTTATGACCCTAAACACAGTGCACGACTCAATTAAGTTTGAATATGAAAATCCACAACATCAGTAACATATTTAGACACCCGCATTTACATAGATGAAAGCAGGAAACTACAAACGACACTACACACTAAAAATCACCGACACCCACAACTATCTACACTTTAAGTCTTCCCACCCTAAACACCTCAAAGCGAACTTCCCTATTCACAAGCACTTAGACTCAGAAGGATATGTTCCAACAATGAAGAATTAAATAAACACATTGAAAATCTGGAGCATCAATTCACAACACGTGGCTATAAACAACACCTAATCAGGGAACAAATAAATAAAGCAATTTCTACACCTAGAGAAGACACCCTAATATACAAGATTAAAAATAAATCTAGCCGCATCCCTCTAGTAACCACTTTCAATCCCACTCTGCCTCCACTATCCCAAATAATCAAACGTCGCTGGGAAATACTACATCTCAAACCAGACCTAAAAAAACTGCTTAGGAACCTGGCCTCCTTGCATATCGTAGACCTAAGAACCTAAAAAAAGAAATCATAGGTAGTAACCACATTTCAGGGGACAAGGTAATCCGTAAGAAACTGAGAACAAAAAAAACAACAGGATTTTCCCAACCATGTAACAACAAAAAGAAGTTTATGTTGCAACCATATTAAAAAACACGAATTCATTCACTAGCTCAATCACTAAATCTACTTTCAAAATCTACCACGATTCTAACTGTAGAAGTCAAAACATAATTTACCTCCTAGAATGCACACTATGCCAGAAACAATATGTTGGAAAATCTGAATGGCCCTTTTACTACAGAATTAATAATTATCGTAAGCGAATTAAATCGACTGCCTATGAACAGTTATTACCTGTAGAACAACATTTCCGCCTAGAAAAACACGATTTCAAAACCCATGCCAGATTCACTATAATTGAGAGAATAGAAAAGTTCAGAGCAGATAACATTAGAAAGATTTTAGAGTCCCATGAAAATAAGTGGATACAACGTCTAAAAACACAATACCCATCCGGGCTAAATCATAAATTTAACAACATATAATATTAAAAATCAACAAATCAAAACCTACCCACATTTCTCACCCACACAAGACAGACATGCTTAAGGAGGAATGGAGGCCTCACACTTATACACTCACCCACACGATTATACACACGTACGCACACCATACTCACTCACCCCTAATGAGCCAAATGATAACACACACCTACAGCAATACACACGCTTACACATATCATACTCACTCACCCCTAAGAACCAAATAACACACACACAAACACTAAACAGAGACACATCCCTCACCAGGTCCAATAAAACTGTCAAACTGACCAGAGAATTCAGGATAAAATGTATCCATCCAGTTCTTATCTCAAATAACAACTTAAAAGAGACTGTTTGACCAATACAAGGAATGTTAAAAGATTCATGTGAAAAAGATAAAAAAAAAAAAAACAAATGAAAACTACAGACAAAAGTTCATTTTCTCCAACAAAAAGACATTCATTTCTGTAGTTCCTTGCCAACAGCAAGCAGAAATATTTCGCCTCCCGATGATGGCCATTTCGGTCGAAACTAGTCGAGGAATCTAAATGGAATAATAATAATAATAAAAAAACGAAAGAATATTAATCTACAACCCAGTGTGTCTAATGATTTTAATTTTTAATTTTTAATTTTTAATTTTCTTATTGTTCAATATATATATATATATATATATATATATATATATATATATATATATGTGTGTGTGTGTGTGTGTGTGTGTGTGTGTACAATAAAAATATAATTCTAATTTAAAGTGCCTAATATCATAGACAGAGTGTATGAAAGTATAAAATATAAAAGTGGTCAAAATTGATTATACATCCATTGGAACCATCTTCAGCGAAATCATCCTCAAAGAAACCAAGACAGATTATGAAACAATACTAAAGGACATCACATTTTCGGCAACAATCACGTATCTCACTACGCAGACAAAAAAAGTCAACAGGAAAAGAAACATCATACCGTACAAGTAAAACGTAAATACAAACGTGGGGAAAGATATCCATTAAAGTCATACTCAAACTCTTCACACCATCAAGCACGCTCCACAAGATATTCAACAAAAAACAGTAGGAATCAGTTTCAGTTGCCACGAGAACATGACACAAATAATAAAAAAGCACAACAGGAAAACAACCAACAAAATACAACGCATGTGTAACTACAAAGCAAAGAACGAATGTCCGTTAAACAACAATTGCTGGCACAGCACTGTAATATACCATGTCACTTTAAAATCGGCAGATAACAAAGACAATATATACATGCGAGTAACTGAAAGAGCCTAGAAACAAAGAACCTACGCACACAAAACATCCTTTACAAATAGTAAATATGCAAATAATGCAATGAATTCTAAAAAAAATTAAAAACAAACAAATCACACCAAAAATAAAGAAAACAGCATCTGCCTACAACTATATATTCAAAAATGTAAACACTGCCTATAGGAGAAAATACCTATAATTAGCTTCCACGACAACTACATAAATGATCAGACACAAAATGCAGACACAAAAACGAATTTTTACTACGTTACTTAAAAATTGTAAACTAAAAATGTTCAAAAATAAATTAAAAACTAATAGAGAATAATTAAATAAATAAAAATAAGTAAAATAAATTAATCCAAAATGTTTATATGTTAAATAACATAAATAAAGTTGCAACCAAAAACACTAATCGAAATTAATTGTGAAATCCAGCAAAAATCACCAATGAAATAAGAATAAAAGAGAAAGTAAAGACCTGCGTATATCAAACTGTCATTAAGTGGTGGCAAAAAGAATTATCGTTGAACTTTTAAAAGGGAAAATTAAATATTAATGCAATACTTAAATGCCGCGATCAGTTTTGGATTCTTTTGTTGTTTATTGTTGCCTATTGCATCTACTCCTCGCTACGTATTGTGATGAAGGCCCAATAAAGAGCCCTCTGCAGGAGCTAGTTTAAATGCCAACCGATAGGGCGGATTTTAAGCTTGTATTATATATATATATATTCACAGATTTAGAAATCAACTCATCACGAGACAACAAAATGAATGTAATTTATTTTTCCCCAAAACTTGTGCAAGCAGAGAATTTTTTTTTGAAATTTGTTAATATAAGAAGTATACTTGTATATTTACTATCACCATGTTTAAACACAAACACACACGCGCAAACACACACATATGCATGCATACATACATACAAATTTATTTATAATATATACATATATATATATATATATATATATATATATATAATTTTTTTGGAATAACGTATCAAAACACGTAAATTTCAGAAATACGTTATTGCAAAAAATTTCGCTTGAAGATGGAACAGAGCTTACTTTAACTCAATTTAATTCAAATAATTATATTGGATTTTTCGGCTCTTGTTTTGAAACATGAGACCTCTTATGTCACGAGTTGGAATCATATTTTTAAATAAATAATTATATTTATGCTCTACTTTTGTATCGAGCACTATTTTTTAAAAATAATAACTAAAATACTAAGGATTATTTACGTAACCAGCTCCTTCCTATTTTCTATATATTTTCACACACACACACAAACACACACCCACACACACACACACACACATATATATATATATATATATATATATATATAAAGAGATTGATAGATAGGAATAATGACCTTTATATTTTTCTATTCATCTATATACCTATATATATCTATCGATTTTATCTACATATCTATCTATCGAACTGCATCTATCTTTTCGATTCATTTTCACATCAGTTTATTCCAGTTTTTTCTCAATCGTGCTAAAATGCGTAATTTTTCAATTTCAATAAAATTCTAATATTTTTTTCACATTTTTTAATTAGATCAATCTTTTATCAAATTACAATTCCTGAGGCCCGGCCTTTCCTTAATCTTTCTAAATATTATTCAAAATGTTTGATTTATATTTCGTTTTTTCTCACGTTCTACCAACCAATGTCTTCATATAAGTGCATTTGAATTCTTAGACTGAGTTGATATTGCGTTATAACTTTACTCTTAAACTCTGACTTCATTATGTGACCATTTTTTACTCTGTAGTGGCTTCCATATTTAGAATTGTGAGCATTTCGAATTATTATTGAAAGAATGAAACGGACCTCTTATGTATCGTCTCAGAGGCTATCCAACATTAATAACCATGTTTTCGTAATCTGAGTCCGAAATTATATTTGTCTTTCCATCAAAAATCAATTTTAAAATTTCCTGCTATCAATGATAGATTTCGTTATCATCCATGTATAATTGTTTGAGTATGAATAACGTTGGGGACAAACAAAGAGAAAGAAAAGGATAAGTGAAATGAAGTTCGGATCTGCAAATTGTGCATCGATAAACAATCGATTAAAATAAGACGAAGAAGAGGAAATAGGGATGCAAACCAACTGAAGAAAGGTCAGGTAGACACAGGTAAGTTATTGATTAGCAAACATTTTTTGTGTTTTTGTTTTGTTTTCATGAGAGGAGAAAGAGCACAATACAGAAGGCTATTTTGTATAAACGTAGAAATATTAAAGACGAGCAAATTGGAAAAAAGATTTTTTCAGGCGAAAAAAATTATATTATTATATTATTTTTTAGCGTTATGAATGCAAAATATATATATATATATATATATATATATATATATATATATATATATATATATATATATATGCATTTGCATACATAACATTTATGAATGCAAATGCATATATATATATATATATATATATATATATATATGCATTTGCATTCATAACGCTAAGGCTACTGTAAAAACTATATTTCTGCATATATATATATATATATATATATATAGTTTTAAAGTGTGCTATATTTATAGGATAAAGTCCTCAATATCAGAGAGATATATATATATATATATATATATATATATATATATATATATATATATATAGGAGAGAGAGAGAAAAAGAGAGAGGGATACATACATACATTGTGCAGGATGTTAAATTCCAATTTATGCAACAATGTAATTTTAAAGCGTTACTGCTTCTTGTAACTTAATCTCCCGCATGTTAAGCAAAATTAAGAAACGTCGAGGTCAGTACCTCGATTGGTGAACAGTATCTGTGCATATGCGCACTGAAACCTTTGTCGTGTGTTCTCGCTCTCTCTCTCTCTCTCTCTCTCTCTCTCTCTCACACACACACACACACACACACACACGTCTATGTATCCGTGTAGAATCTTTGATGAATGCGCAAGAATGTGCGCACGGCAATAGCGCGTATTAGACGACAAAAGCCACACGAAAGGAAAAAAGGATTATTAGAGTGGAGCAATATATTTTGCTGTAAGCTTGTATGTGTGGGTGGTGTAATTTTTAATGGCTTGGAATTGTCAATCAGATAACCGTGTTCCAATTCTCGTTCCGTTCATTAGATTCACTTACGTGCAAATATTCTGAGGAAAGATTGGAATCTTATCCTCTACCCCACCCAGCTACGGTTGAATTATTGGCCATGAAGATTCGTTTCTGCATTTGATACATTGCTTTTGCTTTCTTTTTTTTTAGGTTCTTTGCCGCTGAAGTAGGTGTCTTATGGTTTATTTACACTCCTTTGACCCTTGAAATAACCTTTTGATTTTGTTGGCTTCTTTTTATTACTGAATAGCGTTTCTTATTTCTTTAATGTGCTTTCACACGGATCATCATCCAGTCTTCTTTAGTTTCCAAGAATCTTTGTAGATCGATTTTTCTGGTGTTGTAAGACAATTCTAGTTGAACTAATCCTCAGCCTTTTTCGGATCTGGACACATACATATTATCATTATTAGTAGTAGTAATAGTAGTCGTAGTAGTATTATTAGTAGTATGTTTTCTTTATGTAAGTATAATTATACAGCGATTTCGATATTTTTCTTCCGTCTTTCCCTCTACGGAAAAAATGTATGATCCATTATTTATCTGAGAAAATATGAGATTAATGCATGTCGGGAAGAAGAGGAGGCAAAGCACTTCGAATTAAGATTTAAGATTTACTATAATATTCATTAACACTATAATGAAAATATTGGGTCAAACGTGTTTCCATTAGGCCTTTTCAGAATGTTACCCAATGTGAAAATCATATGAGAAAAGACAAATAAAAGGAGTAGATGAGGTGAAAGAGTGTAATCAAAACAAAAATACGTGTAATCGAAATAAAATCAATCTATCATATTCAAGTCCTGCCTTCTCATGAATTAGAATAAATCTTTTCTACGAGTAGAATTGTTCGAGTCGTCCTTTATATAAGTGCCAATGACAATATGAATATTTCAGCTGCATGAAATCCCATTTCTTCATCAATTTGATAGGTAATCAGCCCTTATGATACCTCGCCATAGACCTAATCATAAGATAACGAAAGCTGAGACTTTCGTAAACAATGGCTGATGTGATGGGGCCAGGTGAAAACGGAAGTTTAAAATGATCGAATGTATATGGCGTTTGTCAGGAAAACAGGTTTCATTTAATTGCTTCAAGATTGTTTTGAGAAGCTACAAAGTATAAAAGAAATTAGAAGCTACAAAATATACAAAAATTAAACCAGTTATTTGAAATGGTTATATATTGCAATTCAAAGATCATTCGTTGCAATAATATTTCAGTTAATCTATTCTATAGATATTTCCCGTCTACAATACGTAGAAGAGTCATTATCATTCAATTTGCCAAACTATTTAAAGTTTTTATTGTTTTGTTATCATCAGAATATTTAGCAGATACATTCACAAGCCTCCTTCATGTATAGAGTCTTTTGGGAACAAGTCGCCTACATATGGATAAAAAATAAGTTTAGTAAATATAGAAAAATAGAAGGGGTATAAATCACCAAATAGATTCAACATTTACAATGATGTGATTCTGAAAACAAAAACCTGGAAACCTGACACGATTTATTTTGATACTATTTGTTGTTACCGCGGTAAAATAAAACCTAAAATGTTTTCTTATCAATAGAAAGTGTTATGTACTGAGAGACATTGAAATGGGAAGGGTTAATACCAAATAGCCGTTGGATGAATTGAGGATTTAATTCACACATAAAAGATTTGAATTCTATGTCGAGCAGTTTGAAGAATGGAAAAGTGACCCAGACAATCTACCCCGGTGGACGAAATAAAGGGTTCGGTTCGAAATTCGAAACACCTGAAGAAGGCCAGAACTTCAACAGCCGATACGTAGTAAATATGGCAATGAAGATGAGGATAACAGTCCGAATACTGTAAATAATGTAAGTAACCATAATGCCTCATCTCAGAGATATAGACAGATATTGAAGATAATCACCTGAAGAAGGCCGGAACGTCAACAGCCGATACGTAATAAATATGGCAATAAAGATGAGGATAACAGCCTGAATACTGTGAATAATGTAATCATAATACCTCATCTCAGAGATATAGACAGATATTGCAGAAAATCACCTGAAGAAGGCCGGAACGTCAACGGCCGATACGTAGTGAATATGGCAATGAAAATGATGATAACAGTCCGAATACTGTAAATAATGTAAGTAATCATAATACCTCATCTCAGAGATATAGGCAGATATTGACTGTATGGTATTCAGCAAGAGGCGTATTCCAGGAGGATGCCAACTACGTATTTTAAATATATGTGGGATGTTTAACACAGAACGGAAATGCTACTATGAAGAAACGGTACGATTTTATTAGAAACAAAGAAAGGGATCTTATATTGCTAAGTAATATTAATTCTCCTCTGTCAGTGAATGCTAAGGAATTTCCTCACACATGGAGAGAAGTCTGGATGCCAAAAAATGTAGTTCTACAGAAGGATACTGAGAATACTGATCATGACAGTAACGAGAACATGTTACGGAACTGAAAACATAAAGGACGTTTATACTTAGAATGAGAAAGAGAGCCTTAAAATCTCTTGGATATTTCATGAGAAAAGAAGGATTAGAGAATTTGACACTCACAAGATATCCTGAATGCAAGAGAGAAGCAGCTAGTAAGTTACCTATCTACGGTTGGAAGACTAGGGAGTCGATGTGATGATAAAAAGACAAATAGTACCAAGAGCTGCTAATAATAGGGCATTTGAGGCAATCATGATCGCCTAGATGCTGAAGAGAGACATAGAATAAAAGAATATTGAGAAAAGTTCCATATAAAGAGTTCTTGAGATTAATAATTATTGTTGCTTTATGTGATGTTATCGAAATTATGAGCATATTCATTAAAGGGACTTCTTCATTGATAGAGACAGCATAGTAGTAGCCGTTCAGATTTATTCCACATCGTATATATCAACTGCCTTTTTACCGCAAAAAGTGTAAATGAAAAAATGGTCGTTAATATGCTAATGAAACCAACCTATTATGATTATTGTCACAGTATCCCGTTTTATAGGTGAGTTTGCCCGTCAGTTCTTGCTATCGATTCTGCATGTATTTGAAAGCCACTACTGAAGCGCTTTCTACACCCCGCCCTGCCATTTATAGCTGCGAAACTTTGCGTGCAAAGAGAAGATTCATGATAATAGATAGATTCTCCACCCATATTCCCACAAGGGATACAAGTTCGTTTTACATATGGGCTAATGAAAAAGAATGTCCTTAGATATTGACGTCAATATTCCACCGTCTTTCTTTATTTTAGTAAAAGAGTAATGTGCGGACATATCGTTGAAATCCCCAGGACCAGATACTTTCTTCTGTGGTCTAATGAGTAGAACAGATACCACACTTTGATAATGGCCTAAAGACCAAGAAGCAATTTTATTTACCAGACATCATCACTAAAGCTGGATGGGAGAAAAGAAATTTTTATATGTGTTGGCCACACGCGTATGTGGGCCAAGAACAAAAAAATTGCCTGTTCCCGTTGGCGTGGATATTACACCGACCCTGTCATCGGGTTTGAATCTCTACGTGCTTTCTTCTATCTAAAACGAGAAGAACAGATACCACACTTTGATCCAGGCCAAAAGGATACGAAGCCAGTGTTCACATAGATAGATAGATAGATAGATAGATAGATAGATAGATAGATCAGAATTTGTTAAATAAATTGTTGAGAAAAATTCCATGTGTACTTCTTAATTTGAGGGGCGATTTGTCAACTTCCCTCGTGTTTTTTTCTTGTTAAATTTTCACTGCATTTTTTCTTATTATAATTTTATTTTATTTTTTGTCTCCAAAATATATTGCCCCACTCTAATAATCCTTTTTCCTTCCGTGTGGCTTTTGTCGTCTAATACGCGCGATTGCCGTGCGCACATTCTTGCGTATTCATCAAAGATTTTACACGGACACATAGACGAGAGAGAGAGAGAGAGAACACGCGACAATGGTTTCAGTGCGCATATGCACAGATACTGTGCTGAAGCGGGAACTAATTTGCATAGTTTCTTTTATAATCACAGTCCTTCTGCAAGGCAAAAATGTCGGCAGCGGAAAGAGAGATGTCGCCTATATGGCTGTTGCCTTGAAACCGGAAGTGAAATGGGAACGAGAAAGAAAGAATTCGAGGAAAAATAAATGGAAAATGAATGAAAGAGTTTGTGAAGATGAGAATTTTTGAAAAATAAATAAAATAAATAATGTAAAGCAAATGAGGTGAAGAAGAAATTAAGGAATGAAAGACTGAATGAATTTTTAACATAAAAAAGTAAAAGCTAAAGAGAATGAGAAGTAAATAAGATAAATATAAAATTTCATCGACAGAAATTTTCGTAAAAGAACGGTAAAAGCGAAGAAAATAGAAACGGATGACACAATCAATGATAGACAGACGACGAACAGAAGCTACATAGATATATACGTATAAAGAGACTGAGATAGATAGATAGATAGATAGATAGATAGATAGATAGAAGTTGGAAACGAAGACAGCATGACGAACTAATGATACTTCAGCACAGACAGCCAACATTTTACAGTATCAAAAAGTAAACATAAGAGAGATAAAGAATGAAAAGGAGAAAGAAATTCCCCCCAACACAAACACACACACACACACACACACACATATATATATATATATATATATATATATATATATATATATATATATATATAAGTATCTTTCGAATAGTGCGACTAATGTGTATATTGGTAACTATAAAAAATCAGTTTTCAAATACTATGGTTAAACAGCAGAATGTTTTACCTCATTAATCGAGTATTATATATGCACTAATCCAACGTTGGTATATACAAATCGAAAACGCATTAATCGAATGCGTATTCAATGGTTTACTGTATCTATCTATCTATCTATCTATCTATCTATCTATATATATATATATATATATATATATATATATATATATATATATATATAGAGAGAGAGAGAGAGAGAGAGAGAGATAGATAATATTAGTGGTAAATATACACATATGCAAAATATATAGATATATATACATAGGTGCATACACATACATGTATATTTTTGAATAAAAAATTCCGAGAGTAGAATTCCAGGTAGAACTCGATGTTCAGGACAGAGTAAGGATATAATAAAAAGGCTTAAACACTAATATTCCCATGTCTGAAGATTTGGAGCGTATTTACGATTCCAATGTAATAAATTATGACAATGGAATATTAATGTTTAGGCTTTTTTATTATATATATATATATATATATATATATATATATATATATATATAGAGAGAGAGAGAGAGAGAGAGAGAGAGAGAGAGAGAAAGAGAGAGAAAGAGAGACAGACAGACAGAGAGGGCAAAACTTAGAGGGAGAAAATATGATTGATCTTTTCAGAATAGATACCAAAGTTTTTACTGTACATAAGTAAGCATGAAAATGATGGTGGATTTTTGAAGGAGGAAGAAATAATGAAAGATAAAAAGTAAAACCATGCAAAGTGTCAAAGACAATGTAGTGAAAGGGTGAGAATGCAATATGGAAAGGACAACAAATAAAATGGCGGTAAAATATCGAATCTCGAGACAGCAGATAACAGATAATAGAGGAGAGTAAGAGGAGGAAAAGAATCGATGGAAGATCATAGAGAAGAGAAAGAAAGATTCAAAAACAGAGAAAAGCGACGCATGCGCATGTAATTTGATTCTTCAATGAACAAGGATATATACGGTTCTCATTTTACCCGCGGAAAGCTTCGCCCCATCAACGACCAACGCACAATTCCTGACCTCAGTTATTTTCTTTGTCTCTTTTATTTAGCAAAGAAAAGAATCCATTAGTCTCATTATTATTTCTATTTTTATTAATGCTAATCGTATTATAGCTGTTGGTGGTGTTATCTTTTTGACAACTTTTATTCTTACTACTACCACCAGCTGATATGTCTCTGTTAGAATTATTGTTGCTACAAGGGGCGGGGGTCTTCCTATTGTTACTAATCTTTTGTTACGTTTGATATTTTACCAATATTAGTATTGCTATTCACTCGTTGATTGTTGCAACCAGTATCATATATGAGGTGTTAAGTGACAACAATCAACTCAGTAATATTTCACACACTTTAGTATCCAATCTTTTACCTGGATAGTTCTGATTCTACTTCTCAGTTTCAGTTCAACTAGCTCTTTTCCCTCAGCTCTTCAGGACGCTTCCTGATGTCATTATAACCACTGGTACGACTGCCAGCTTCATCATAACGTCCTAAGCTCCCGATCATGGCTTAGATACGTATCCATCTCTTTAGCTTTAGCGATATACTAATAGGTTTTCATAGATGTTGTACATAAACGCGCAGATGAGTCTCAAAAAAACTAATCTCGGGTAACGTTCAGACGGTCTTTAGTTAAGGTTTTTTTCCCAAATATCTGGATCACAAGTCATCTCATTTGCCTCACCTTTTGTTATAGTGGAACATACCTATTCTATTGTTAATAGACTCTCCCACATATAATAAGTATTAGTATTAGCAGTCGCGAAGTCGTTCAGTGAGTTGGTGAGTCAGTCGATGTCGTAAATTTAAAGTATCAACCACCACAACTAGATTGATGCGTCATTAACTATTATAACAAGATCCTAACGTTTTGTACGTCGAACCTTTTTAGGACCGACTTAGTGAAATACAAGCCTCCACTGTGAAAACTACTCTACAACACCTTTCAAACTTGAAATAATAATATCGACAATCTGCCATGATGTCCCCTTAGTGCTTCATCTAACAATTCGACAATTGCAAACCTTCACAGCATATCATTATTTCTTTCGCATTTGTAAGGAATAAGTTCTACCCAGTTTCTTCCATATAATTAATACTTTGTTGAAGATACTATCAAAAGTATTCTTTCATGACCATGATCTTAATATTTTCAAGTCCTGGACCAAATGTTTCTATCCTACATATCCTCATATCTACACTCTTGTCCAAATTAATTGAAACAAAACAAATATTTCCGTTCTTATTTACTTTTTCGTATTTTTCCAATAACCCAGTGCAAATGTTAATACTTCGTATGTCCATTCCCCGAAGATGTTCCTTGCAGATGGACCACAGATTCTCGATTGGATTTAATTCAGAAGAGTTTCTAGGCCAGTCTATAGTACTTTGATTTGTTCACTGGTAAGGCTTGCCAGTGTGTTCGTACAGCGTTACAATTTTTGTACGCTTCCTTGGAGTAACGTCTATCGTAGACAATGGCCGTAAGACAACTAATCAACAGTCGAGGCAATAGTGGCTTGGCGATATTAAAAATTAGATGCAATCACAGATGGCGCAATATTTTTCAAGGCCAAACAAATTTCATCATACAACTCGAAAAGAGATTGATATTGCTGTACACCACTGCAAAAGACCTAATCAAAGAAAAAATAGAAATCGATTACAATCTGTCACTCCAGTGGGTCTAAAAATGACCGCATGGTAAAAGAAAGGAAATTAAAGCAGTTCTTTCAATTTGCACATGGGTGTACATATCATGCTTCTTCTGAGCACTTACATTTCAGTAACTTTCTATCTTGTGTGGCTCTTAAGCCTTGTATTAGGCAAGAAAGAGTGTACAATAAGAGATGCACTGCCCGTTATCACTTCCAGATATATACAAATGGTTAAGTATTGGCAATTGGCAAGCAAAGCTGGTGTACGGATTTTGCTGCAGCCCGTTCTATATCATAAAAAATATGTACATGTTAACACCTTAAATCATCTGAAATAGTATATTGTAGCCTTTTTTTTAATAATTAAGCGATGGGGAGTGTTTTAATCCGAAGACGCATTGAAATAATGACAGATTCTTTCCAAAAGCTAAGCTTAATACTAAAAAACAGTGAAATTACTATAGAAAAAATAACATTAATGATATGGTACGCAATATCAAATTCCTTATATCTCATTGAATACTAGAAAATTTCTGCACTGATGAAGAGAAAACCGTAGGAAAGAGAAATGTGGCTCTGCAGAAAGATACTGAGCATACCAAGAGTAAATAAGAAGGGGAGTCTTAAGGAAAAAATAGGTAAGTTATACTCAGAATCAAAAAAAGACTGTTGGAATTTCTTGAAAACATGAGGATTTGGAAAATTTAGCCCTCTTAGGACATATTGAAGGTAAATGGGACTGAGAAAAATATCGGTTCACCTATCTGAGATGTTCATTTGAATGAATGGCAGAAATAGGCGTGTCGTTTTTGGATTTGTTTTTGCGGCTTATCTATCCTTTGCAGGTTATTTAAAGCCAGAAATTATTTTTAGATTGTAAGAAATCTTTTGAGATAATAATGATTTTATTTTACACTTTCTACTAATTAACCCATAGCTTGGGGAGAAGAGCTGGACTCATACCTTTCTCAATGCTATTTGCGCGTAAGTGAATATAACGAAAGCGATTGAAACAGAAACTAGGCTTCCAATTCAGTATCCATTATACTACCCACGCATCCAAGCTTATAGCGCCAGGCATTCCCCAAAATCTGTTCCAATGCGAAATGGCTGTAAGCTTGTCAAATGCTACGAAGAGTTGCAAGGGATGAGATGTTGAGGAAACCCATTATCACTCACGGAAGAAGAAATCACCCGAATATACGTACCATTATATTATTCAGCATCCTTTCATAACTCTATTGCAGAAAGGTTTCCATCTGCATGTTTGATGGCAAATCCATCTTTTCGCCAGTTCATTGCTGACCTCCCCAACAATGTATCAAATCCCAACCTTCATCGTCCCAATAATGTGTTTTTTAGTTTGTTTTTTTTTTTTGGGGGGGGGAGGTTCAGTTTTTAAGAAAAATTCTAATATTTACCCTAGCTCTTTCCTCTCGTTCATTTTCACTTTGTAATCAACTCCATAACTACATCCAATTCCAGAGTATATTTCTATTATTTGCTCCATTGTCTTGAAGAAGGCGATGCGTTTAATAAGCAATGATCTTCGTTGCAGATTAAACGGTTTGTTCTTGTTCTATCTATTCGACCTTATCGAATCGAAATCATTTACTTGTACGCCGTTCCAACCCAGTCATTTATTTTGATAATTTGTCAGAGCAAATATCCTACATTCACTTATCATATTATTGACACTTCTAACTTTGTTTCCAAACAGCTGACATTTGACTTGGTTTCTTGTATTTCATATTGTTTGCTTTAATGCAATTTGTTGTTATACACATATTATAATCTGTTATTACTAGGGATTATGCCTCCCTAAACTGACGCCTTTTTTTAAGTCCATATCCATGACATTTCAGATGCAATTTATTTTGTCTCATGAATTCCCCATCGAAATATTTTCCTTCTCATTTCTGGCACTTCATTTTTCTTATACAGTATTTTATTTATTGGCTTCTGTGTCTCTGTGTATTTTGTCATTTTTATTGCAGCTTCTGGCTGCCATGATGATTCACTCGGCAGTTTTGAATGCGTAATACGCTCGTGTTTTGAAAGGTACAATCTTCAATTCAATTCGTCTGTCCTCTTTACATGGAGGATATTGGCCTCATTTTCTTGACTATATGTCTATTCTCTGTCAGGGGTTTTGTGATGCCCAAATCCTCATGTTTCTCTCATCTTCAGTTTGGAAAAGTCTTTAATACCTTACAATAGATTGGTTTGCTATTGGTTTATGCGTTTGATCAAATTTCTTTTTAGTCTCACTTCCAAAATTGTCCTTGCCCTGTAGAAATATTCTCCTCCAATTACTTCCCGATTCATGAAATCCATTTTCAGTATTCCAAAATTTTTATTACGTCATCATTATTCCAGGAAAATGTTTTTTCTCATCACAGAGTGGTATGTTATTGATTGTAATTAAACCCTTGTCCACCGCAGGACAACTAATCAACAGTCTAGACAATAGTGTCTGGGCGTGATAAAAATTTGATACAATCATATTTCAAAGCCAAACAAATTTCATCATAAACCCTGAAAATAGATCCATATTATTGCACACCACTGCAAATGACCTAATCTGAGAGAGAATAGAAATCGATTACACCCTGTCACTCCAATGAGTCTAAAACTGACCGTATGGTGAAGGAAAGGAAACTAAAGCGTTGTTTCAATTAATTTACACAAGGGTGTATATATGGACTTTATTTCTGCGGCATTAATCTTTCAAGGAAGTTTTCTATTCTGTGTTCAATTTCGCACTTCAGGTGGTGCGTTAAATCTGTATCTAACTTTTGAATCCTATTTTATAGATTTTCATTGTGTCATTTTCGCATAGTGTTCTTAGAAAACGATATCAGTTGAACAATATTGCAGTATATGGTCTGTTGCCCACGCTATTCAATTATATGCAGAAACGGATATGCAGTGTGATATGTCATGATCTGGCATCTCGTCTACATTTACTTTCTCACAGACCCGATGTGGCTTCCCTCTATCTTTTCTACAAATATTTTTATGGCAATTGTTCTGACAAGCTACTTTCACAGGTGCCCCAACAGCATGAATTGAATTGTGCTATTAGGTTTGCATCTCGGTCCGCCTTTCACTGTCGAAACAGTTAAATGTAACCGCCTCCTACTCGCTTCTTGATAGCTATAATATTCAAATATTCAATTGTAATGTCAATCGGCATCTTTTGATGCCTTGATCCTGATCCCCGTCCTTCTCTTTATCCTTTCTTCTAATACCCCTCTTTAATCCTGTTCTCACTATCTGTCACCCCTTGCGTGCTAGTGGCACTCCCGCCTTGCTTAGGGTGAAACGAAAATCCACATTCACGCCTTTACAAATTACATTTGCCCAGATCATCTCTGATCTATTTAGCACTTTTACAAACCAAGATGCTCAGAACCTTGTAGCTGGTCTCTTCTCTGGCCTTGATCTAACAGTTCAACTGAGAAATAACTGTCTTCTGTCTATCAGTAGCTCAAAATCTAGCTAGCCTCCTCTCAGTATCATCGATAAGATACACGATGAACGACTCCACTCTTAATGAGTCTTAAATCTTTCAAAATCTGGAGACGTCAAATGGAATTCCCTTATTCATTTTATTTCTTCAGATATTTAAAACAAATAGGTGGTCGATTCTATCGCCCATCAAGATTCCACATGTCGTTTTATATTTGAAAAAGTCTGATTAAACATAAAATGGAGTATTGTAGACATATCCGCTCAATCAGACATGTTTCGATATCTATTGGGTGATGACTTGTTTACGATTCTTCTTGCTCGCAAATGCAACGTGGTCAGCCAATCTCGACTTCATTGCTGGGATGATTGCAGCACCATCTGTCATGTCAAGATCCGGACATACAACAAATGTGTCTCCTCGCTAGACACAAGAACCAAAACCAAATGATATCTCCGAAAGATAATCAGTGGCTATTCTTTTTGGGTGGTCTTACTGAAATTCCTTCCCGGTCGTATGCTTGACACAGTTTGTTTATCTTTTAGAATTCTGTTTTCCTTGTCGCGTCATGACATTAATTAATTCTGACAGAATCCAAAACCCGCTTCTTTTACGAATTTTCTGTCTTCTGCGAAAAAATATCTTCGTAAATGAAAATAAACTATTTACCCATTTTTCTTTTGTTAAAAAATAATGTCACTCGGTATGTCTTTCGTTATAGCTCTTTCTCGCCTTAAGTATTTCTCGTTTTTAATGTCCAAGCATAATTAGTTAGCCAATTACCATAGCTAAATAGTGTCACAGTAAGAATCCCTTCCAGTTCCTGCATTTCAGCGCATTAGAGCTATAATAATCTTCCAGTTCCTGCATTTCAATTATTTGCAACATGATACAGTTCATGTTCCTGCATTCGTGATATTTACAGCTAGGATACAATTCCAGCCCTTGTATTTCAGACTTTATATTTAAGATATAGTTCCATTTTCTGCATTTCAAAGCTTTACAGCTAGGATTCAGATCCAATTCCAGCATTTTAGAACTGTAAAGCCAGCATACAGTCCCAGTTCCTCTATTTTATAAAATTACAGCTATGTTGCTATTTCATTTCCTATATTCAACACCTTGGCAAAAAGGATACAGTTCCAGTACACGTATTACAGACATTTAGAGGAAGTATACAGGCTCAGTTCTTACTATTCATACTTTTACTGCGAGGATACAGATCCAGATCCTGAATTTCAGAATTTCACATTTAGGATTCAGACTATTACTGTGGAATTTCTGTTCCAGTTAACACATTTACGATACTTAGAGGTAGGATAGTGTTTCAGTTCCTGCATTACATAAATTTACAGCGATGATACAGTTCCAGCTCTGGCATTTCAGAATTTGACTGCTTGCGGCACTGAGAGCGTGCAGTGGCTAAATCTCGATTCTGAGCAGAAAAGAAATATGCCCAAAATGGAATATAGGTTGGAAGATAGATAGATAGATTGAAAGAAAGAAAGAAAGAAACAAAGAAACAAAGAAAGAAGGAAAGAAGGAGAGGATATAAATTTTCTTGGTGAAAATGGGACAGTCTGAATTTCTTCTCTCCTAAAGTTTATTTTTCTTATTTATCAAATGTATGGCATGCGATAGAAAACAGATGTGAAAAACAATTTTATCTCTTCTTTGAGAATTAAAGTAAACCTGCTGTGAGGGTCGAAGTTATGAAAATCGATCTTATCGTTTGAAGCAGGTGATCTGGTTTGTCTTTTCCTTGAACTTCCCTGATCCAGGAACAGATAGGTAATTATATCTCTGCCTTAAAGAGGTAAGGAGAATTAAAATTAATGATTAGAATAAACAACGCCTTTCGCCCACACGATTGGAAAATTAAATTTATCGCAAACAGTTGGGCCGGCTTGAGAGATGGGCTGAGGTAGAATGCCAAGAAGTAAGAAGGAAAAGGGTGATTTAGCACCGCCTGCGTGGAGTGGCGGTGCGAGATGTAAAACTAAGTAGGTTGGAGTTTGGTGAGGAGGAATTCTTGCAAGTATTCCCGAGAAGGTGGAATGATTCACCAAATTTAGAAAGTTAATTACGAAAGCAGAACTAGGGAACAATTATTATTAGAATTATTGTGAAAATTAAAGAAGCAAGGAATCCCAAGAACCCTTCAATAACGCGCCACTTTTGGTCCGAATCGCTTATAAGAAAATACCTTTTGGAGCTCGAGAACCCCCGTATCGTGTGCCTTTGGAATCCATGTCAGCTGCCACCAGATTTACTGCTACTGAAGAATTTGAACCCAAATTATTAGGTGAGACACAGTGTCACTATAGAGATTGATGTGGGATGGATTATTTTGGTGTACCAAGACTATATTAACCCTCTAAATATTTCTTCCTTAATATAGCGCCTGACACAGCTTGAACTGGCGCTTCGATTATTACAACTTTCGAACTTTCCCTGCTCTGAGATCAAGAACACAACGTGAGCAGAGTTGGTGGGAATCGAAACGATCAGCTTTGACCAGCGTCAGCATTGACTAATGCAGAGATAGTCCTGTAGTTAATAACGTTGACATAAGACAATGTGGACCGTACCTCTAAACGTGCGTATACCACTTGGTGTAAGAAACGGTAGAAAAAATTAGAGACTTGGATACTGTTCAAGGGTTCATCGTGACGATTCTCTTACTTTATCCTTATAATCCACATTTCTTATGACCGCTTCCATTTTAATCATACACCTCATTTACCTGTACACTTTTGTTGACTGAAAGCAAATACCTTGGGTGAATCTTGAGTCTTTTATTAGTGGATGAGGGTGTGCACATATATAAAACTGTAAAATGTATTCCGCTTTTAATCATTCTTTTCCATCTGACTCGATTTATTTAAGTTTATCTTGCTTCACATCAAATATTTGATTAACTTCCTATATATATATATATATATATATATATATATATATATATATATATATATATATATATATATATATATATATATATATGTGTGTATATATATATCCTTTTAATACTATTTAACTTCAGGGCATAGATGATCATGACTCTGACTAGATTACATTTCTTTATCGCTGTGAATCACTTCATTTACTTGAAGAAAACAGTGGAATTATTTCTCGCTGTCATCCACACAGATCGGAATTGAGTGTTTTCCTTCTCTTGGATTAGTTGCCATCCCAGTTTTTAGCGCATTGTCTATTTCGATATTTAACAGATAGCAAAAGAAAAAGAAATAGATTCACGCCTCTCCAAATGATATAGTGATTTTCTAAGCGCATCTTCGAGGCCGAGGTTAAGGATCGAACTCACTACTCAGTCGTAAGTGATTAACCAAGCTTGCTAACTATTATACGACGTCGAAGTGTCCTGATTTACTAAGCCGAAATGTATGGGCCACCCAGTGAGGATCAAACTCCCTATTTAGTCGTAATTAATTTAGCATGTCAACGTTTCTAATCATTACACCAAGTCGGGTTTTCCCCCTACAGAATCAGCATAGATTCGAATGTGAAAGTAACAGACGTGTTTGCATATTTTACCTTTGAAGATCAATAAATGTGCAGCATCTAACTGAGATTTGATCTTAAATATTTATTGTATGATTGTCGAACTGTGGTTTGTATTTGGCCCTGGATTAAATGCTAGGTAAAAACAACAAGGGTGAGGAAAAATGTCCTGGCATAAAGAAGGATATTATATTTTGGAAAGGAAAGATAATATTTTTTGTCAGAATTCCTGAGATGAGGAACTAACATTATTTAATGATATTTCCTTATAATCCCACTGTTTATATTCGGGCTATTGTCCTCATCTTTGTTGTTGTTCAGTCGTTGGACCTTCCGGCCTTCATCAGGTGTATATTGATCCGGGTAAGGTACAAGGAATTCTAGACTGAATCCTTTATTTAATCTACGGGGGTAGACTGTTCTCCTGCCATTGCTCATTTCTAGTCAGAATCCAGTTCAGAATTCTATGTAATTTAACAATATCGATAACAACAAAAAAGATGAAGACAGTAGTCTCAATATAAAAAAGGACATTATGTTGAAAAACAAATACTCATTTTGTAAATATTTTCTTTATCCCTCACTAAGTTTTTGACGTAACTTTGTAGCTCCATGTAATCAAAAAGCAATAATCCGTGCGTTAATTGCCGTTTAACGTTCTGTCAGTTGGTACATCATCTTTGATCAAGATAATCGAGAAACGGTGCCAACTGGCGAGTTAAAATGTGTTCAACACCGAGAACAGAAGGTGTTGAGAATTTAAAATATTTATGAGAACAACTTTAAATGAGAGACGAAACGAAATGTGGTTGTGATCCTCTCGAAGTTGGGCGATATTTCATAAAACCATTAGACGGAAACATAGACAACAGCGCAAAGTGACCATTTCTCTTGGAACCTGATGTTGGAAAATAAATTATTCTTGACAGACAACCGGACGTCGCGTGAGACGGAAATCCACCGAGACGGAAGTCTCCATTACTAGAAATCAAAACGATGAATTGGAAAGATATCCACAGGGGGTGGTCAATTCCTGATTTCCCGGAATATCGGGCGTTCGTCAATTTCCATCTGCATCTTCGTGATCATTAAGAAGGCCTCAAGTTCTTGATAGGCTTTTACAGTTGATGCTAAGATTTTTGTCAATGTTCTTCATGACTTTTAGATTCACTAAACAACTATGTATGTATGTATGTATGTATGCATGTATGTATGTATCTATCTATCTATCTATCTATCTATCTATCTATCTATATATATATATATATATATATATATATATATATATATATCAGCCTCTTCATATGATGAATCTGCCTCAGTCTGTTAATATCTGTTTATATCGATATATATGTTAGTGTGTGCGAGTGTGTGTCTGTACATGTATGTGCACTTCTATATTGTGTGTTTGCGCATGTGTTCAAATATATGTATATGCACATAACTATCAGTCTTGTATATGTATGCGTTTGATATATTTTTGTATATATATGCGAAAAGATATTTTGGTCTTAAAACATTGACAACGATCAACGGACATATCAGTAAATGGATCTAAATATGAAGGATGAAGGAAACTGATAGATAGTTAGATACGAACACAATTAGATAGATATGAACAAACTGATATGAACAAAATAACATACATATATATATATATATATATATATATATATATATATAAAACGGGTGATCTCATAAACACTGGCTGCTGCTCCTAATGCAAGGTTCTTCAACTAGAATCGAGCTCTCCTAGCCACTGACGTCTTTCGTATATTAAAAAAACATTAAAATTTCGCTTAATCCTTGACGTGTGACGTTGATCCCGGCTTGAAGCAATCGTATGTCTAGCCACACTGATGAGATTTAATACACCGAAACAGTCTGTCTGTAGATGACTATATATATATATATATATATATATATATATATATATATATATATATATATATATATATCGAAGTTTTGAGTCCCTGCTTGCATATTAGGAAATATTAAGCACATATGAGGAGGGATAAAAAAGTACATTTCAATTAACTTCCCACCGATATATTAACAATACCTTGCTTTTCACTTCTTCCCACCTTCTTCTTCCCTTCTTCTTCTTCTTCTTCTTTTTCTTCTTCACATCCTACTCCTTGCTTTCTATCAATCCCAACGTCGTGCGTTTTTTTATTTATTGAAAAAAGATAATATAGCGTTCATTAGTTATTTTTTTTTTTTTTTTTTGTTTTTTTTTTAAATAAAGCGTTACAAGGTCATTTGATAAAAATCATCTGAGGATACCGTAAGGTTGAAACCAAGGTCACGGATTCAACTGACCTCCTGACTTTTTGAGTTAAAAGCTCTACATGTTATTTTTACTTTATTTTTTCACACGTATTGAGCACTTTTTAATACTACTCTTTCCTGGTTTGATTTAACTATGACTATTAAACTTATATATATATATATATATATATATATATATATATATATATATATATATATATATTCGGTTTACTTTTTATTTGCTTGCCTTCCTCTACCTTCTCCCCTCTCATAGATTTAACCTTTTTCTCGTAATGTTCTATATTTTCTTTGACTTTCTTCATTTCAATATTTTCTCTTTTCTTTTGTATTACGCTTGCTCTTTCCTCAGATTTTTCCTTAGTAGTTTGGTTTTCTTTCCTTCTCTTTCATCTCTCTATTAATATTTTATTTAATCGTATTTTTTGGGTTTTTTTTTTATTCCATACTCCGTGTATTTATTTATTTGACGCAGACCTTCACAGGACGAGTTTACTCACCATAGGCAAAACTTCTCGAACTGATGTCACCATGAGACGATCAATAAGACACGAATGTGCATCTGAAAATCTTAAGTGCTTTACTCTCTTTCTCTTTTTGCCGTCACTTAAAAAAAAGATAAGCGAACGATCCTGTTCACTTCTTATACAAGATGGCGCGCTTTCACTCTGTCAGTTCGTGTCCTGTCACCTGTTACTATAACAGACTTCACTTAAAACGATCCAAAAGTAAAGGGCAAAAAAATTCGAAAATATTAGGGACACAGATTAAGTACAGTGGCGCCATCCTGTATTTTGGGAAGTTAATAAATTTAGTATATACATGCATGTAAATCTATACGAAGAATTATGGAGGGATAGATGGATGGATGCGAAAGCCTATTTTAGCATCCATACATGATTTTACACACATACACACACTTAAGTATATATATATATATATATATATATATATATATATATATATATATATGTGTGTGTGTGTGTGTGTGTGTGTGTCTGTCTGTCTGTCTGCATGCGTGAATTTTCTTCAAGAAAAAGTGTTTTTCTAGCGCTAAGCACGCATTCTGTGTAAGCATATTCATCAAGGCATTGTCATGCGTCATTAATTGTGTATAGTGGATATATTATTACATTGTTTGCTCTTATCTTCTCCTTTTGTTTCAGGCGAAATCAGAATCTCATTTTTCTGAAGAATTTATTCATTTCATTTCCTCTAACTGAATCGCATATATAATAGATAGATAGAATGGAAGACTGAGAGAGAGAGAGGGAGAGAGAAAAAAAGAAGCAAATTATTGAACAGAATGAGAAGTAAAAAAAAACAAAAATTGCACAATATATATATATATATATATCAGTTATGTGTCATGTGAGATACACGCTTAGGCGATCATGTATCTTTCGATATATGACTGACGAGGCAGATTTATTTCCCCGTAGTAGGTTACCATTTCTTTCTCCGGTAGACCAGTTGCCATCCCTACTTCTGTATAATTTTATAAATGCAAAAATATAAAATCCTGTGGGTCTTTTACGGATAAAAACGAATATAGCTGACAGCAGTCGGTCTGTTTTCAAAGACTTACTTTGGGCGACTTCTAAAAGTGATCCCGTAGATAAAGACATCGCAGTGGATTACCTTGCTCTTGGAATAAGTATGGAGGTCAATAAAGGAAAAAGGGAATGTAAAGTAAATGAACAGCATTCAAATGAAAAAGGTATGGAGGACCATACTATTCATCCTGAATAATAGAAGGAAAATGCTCTTTTGATGGATGTCTCTACCTAAATGTATAGTCAATATTGCGTAAAATCTGAAGTGAGTCAAGCGTTACAGTCACCTTATAAAAGAAGGTGGACTCTTGGTAGATCTCCAAGAAATTATAAAACTGAGAAAAGAATCGTGTCAGATTTCGTGCTTGACAAGCGTTTGTGCAAAATTAGTCTCTTCACGATAGACACAATGATAAAACTCCCTGGGGGTTAAGCGATAAATGATACTCAAGCAATGGGCTTTTTTTCTATGTGTAGCGTATTGCTCCCCGCGGCAGAAGACTGTTGAAATGACCAGTCGATATCTTATCACTAAATATCGGATTTTAAGAACAGAATATGAAGATAAGCCCCGCAACTATCGATATTCAAGGTCACTACTCAAGTTATTGGGGAACATCTAGCCGTTTTTCTTACTGCAGAATGGCCAGATAATCTGTGCGATTTGCAATAACCTGATCGGTGGATGGAGATTCGAAATAAAGCTTTCCTCTCCATCTCCAAATGATTGGCTGTAGGTGGGACTGAAACAGCCGTTCATTGTATGGAGGACTCTCCTCTAACGGTACTTTTAAGAATGAGAAGTGCCAACTGTCAATGGGAGATGTCGTTGGTGTCATCAGCCCGACCATAGGCATTTAAGGATATTTGCAATTCTGGTTTGGACATTGGCAACAAAATAGTCTAGTTTATGATTGTTTTCATTTAATTCATTTTTCTGCAAAGTTAGCTTAACTGAGGGATGCATGCTCATTGCTCCCACCCCAAATTTTCATTTTTGTTCTTCTTTCTTTAGTTTAATTTACCCTCCCCTCCTCAGTTAGGTGGTTATTCTCTGGTGGATCCGGAACGCTTTTTGATTTCCGCGTGTGTTTTTCGTCTTTGTTGTTGTGTATAGATTAGCTTGGTTTGTGTGAGTGTCCAGTTGAATGATTGTTTGGATTATCCCAAGTGCCACATTTATGTCGTCTTGTTAACGGATCTTTCTGTCATATTTAAGGATTGTTGAGGTGTTTATTACTAACACTTTTTTTCTTTTTTACCTGTAGATAATTTTGTTTTCATAAATATCCAATGAGGTTAAATTTTTAAAAGTCTCTCTCCTCCCCACACTCACAAATTGTACATATGGGAATTAGTAAGGGCATCATAGAGTCACTGAGTTATTATCATGGATGCAGTAAGAATGGTATTGAAGAATGTCTTATTTTGGTGCAAGTATTATTCTAGCATGTTTGGGTCAGTGATTGTGGATAACTAAGTTTAAGTTTAAGTCAGATGAAGACCAGCCCACCCCATCCTCATTTTTGGTTATGTGACACATTTGTATATAATCTGACAATAAATATCCCTAATGTTTGAGTCAATGCGCATGAAACTGACAGTTGTGGTCGATTACTTCCCACTTGAAATTGAACTTTCTCTCATTAATACGGACCAGTTTCTTAGTATTCTTATTAAAGGAAGAAAGAAACTTACAATTATAATATGAGAAGATCCTATTAAGAATAATTAGACAATAGAATATTTAGACAAAAACTTGTCTAAATTATTTAATGAGACATGTCTTAATGAAAATATACTGCCCAAAATACGCAATATATATATATATATATATATATATATAAACCTACGATTTCATTAAAATTGAATCGAGCACTATGGCTGTGTGGCGTTTGTTTACATTCGTAAAACATAATATGCTAAAGTTCATTTACCCCCCTGCTGTACGCTGATAGCTCAGGAGTAGAAACTCCGACTGATGCCAAATCTGTCGGGTTTTAAAAAAAGAAAAGAAAGAATAAATTGAAAAAGTAAATCTATAGATAGATAGTAAGAAAAAAAATATTTGTTCAATTATCTAATCACTGATTTGATTTTCGCGGCAATTGCATCCACACTTGGATTGTGAAAAAGAATTTATTTCTAGAAATCATCTTAAGTATTTATTTTTTCTTAAAGAGTTGTTCACTATTAAGAAAATTTACTTAATATCTGTTCTTTCGGAAAAAAAACGTATATTAAATATTAGATGGATTTGAAACATTTGGTAATTGCTTATTGAAGAGACCTTCGAATTATTAAACTTTCAGGCTTCATGCTTTCGCTGTTATTGTTAATAGACAAAGAGATAGGAACTCTGAGAGATACAAAAAATAGGAGTAAGGAAATGAAGACATTGAGAAAGAAGAGTAGATATACAGATTGTGATATATATATATATATATATATATATATATATATATATATATATATATATATATATGTGTGTGTGTGTGTGTGTGTGTGTGTATATGTATATATATATATACACACACACACACACACACACACACACACACACACACACACACATATATATATATATATATATATATATATATATATATATATACAAAGCTCTTCCATGAATTGAGCCCTCTCGGTCATTGGCGTGTTTATTCGACGAATAGGTACATAGAAATTAGCCTTCCTTTCAACCGGGCACTGATACTCAGGGGTAAAATCTCCGACTGATGCCAAACAGTCTCTGTGAATGACTATATATATATATATATATATATATATATATATATAGAGAGAGAGAGAGAGAGACAGGCAGACAGACAGACAGACAGAGACAGAATGAATATCAAATAAAATTGTTCAATTATATAGATAGATAAGTAAGTAGATAGATTAAAACTATGAGAAAGAAAAAGTAAGAAGGCTGAGAAAGAAAAAATAAAATAACATGTCCTTCTTTATCTGTGTCTATCTTTAAGAAGATGGACTGTGGTATTGAACTTTAACTCTCGTATGCATCTATTTGTATTCATTTCTTTCCCTCTCACTATTATTATTTGCGTTATATTTTAATGCACATAAGTACCAAAAAACTTGCTCGATTCATTACTATACAGGCAGATGAGCGTATCCCTGTACACATTATATAGCTATACACATATGCGAAACGATACTTATTTCCTTACACATGATAGCAGTCGCATCTTTCTGATCATTCATAAATGAGGTCAATCTCTCTGGCATATACACGCATACAGTAGATATATCTATAAAATAAAGCGAATGAGGTAGATATAATAATAGAAAATTGTAATAGATAGATAGATAGATAGATAGATAGATAGATAGATAGATAGATAGATAGATAGATTATAAAGAGGTTCTGATAAATAGATAGATCGATTATAAAGAGGTCCAGATAAATAGATAGATTATAAAGAGATTCAGATAGATAGATAGATAGATAGATAGATAGATAGATAGATAGAAAATCGAATGTGGGGACAATATTAAAGAAAATGAATTGGATAGAAAGATATATTAAATGCAAATAGATAAATTGAGCAGAGAGAATATATACAAAGAGGGAGGGGACTAGAAATAGACAGAAAAAAGAGAGAAATAAAAATAAACAAATCTTAGTTATATCTCCATGTGAATTCCATTTATGTTGGAAACTCATTCTGTTTTAAATATCTACTTTTGCCAGTTAAATATAGGAACATATATTGAATATAAATCT
>CAHIKZ030005400.1:2667500-2670000 GCA_903632075.3 Acanthosepion pharaonis
TCTTTTTGTCAGTTTGTTTGTCTGTGTGATTCCTTTTCACGAGAAATCCATCCAAACTATTTTGACCAAACTTGGCACATGATTTGTACACAATAAGAGATAGATTCTTCGCGTAAAAAATCGATAATTTTTGAAACAATCAATAATGGATAAAGAGATCAAACATCGCAAATTCAACTTTTTCCTCTGATTTAGTTCAAATTCAGTATATAGGTTACTTACATCATGACGAGCTCAACAATACCTCATTTTTTTATTATTTCTACACCACTCCGTTTAACGAAGAACCACGAAAAACGAAAACTCGACTTCAACACAAATTTTGAACTAAAACCTGCTTCAATTTTCAAGTAATCTAATAGAAACGTCCCTCAATTGTAACCAACAATAAGTTTATTGTTTAACAGACATTTAATTTGATAACTGAGTCACCGGTATAGTGAAAACTTACAAAAATGGTAAAGAATGCCGATTTTTACTGGTTTCTTTCTTATTTTTCGTTGGTATTTCATCCAATTAACAATTGCTTTATAAATGTCTCCTCTTTTATATCCCTGGTAGCTCACTAACGAACTGAATTTCAAAAACTCCAATATAATTGCGTTCTGAAGTGGATCTTCATGTTGCCTGTTTTTCCACTTCATGTTAACTTCGATTGAAGAAATACAGACTACTTCTGTTATATCAGTAACTGCATTAATTCAAATTGTTTTTTAATGAAAGTACTTTCAAGCAATTGAAGAAAATAAATTCTCTTGCATCTAAACATGATGCTTTTTTTGCTCCATTCTAATTGAAAGCTTTTTTTGATCGACCAGCTAAGTATGATTGCTAGGTTTCCTATAAAAGCAAAAAAGTTCAAAATACTTTCAGGATAAGTACAAATGCATTTGCTTGAATGCTTAGATCGCAAACCACTTCTAGGTGACAGTAACATTTACAAAAATATAACAAAGAAAAATATCATGTACTTCTAAATACTTTGCCTACAAACAAACTACTAAAATCTATCCTAGTAATTAGGCAATTTCTTTGTGCGCGTGTATGTGTATGTTAATCATTTCACCTCAGGAAGAGCAATAATACCACTAAGGGACAGAGCTTTTCAGCGAATGAAAGAAAATGAAAAGACAACAGATTAAGTGAATAAAGGACAATAAAAGAACAGGGTTCAAGAAGACATAATATAGCGATTGACGTTGCATTTAAATTTTTGAAGATTGTAATCATCAGGGAATCAAGAATCAGGAAGTGTGTTCCACAAGTGAGAAGTGCGAGAGAAAAACTACTTGAATCTAGCTATTACAACTGTAAAATGATGCAATCTACCTGGAAATCTAAAGCGTTTTAGTGTTTCGTATTGTTTAATCAAGCAATTTTAGCATTCATATCCCCACCAACTTCGTGTCCGTACAAAAAGATATGCACCTATCTATATAGCTATTTATCTTTGAGCTTCAGGCTTGAATTTACAAAGCAAACATTCTATCTCCGATATAGAGCATTCGA
Source organism: Acanthosepion pharaonis (assembly GCA_903632075.3). Classification (NCBI taxonomy): domain Eukaryota; kingdom Metazoa; phylum Mollusca; class Cephalopoda; order Sepiida; family Sepiidae; genus Acanthosepion; species Acanthosepion pharaonis. The sequence continues at coordinate 2,669,010 of CAHIKZ030005400.1, forward strand.
AAAAATAAAGTAGCACATTTAAAAAATAATAATCTAATGGGATAGCGGCTCGGACTGAGGAAGCGGGGAGCAGAATTCGAATTCCAGTCGAATCCATTATATTCCCTAACGTACTAATACCTTTGGAAAAGGTATGAATCTTTTTCTCATCCCCCCTCCAGTTAGAAGTAAATAGCAAAAAAGACTGGGTTCTATAGCCTTGCATGGCAAATGCTCTAGGAGAAGGACAACTCTTCAAAACCTCTGGTCGTTTGGGGAACATTGTTGCACACGGTCTCTGTATTTGGCTCTTCAAAAAGTGCGGTTGGTTCTGCACAAAAGTTTCACCATTATAATCAAATCATATGTGAAAGCTGTCTGGCTGTCGGTATCTAGGAATTGAGTGGCCTGACCCTCATATGTTGTAGGGTGAGGTACCCCCGCCTAGCTTTGCTTAGGATCCCTGGTAGGCGCGGCACAACGGCCCGTGCCGATCTACGACATGAGAGTCCACCACACACACGCACACACACATATATATGCATATATACATATAAATATAGATACAGATAGATAGATAATATTAGTGGTCAATAAACACACACACAGAACATATATATATATATATATATATATATATATATATATATATATATATATGTGTGTGTGTGTGTGTGTGTGTGTATATATATACATATATATATATATATATATATATATATATATATATATATATATATATATATATATTAAAAGAAGAGGGTGCCGCAAACGTTTTTTGGTTGTAATGTGGATTTATTGAGAAAAAATATTATACTTTGTTTTACATAATTTCACGACACGTGTTTCTGGTCTGGTCTCGGAAACCGTCTTCAGGTGAAAGTGGAATTTTTTACATATTATTAAAAATAATTAATTTTTCTTCATGTTCAATGTGGAATATTCTCGATATGAGACATTCTGTTTTGTGTTGGCAATCCGAATTTTCTTTCTAGAATTGTCAATGAAGAGT
>CAHIKZ030005400.1:2675000-2757500 GCA_903632075.3 Acanthosepion pharaonis
CAATGAAGCAGACTTGCGCAAAGCCCTCACGGACTTCTTTGCCTCAACCCCCCCCCCCCCCGAGTTCTACCGCATGGGCATTGAACAGCTGGAGACACGTTGGCAGAAGGTGCTGGATGCCGATGGCAATTACTTTGAAGACTAAATATAAGTTACACATACTGTGAAGGGTTTTATTTTTTTTCCTTTTAAAACGGACAGAACTTTTTTGGTTACCTTGTAAATAAATGTAAATGGGGCAGCCACTCGAATTAGAGTATGCCAGTTTACTAGGGTGATTAGCTACCTCCCATTACAAACGCCTGCTCAGGCATATTTGCATTTGTTCAACACCAACAGAGCCCACGTATGGTTTAAACTGCAACTATGCTGAGCGAACCTTATTTATAGTTACAGTCAAAAAAGCGAATAAGAATACACGGATAGAAAGAAAAAAGGAATAGAAAAGATGAAGAAAAGTTACAGAAAATATAAAAGGAGAGAAAGAAAAAAAAAGAAAAAAGCATTTAAAAGAGAACGAAAAGAGTGATAAGTTAAAATGCACAAGCAAACAAATGAAACAGAGGAATTAATTTTGAGAAATAAGAAATAAATAAATAAAGAAAGAAAGAAAATGTAATAATAAAGAGTTAAACAATGCAAAAAAATGGGACAAATGATCAAAGGAATCATCGTATGGAAAGAGAGAATGAAAAAACGAAAATCTTTATGACATTAAGAATAGAATCATGAAAGAAAGAAAGAAAGAAAGAAAGAAAGAAAGAAAGAACGAGAAACTTTATGCTATTATGCAGGGAATCATGAAAGAAAGAAAAAAAGAAAGAACGAACGAACGAGAATCTTTTTGACATTATGTAGGTAATCATGAAAAAGAAAGAAAAACAAAAATATTTCTGCTTTAAGAATGGAAGCATGAAAAAAGAAAGAACGAGAATCTTTATGCCATTATGTAAGAAAGAAAGAAAGAAAGAAAGAAAGAAAGAAAGAAAGAAAGAAAGAAAGAAAGAAAGAATTGTACAGGAGAAGAAAGAAAAAGTGAAGTGGAAAATAATGAACAAATAGAATGGGAAATAATTTAATGATTGAATGGATACAAATGCCAAAGAAGGAATACAGAACAACATCGAACGAAAAGCAGTTAAAGAAAGAAAATAGAAAGCATGGTCTGAGAAAACAATTTAAAAAAGAAAGACAGACAGAAAGAAAGAAAGAAGGCAAAATGAAATGAGAAAATAAAGAACGGGAAAAGAAAAAAAAAAGAAAAATCAAAGGAATAATAAAAGAAGGAATAATATAATAAAGGAATGGAATGAAAAATAAAATAAGTCGAAAGAAAGAAAACTGAATAAGAGAAAGGAAAGAAAAATATATAACAAAATAAAATGATGGCTGGGGAAACAGTGAGAGAAGTTGGAAATGGTTTTAATTTTGTAAAGAAGAGAGAAAATGGGATATTCTTTCTCCGCCTTCTTCAAATGACTGACAGGTTTCAAAGGCATAAGATTATGCCTGTTCTGCAAATGAGCGTGGAAAATGGAGACAGATGTCCGCAAGGCGTTCAGGCGGGAAAAAGATGCGAAAATGAAAAGTAGTCTAACGAGTGTCATCAGGCGTTTTCAGAAATGGCGGATGATGAAAAATTTATAAATACATAAAGGGGAGATAATTCGCCTCGGGCGTGTCGGGAAATTATGGTCATGAGCGCGACAAATATGAACTAAAAAGAAAATTTAGAATTATGTAAAAACCACTAATAATAAATGTTGAAAATTTCAAATGACAATGTCATTATCCGAATTTTTGACAAATCTAGGAAACCAAATAAGGAAAAATATTCTGCCAGGAAAACTTGTGTTAATAAATATTAATAGAGAGAATGAAAATATGAAATTCACGTTATTGTTACACCAAATATAATCTCAAATATTAAATTTTGGTCACAGTGATGAGGTTTCAAATTTTATTGCGTTATTGACCATCAGGGAAATTAACGTAGTGTGGCATGGGCTCAAATATTTTGAACTTACACTGACGATCAAACTCACTACAATACTACAAGAAAAATATTTTCATTACAATAGTTTGAGGACAAAACACTCGATATATTTCTTAACTTTTGTATAGATTTTTCTCTTCTTTCATTTCTCTCTCTCTTCAACTGAAAACCTGCATCAATTCAGTTCCGATAATGACCGCATCATGTCGCTTGTCTAATGATAATTGTAATGGTCATAGTAGTAGTTGTTTCCTGTTATGGAGAAATTCGCCATTCATTGAACGAACAGCCAGTGCTACGGTCGGTTGAAATTAAAAAAAAGATCCTTCTATTAAAAGAATTCTTTAGCAAAATATATTTCAAGAGTTCACTGATGTCCTTCTTTCCAGTTTTCTTTATTTCCTAACCTTCTGTTTGAAGCAGTGGAGACCGTCGACATCTTGATTATGCCATTATTTTCCCTTCGAATCACACATAATATCCATTTTAGTTGTTGCTCCTGCTGAAAATCATCACTTGATGTAGTGTTTGGTATTTTTACAGTATTTCGTGTGTGATTCCAGGAGGTTCGATGAAGGATTGCCCTCTCAAATAATAAAAGGCTTCCTAGGCTCGAAGTCATTTTTAATCATTGATCTTAGAAAGTGGTTTGAGATATTTCTAAACAGACATGTTTGCCACCATGTATGACATCCATATAAGAGTTTTTTTTTTTTTTTATCTGACAAGTTATTTTTATGCTTTTGTAGTAATTCGCGGTGTTGGGCGAGACTAAACCTAGCGTAGTCCATTCTATGTTTAGTTTACTTATCTCCGATACTAAATGTCTTATAACTGGTCCATTTTCCCTCATTGGCTTCAGAAAACGAGTCTATACAGGCTAGATATTTCTGAACGGATTTCGTGCTATGCATGACATTTATATGTAGTTTTTAATCTGAAATGGCTATTTTAGAACATGACTCATGCAACACTATTTACATTATTCCGATTATTGTCCTCATCTTTCTCGCCATATTTATTACAAAGTTTCGGCCATTATACGCTCCGTCCTTCTTCAGGTGGTTGGAATGTTGAACTGAACCCTGGAACTGGAAACATGGCATAGTGGATAAAGGCGTTGGTTAGAAAATTACTCATTAAAGTTGTGGTTTTGTAGTATTTTTCCGGTGTTGATCATAGCTACTCATAGCACAGCCTATTCTCTGTTCAAATTCCTCTCCCTCTATACAAAATTTATTATAACTGCTCCATACCCAGAGGTATTTGAAGTGTTTAGTTTTCATTAATTTCATATCGTTAATGTTTATGATGGATTCAAGGTATGTGCTTCCAGTTCATAATTTCTGTTTTGGAAAGATTTATCTGAAGTCCTACTTTTTGGAACAAGCGGGCGACAATGTTGATTTAATAAGTAAAACTAAATACGATGTCGGTATACAAAGGCGATTATCACACTTTGGTGGAGATTAAGTCAACTTGGTCACGTGACGGTCGTTTAGTAACATCAATTCATACAGTGAGAGAAAATGGCAGTCATTCAGTCAAGGAGTCAAACAGAATATTAGCTTTCTTAGCTTTTCACTGGTGCAGCTTATGAGACAATGGCGCCGTTTTCCTCTGGAAATATATCTTCATTAAATATAGAAGATGTGTCCGATACGCAGACCTTATGTTGGAAGAGTCCTGTGTGTTGCCGTTTTCCTGTTTGATAAAAACGATGAAATGCACGAAACGTTTTCCGCGTGAAGAACAAAAAGTCCAACAGCTCCAGAAGCTTCTTCGGGACAATTTAAAATCTTGAAATTTTCCAAGTTACATGTCGGGAACACTGGGTTTGAAAAAGAGTAAGACTTAAACAAATCAAAAACATTGCAGTCACCATACAGAGGACAACGCGAGATTAATTTTTTTTTATTGTACTTGTTAAAAACCCAAAACAAAATACTTATTTGGACAAGCTGAAGCCAACAATTCTATTAAGTCAACAAATAGTATAAAAGTAACTCATTGTTTTGATGTCAATCCAGAGATGTTCATGAGATATAAAAAGTATTTCCGGACTGGTTTTCCTCGCTGTTTCCTCTTTGTGTAATATGTCATCGCTAAGGACATAGCAGACACATCGTGTCCGACAGAATCTGGAATACTAAATATGGCTTTTACAGAAAAACAGAACGGTATCCATATTATATGTTACCTTATTTTTTCATTTTCCCTTTCACTCTGCTTGTTGTTGAGATATATGTTATATTTTCTCTGCGTGTGTCACATGCAAGTATATATATATATAATTTTGTGTTAGACTTAGTGGTATAAAACTTTCTGAGAAAAAAGCGTGTTTGTCATTTTTTTATTCTTTCTGTTATTCGTTCCTTCTGTGAAACGCGGTGTTTGTTTATGTCATGGATACAATAATGCCTTCAATCGGGGAAACACAAAAATGAATAATAAACTTTTCTCCCATTGCGCACACATTATCTTTGTCAATTCAACATGACATAATATATTGACCTCCACTAACTGTTAACAACGACGTACTAATTACCCCCATTAAACAACATTCCTGCATTCTTTATCGCCAACTAGCGGAATCTGGTCATCCGTAGACTTAGAAAGAAAATTAGTGCAATTAGACATCACACTGAACCAATATGGACCATTTCTATATGCAGTGGTGGGAGTAAACAATTTTTCTTACCCTTTCTTTTAAGCATTTCACCTCAAGCACTGCGGGAGTGCCACTAACACGCAAGGGGTTACAGAGGGTAGAGAACAAGATTAAATAGGCTTGTTCGGGGAGAGGATAAAAAGAAGGGTGGGGAATAAGATTAAGGTATCCGAAGATCTTTATAGAATATTACATTTAATACTTTCTAGAGTAGATATGATTCACTTCTGCAGCAACCAACCTCTTTTTGTAGTTCTCAAAATAATAATTTGAAAATCTCAATTGGTGTTTTCTTCCATTCTTCTTCACATATGGTCTTCAGATCCGGGATATTTGTTGGAGCTCTCGATAGGATTTGAATTTTCAAATAAAACCAATGATTCACGACTGTGTTTAAACCTGGGGACTGACTTAGCCATTTCAGGATATTTACATTATTTTTTAGCAAGCCATTTTTTTGTAGATTTTGCAGTGTGCTCATGATCATTATCTTGTTGGAAGATCCAATCAAGAGGAAGTTCAAGATTTTCAACAGAAATCATTAAATTTCCTTCCAATTTATTTTGATATGCTGCGCCATTCATTCTACCATCTATTACTGATATACTGCCAGCACCTATTTCAGAAAAAAATCAATCCCAAACCATGATTCTGCTACCACCAAATTTCACTGTTGGAACTGTGTTCTTTTGTTTAAAGGCATCGCCATTTTCCCTCTATATATGGTTTTAGAACTACCTCCAAACAACTCAATTATGGTTTCCTCTGTCCATAATATTCTTTCTCACTAAGATTTTTCCTTATCCTTATGTTCACGAACGAATTTCAACCTGGCACCCCAGTGTCTTTTCAACAGCAGTGACTTTAGATTGTTTCAGTGAATTCCATTGCTTATTGTACTTTCAATGACAGATTCCTGATGAAAGCAAATCATCCTGAAACTCTTGACGAATAACCATTGGATGTTATTTATTTGACACATTAATTTCCTCAAAGATCTTGCAAATATCTCCCGTAGAGCACTTCTTCTTTTACACCTTACAGTGAACTAATGGTAGTAAATGGAATATTTGAGTTGTCTGAGATTTTCCTATAACTTTTACCTTCTTTCCAGAGCTTAACAGTCAGTTGCTTTTTGCGAATTTGTCTATTCTTTACTTCTTGCCATGATGATAAACTTTTTGCACGAATATCAATTACAGAATCTTCTGTTTGTATTTTTAGGCAAAAAATAACTACTGGTAATATTATTGGAACATTCTAGAATATCTCACTTGAATAATATAGAGTATTAAAGCAATTTAAAAGTTTTAAAATCGGAATTTTCCACTGTACGAATATTTTTTTCATCCATTAAAATAAATAGGATTTATTTCTGTTGAAGCAAATTTATTTCTCTTTTCTATGCATATTTAGTTATTATGCATCTGTGTATAGTCGATCATATAACAGGTGTGTTTATTCATTCGTTGGAAATTCAATAATTCAAAAATTTGTATGTGTACGAATATATTTCCCCACCCCAGCCACTGTATATTTGCAAATAAATAAAATATACAATATCACCATTATTCTATAGTAAGCATTTAAGCTACTGCAACTGACAAATAGTTGAAACATATCAGTTTAATGTTTTATAATTAACACAATTTATTTATTAATTTCACAACGAGAGAAGATTATAAAATATTATCGTTCATTTACAAATCATATGGGATGTTTGTATTCCTTAATGTTAATGGAATTTTGATTTATCTTAAATTAATTTCGGCTACATAAAAATTACAGAGAGATAAACAATATTTTTAGTTTTAATATCATTTTAGGTTTCAATCTATTTGACCAAAATGCTTTGAAAAAAAGCCACGAATGACTTCTTATATAGACATAGTAATGTATGAACTGAGAATTTAAAAAGTATATTTATAGATTTGTTTCTTCATTTGACTAAAATACCCAATGAACTCTCAACAACATGTGAATCAGTTGAAAAATAGTTTACATTGCACAAAAATATAATTTCTTTCCCAATTGACCTGAATAGATATTTGATAGAATCGATAGAATATTTTTGAAAAGAAGTATTTCAAACTCAACGATGATCAATTTAAAGTTGATCTATAATTAAATTTTTATCACCATTATTTTTTAATTCTTTTCACAAAGCGATAATGCCACTATGACGCAAAATCTTATTGGGAGTGAGAGAGATTGACTTTTGTGAAGAGAAAAGGCAGTAAAAGAACAAAATTCAGGAAGATAGAAGATGGTAATTGGCGTTGCATCTAAATTTTCGAAGAGTTTAGGTAGCAAGGCGGCAAAAAATCAGTAGAGAATTCCACAGTTGAGAAGTGTGAGAAAAGAAAATATTAGAATAGAGCTTAGGTTACATCTAGCTATTTCGATTTTAAAACACTGAGACCTAATAGCCATTCCAGTAGTATGCATAAATTCATGGAGTCGACGTACCAAGGAGGAGGGTTCATTATGACAACTGCCGAGAAAATATTTATAGGAAATATAGTGATTACGATAAAATGAACTATTAGTTGGTATTTTATTGTGACAGTCCTTACCGAGGAAGAACACGCGACACGTGTAAATCACGCCGACCGTGGATCCAGCAAAAACACAGAGGTACTAAACCTGTATATATAAATATTTCTTTTATTTTCAAATACCTCTGTTTAAGGACATAAACTATCTCTTCCTCTTTTGCTTCGAAAATATGGTTAGGTAGAAGATTTGACTAGTTTTATTATCTGGGTAGACATAGTTATATGTTGCCGAAATTGTAATCTATACCAAATAGAAAAAAGAGAAAAAAGAAAAGCCCGAAATGATAGATATTTAATATTTCTTTTATTTTTATTGACAATATCAAAAATGTATATCAGTTAACAGATTTGTATACGCAGTCTTGACTTCAACAACGAACAATTGAAATCATGATTATGAAAAAGTTTCTCAAAAATATCATTCATTGTAATAAATATATCAAACAGGAAACTACACCATTGTGCAAATTAATTGAAACAACCGATTTACTTTCTTTTCTTTCACCATACGGACAGTTTTAGACCCACTGGAGTGACAGGGTGTAATCGATTTCTATTTTCTTTCCTCGGATTAGATTATTTGCAGTTGTGTGCAGTAATATGAATCTATTTTCGGGGTTTATGATGAAATTTGTTTGGCCTTGAAAAATATTGCCTCAACCGTTATTGAATCCGATTTTTATCACGCCCAGACACTATTTTCTCTACTGTCGATTAGTTGTAGTACGGCCATTTTTTGCGATGGGCGGTACTCCGAGGAGGCGTACTAAAATTGCAACGCTTCACGAACACATTGGCAAGCCTTACCAGTGAGCTAATCAAAGTGCTATCGACTGTCTCAAAAACTCTCCTGATTTAAATCCAATCGAAAATCTGAGGCCATCCTACAAAGAAAAGACTTCATGGAATGGACATAACAGTACTAACAGGTGTACTAAGTCTTGTTTCATTGGATAAACCACGAAAAAAATTAAATAATAACAGAATTATTCGTTTTGTTTCAATTAATTTGCACAAGAGTATAAAAATAAATATATTATATACTGGGTGCGAAAAAGTAACGCTCTTTTTTTTTTATTTATTCACCTTTATTGAATAAAAATAATTAACAGTAATTTAAGAAAATTTATAAGTTTGGTCACACCAAAACAACATGGTTTGTTATGATTAACAAACTATTTAACAAATATTCAAAATGCTCCCATCTATGTGCAATACAATGATGAACCTTATCAGCAACACTTCTACAAACCATTTGACACTTTTCTACATCAATTTCAGAAATTCTATTGTTTTAATTCAATAATTGTTTTCGAATTTAACCTGTAAAAAATGATATTTCAATACAACCCAACAAGAAAAAATCTGGTGATGTTAGATCTGGTGGTCTTCATAGTTACTCAATTATTTCACATCGCCTTGTCCACCTGAGCTCGAAAAAAGAGGGAGTAATTTTGCCGTACCCTGTATATTAAATAACTATAAAAAATATATGAAAAATGAAACTAATCTCGCCTTTATTTGTTCAGTCCGTTTTAGTTAACACATAAATGTACAAATAACTTTTATTTACAATATCGTTGTGAAATGTGTGCTGTTATTGGGATGCATCCCATTTTACAAAGGGACGGTAATGATACGACTCTTCGTGAAAATGTCAAAAGAGAAAGAATTATAGATAATTATTAGATTTGACAGTAGCTAAAATATACAAAACATAGTAAAACATCTCTTGGCGAGGTTAGGTTTAAAAACAAATCTAAAAATATCGGCCAGAAATTATTGTTGCTATCATTCAGAACAAAAGTATATACAACTCAATGAGGTAAAAGTGTCATCCGACTAATGTGAGAAGTGCTATCAGTAGAAGTTAAATTAAGTAATGTATTATTGAAACCAGATTGGGAATAACCTTAGAAATTCATCAAATATTGTGTTTAAACGTTTTAATAAATAAATAAAAATGTGGAATTCAGTTCCGGGGATTCCGATGTCAGATGAAATTGGCCCTATTACGCCAGGTGGCTTGTAGCCTTTATCAGCTAAGAAGACGTCATGGAGAAGCGATTCAGGGTTTGGACACCTGCCGAAGACAGTCCAAACATATCACCCGTCATAAGCCATCTTTCTCCTCAGCAATAAAGAAAGTAACCTACATTCAAATCTCGCAGAAGGGGGAACCATTTAAAAGAAAAAAAAGGGAAATTCTGAAAGATAGCGATATAAAATGAACAAAAAATACACGTTAATGGCCCCTTTTCTCCCGCTGATCTGGAGAAAGGCTACGTCATACAAAACGGCTTTCACAGGCTGAGATATATTTCTAAAGTCGGAATCAATTAAACGGGTGTGTGTAGTCAGATCAGCGTCATTATTTGGAGAGATTAATTACTGCGATTGTCTTTTTCTATTTTCATAATAATAAAAATAGTAGCTTTCATGATACTTCAATCAGGAATGTGTTTACGAAATAAAAAAGAGAGACGAAGGAAAAGAACGCGTAACATTCTTGGATGGATGGCGGAACAGGATATAGTAGAGCCATAATCGTCTACACCCTAGAGGACACGGCCCATAAAGAAGAAAAGAAATTGGATCTAACCAATCCGCAATTCGAATTGTTTTGATTACTGTTACGATATTCTAAATAGGGGTTGCATTCGTATGCAGATAGTATAGGTTCTACACTCCAAGTGCTACTGTATTTAGATTAGAGGCCACGGCCCAACGAAATGTGGCACGAAACCGAGCTTAATATGGATTTATCAGAATTACTTTGGAAAAATCCACAAGTGCCTCGGCACTTCACCATTTTTAGGACGCCTCAAGCACCGAGCAACACACCCAGCCACCTCACGAAAGAGAGTTACTGCCTGGGGGATATTTCCCTGGGGCATGAGGTAAAACTACTTATAGATGATCTCGATCGTCCTTCAGTCTGTAATACGAGAGATTGTTCGTATCACTGACAAAAGTACAAGTACCATTATAGCCAAAGTTCAATGGTATTTACTCATCACAACTGCGATATGTCAACAATATCGGTAGGACAAGTACCATGGGATTTACTCGCCTCCCGACGGTGACTTGGTGGGAGACAAGATCTGTTTCAGATGGGGCACAAAACAGTGTACACCCAGGCCAGGGCCAAATATTGTCCAGCCTCTGCAACAGTCGGTTTCGCTGGCATCAGTATTACTACGATCCCCCTCTTTAGTGCAATGAGTTCACCGGGCCCGACTACTTTACAATATTTTTCAGTTGCGCTCTTTCGGTAAACAGATACACAACTCAAAGATGTCAACAGTACGAGCAGGACAAGTCTAAGTGCCACTACAACACGCTGCGAGCCTATACATAACTTTCTACTCATATACATTAATTAGGAGCAGCACTAATCGGAGGCACGGTGGAGTAATCGAAGAGTCGAGTTCGAATTACAGTCGGATCTATTGCGTTCATTTACGTTGGGAAAGGTATGAATCCTTTTTTTCTATGGGTAAATAGCGGGAAAGATGGGTTCTATGGCCTTGGATGGCAACTGGTCTACCGCAGAAAAAAATGGTAACCTACTGCGAGAAAAATCTGCCTCGCCAGTCATGTATCAAATGATACATGATCGCCTAAGCGTGTATCACGCATGGCACTGAATGACTGACTGACAAAACGCCCACGACTATATCTTCCTTCAGTGAATCGGCTGTATATCCTTCGTTGATCTCAAGATTCTTCATCTATTTATATTTTAATATTGACTTGTATTGATCTGTTTCTCTACGGGAGATATACATCTATCTCGTTTTTTGTGAAGATCTCTTCTTCAATCATTCAATGCTCAAATCATCCAAAATACAGGAAAACACAAAAAGAACACTTTCAGCGAGGTAATCCAAAGAGAACTATATGTCTTGCCAGGATTTGTGGCTGCAAGGCATAATTATACCAACATATGATACGCAATTGATAGCGAATTGATGGCAGACAGATAAGAAAAGTAATTCATAGACAATGTCAATAAAGGAAAGAGCGAAGAAAGTACTAACTATCCGTTATAAGAAGGCAGACTATATGTTCATTACCAAAGAGAAAGAACCAAAGATACGAGCAATAAGTTGGAGGTATCAAAATAACGCATTTAAAAACGATTAATATATGCCTATATTTCTGAGATGAGGTATTATGATTATTTACATTATTTACATTATTCGAACTGTTATTCTCATCTTCATTACTATATTCACAACATTTCGGTCGTTGTATGCTCGGGCCTTCTTCAAGTGATTGGAATTTTGAACCGAACGCTTTGGTTTATCCACTCGGCCATGTGACCTCAAGGACACATGGCTCAGTGGCTAACGACGTTGGTTAGATCCAGTGACTAGACCAACCGTGTTGTGTGTTAATTACCAGGCTACAGCTGTGGTGAACGAAACGAACTTGGAGTTAAAGCGAAATATCTGGGGCATCCTGAAGAGGCATGGCACGTGGAACTAGAACAATCTACCCCGCTGCTCGAAATAAAGGGTTCGGTTAGAAATTCCAATCAATTGAAGAATGTCACTGAAGATGAAGATAACATTTCGAATATTGTAAATAATGCAAAAAAGTTTTATAACAGACGATGGAAAATCAGACACAGAAATCCAAAAATATTGTAAGAGTGAAAGAGACACACAAGAAATTAAGTATTGTATTAAGAAATGGGAGATTTTCATTAAATAGAATGATACAATTGGTCAAATTCTATGTATTATTAGTTCTTCTATATGGCGGTGAATGGTTACGGAATCTACTCGAAGATGAAGAGAAGATTTGAAACAACAGAAATGTGGTTCCATAGAAGAATACTGAGAATTCCATGGACGGAGCATGTTAACAACGAAGAACGAAACGAACCATTTTCTTATGATTAAAAAGCGACATTTGATATTCCTGGGACCCCTGGTCTGGAAAGTTTGATCGGTGAATCTGATATTCACAAGACACATTGAAAGCAATAAAAAAATCAGAAGCATGATTCGCGCAATATAGCTAAAGTGAAAATGGAGAGAATTTGAAGTTAAGAATGAAAAGTCAAACAGTGTGTAATGCTACAAGGGAAAGGAATTCGTGATGAACCATGATCGCCCAGGTCTTGAAGGGACATAGCGCTTAAAATAAACTAATGAAGTGTGATTTCAACACTTGTCCGTGGCTACTTTTTATGCTTAACTCAAACATTGATGGATATTAAGAAATTTGTGGCAAAAATACGAGAATAAGAAAATACAAGCAATAAATTGATAGTAAAAATTTGTAAGGTATTTTTTATTGACGTCTAAGTTCTCTAAAGAAGATTCCCTTGCTGTTGTGTGTGTAAGGGCCTAAACTCCATTTTACTCACATTTTAAATATCTGCTTATGTAAATGTTACCATGACTACATATGTGTACTTGTATTATAGATAACAAATATGTGTGCCTACCGACCTGGATGATTGTGTGGGTGAGATAGCGTAGATAATATGGCGTCCGTGAATGCGAAACAAAAAGAGATGACGTTGACAATATATGATGAAGCCCTGAGGAGAGGATATTTGACGTGATGAAAAGCAAGGAAAGAGATGGTATTTAATGTACACGGCGAGTAGGGACAGCGGGTGAAGCAAGCATGTAAGAAAACGGAATCGAGCAAAAAAAAAAAAAAACAAAAACAAAAAAAAAACGAAGAGATTGTAAACCTGGGGAAATGAGAAAGTACTTTCTAGAAATAAAAAGAGAAAGATGAAAATGGCAAAGAATGAAGAAATTACTCTCAGAGGATAAACGGAAGGCTAAATTGAAAGGGAAATGCTTCAAAGTGGGAGACAAGCGTGTGACGAAGAGAAAAAAAAACACTGCGGTGTAGAGTTAAGGAATATGAAGGATGGTATCTATAAAAGAGTTGAGGGCCTACGCGAAAAGAGTCCTTAAAAGAATGGAATGTGTCATGGAGAGAGAAATATGCAGCCTAATGAAGAAGGTGTCCTGGGAAAAATATTGAAAGGAAAAACAAAGCAACAAGAACAGCGTGAAGAATAAAGTCGCATTTCCTTCTGTGGGTCGGGGAAGATTAAATCTTGACTATCTTCTGGAGTGCGTTTAGTGTCAAAAAAATAAGGTTTTTGAAAGAAGATATGAGCCTAGAAGCAAAAGAAAATCTGTAAAATGTATTCAGATAGTTGCATTGATATGATCACACAAAAATGCTTAGCTTCAACATATATATATATATATATATATATATATATATATATATATATATATATGAAGAAAAATATATACGGAAAAAAACAAACAAAAATCTTATATACAATTATGCTGTTTTAATGTTAATATGTCAACGTCGGACGTTTCGGTCTAATAAACCATCTTCGAGACATATTATAATTATAACATTATCAATACAACATGACATGGATATTATAATGAAATGTATGAATAATGTTATTAATTTAATTAAATAATTGTATATATGATTTTGTTTGTTTTTTCCGTATATATTTTCTTCATACTGTCGGATCTATATCCATATATTTATATATATATATATATATATATATATATATATATATATATATATATATATGATAAAATATAGTTTTAAGGTTTGCTATATTTGTGGATTAAAGTGTTCAATATCAGGGATAGAGCTGATGCAAATATAAACATAAAAGTGGACATTAAAATCAACACCCACAGGCGAAAGTCTGTTTCATGATAAAAGGCAATCTCTCTCTCTCTCTCTCTCTCTCTCTCTCTCTATATATATATATATATATATATATATATATATATATATATATATATATCAACATCAACCAATAGTGAACAAAATTTATTTCGAATATACCAACAACATATTAAAATGCATATAACATTTATATTCTAATGACGTTTTACATTTCTACTAATTCTCGGTCAGAACCCTTGTTGGTGTTAGCTCCTCCTTAATTCCCTAATTTTTCACTAGGGGTCGCTCTCCCTGCACCATAAATACTGGCCGACTTCTTGCCTCGTTCTCTTTTTTCATTTCTTCATTTCAGTGAACACTTATACAATGTAAGCTCTCGCAAAAGATAGCGTTTCCCATTTGTGGGAGACGCCATGGACATTATACAAACATACAGGTACGTACGAACATTCACCAACGAACACAAATGTTCACACACTGTCTACGTCCATTGAGAAATTGTGTTGTTTAATACATATAATTGTTTATATATATATATATATATAAACAAATGTTTAGAGGTACAAAATTTATATACAGTTTTAAAAACTAGGAATTTATTGATTTTAATTTTATTAGTCTCTAAAGCCCAACATCTCATCAGGAGACAATCGTTGGATCATTAATTAACGAAAAGAAAAGTAACGAAAATAAAGAGCAAAAAAGGGGGAAACACGCTAAAATAACATACAAGTGTATATACTTGTAACAAGGGGGGGAAATAACATGTAAATAATTTAGCGAGGGACAGTTAAAAAAGTTAGCGTGGGACAGTTATATATATATATATATATATATATATATATATATATATATATATATCGGTTTGTTTGTTTTCTTTTCATCTTTGGTTGGACACAACTAGAGTCCGCCATTTTCTTGTAGTTGGACCTTCTTCTAGCAGGAAATAAACGCACGTATCCTTAATCTAACAACACGCAAATCCACTTGGTCCTCGACACTCTTATATTGAAGATCTTGTTTTATAAAAAAATCCCTTTACTACAAAGGATAGAATTTTTTTTAAAATCTGAAATGACGGACTCGCGCGTTTTTTTTAAACTAATATGAAAACGGAATGCAGTTACAATAGCATGTTTGTGTTTGTAATTTTCGCCTGAAGATGATCTTAAAAAGGTCGAAAAGTCATTTGGTTAAATGAAGACAAAATAAAACTTCGGCGCATCTCTTGATAGATTTCATCTCAACATCAAGAAACTGATTAGACAACTGTAAAGGTTCAGCATAAATATAAGTAAACACAATATGTCTATATAACTGAAAGAAACATGATTAATGAAGATATGCTCCCTCAAAACTTAAACGGAATTTTTATATATAAAGGGGCATTGAGGTAACAACCAGCAATAACAGTCTTAAATGCAATCTTCATAAAAATTCCGTTTAAGTTTTCTAATTAACTATTTTCATATGGTGCTCATATCTATGCTTGATCTGCTGATCGGATCGCATAGCCGAGGTCGTAATTCAGTTCAATACTGTTATTCTATGTGAGCTTCATTAGCGTCACGTCTTTCCCCATTCAAATATGTGATATTTTGTAAATTATAGCAATCCATCCAGAGATTACTGCTCCCCAATGTACGCATATATATTAATTTAGACGCTGTAGAATGTTGCATTTTATTTTCTTCCAAACCAATTATATGATCAAATTTAATTTTTTTGGTTTCTCAAACCTTTTGCTGATTCTTTGAACTGAACAGCGGTATCGGAATCAGACACTACCTCTGACCTTGATGTGTATGAGAATTTGAAAATATTAAATCTCAAAATCAAATATAGCTTATAATTACATAATAATAATAATAATAATAATAATAATACACTCAGGAAAGTGCGCGATTTAAGTAAAGAAAAAGAAAAGAGTGGACACAGTATTTAACAATGTTCAACAATATTTGAACTGTATTTCTTCAATTATGTTTAAAAATTCATACAGGTGTGATGTCTAAATTGTTACCATTTTCTATTTTAATTTCTCGCGTGTGCTTTGTTTATATTTGATATTGCCGACTGCACAGTATAAAGGGTGCAATTGGACACCGTCTGTGAGAAAAAGAGCACTATGACATATTAACTTCACCAAAAACTTTGAAACGGCATGCTGCACTACTTGGCATTCGTACCGGAAGCTCCAATGCAAACCTCTCAGAGTGTTTGGGTGTCAATCTGAGGACAGTGCAGATGATTCGATAATAATTGGATGAGTCTAATGATTATCATGAAGGTTTTTGTTGTTATCATTAATTGCATTCATCTTCACACAGGGCCTCGAACTGAACTGGGTCAAGTGGGTGGTAGCCGTAAGATCATATGACTGACAACAGGACTCTAAACCATGCCATACAAGCAAGAGCACACTGTCATTGCTGTCAGACAATTTATGTTACCACATTACCACTTACATCTGGCTATTCAGATTACAACCCCCTTGATTATAATATGTCGGACGCAGTTGAACGAAAGATGAACACAACTCTTTGTAACAATAAATATGAGCTGAAGGCAAGGATTATTGTAATATTTACCAACTGAAACAAGGAGACCGTCCAGAAGAGTTGCAGGAGATCCCGAAGTCTTCTGGATGGAGTGCTTGAAGCCAATGGCGATTTTAATGAATAGATCTACTCTTTAGTAATTCAAGATATTTTGTATAATTTTGGTAAATATATCTCTTAAAATGAGATGTCAGCGTTATTTTCATTTTTGCGTTATTCAGACGACAAGTTTTCCATCGCACCCAGTACAAATATAAAAATATAAATAAATTTGCCAAAAGTATTAGGCATTATTAATGTTTTTTTTTATATTTGTATGAAATTTTTAAACATAACTCGAAGACAGATATATGGTTAAAATATTATTGAAAACTACCTTTTCATTTCTTTTACTTTTCAGAAATCTCGCTTTTCTTTTTTTGTTGAAAAATATAGGAGATAAATCAATCATTTTAATTTTAATAAAAAAATTATAATTATACCTATATGTCCATTAATTACATATTACGATTAATTATATAATAAACATTCATGAAAAAGCTGCATAATAAGTTTAATTTACATTTACCTTTTATATGCCTTATCCCATCAAGACATGGCGGTTTTTGCTTCCACGATTTCCTATTCTTCATGACTTTTAAGTGATGTTTGTCTTATTCCTATCCCCCAGATTATGTTCAGTCATCCATTTATACAAGCATATAAGTTATATGTTATATGGTAGTTATATGTTCTTTCCCTATGTCATGCGAGTCTCTTTTATCATTGTGTGCCCCAGCAATTTCAATATCTTTTTCTGATTCTATATAAAAGAAATTTTTTATAACATTTTTCCTTAAAATTTCTCAGCATGCTACGTCCATTCGTACACACTTTTGTAGGACCATTTCCTTATTGTCACCATTCAGCTGTGTAGAAATTTTCCAGCATATAATTTGCTTTGTTCTCGATTTTTTAATTTTGATTTTACACGATGATTATCTCGATACTATGGATTGGCGGGTGGCTTAACGGTTATAAGTAAGGAAAATAGAGTCTGCATCCAGATTTCAAATTTTAGTCGAGGAAGCTGTATTTACAGCTATGACAGTAGATCTTAATCTTTTTGTATCCAATATCGTCTGAGATGTTCATGTTCCATTCTGCAGCAATAGCGGTTAAAAAAAAAGAAAATTAAATTTTCATGTCAAATTATAATCTGCTTTTTAATGAATCTGTACGAATAATTAACGCATCTTTGTAGAAATTTTTTTTTAAAAATTAAATCAAATCATTTTAATCATTAATGAGACTTTTGTCCTTGCTTCTTTTCAATTATATTTGAAATTCTGAGTATCGAGACGGTTTTGGTTTGACATGAAGTTCGGAAAAATCTGTTCGACAAAGGCATGTATCAAGTGCACCAAGTTATTTCTTAGAATTATTAGGGAATGATGCTGTTTGCAATACCCATAAATTTTTCAATGTCTTCCTCTACAAAAAACATTTTACGGTATCATCATGCTGAATACCATAATCCTGTCTTTCAAAGGGTCATCATCAGGCAAGACACATATTTGAAAGAGAAAGGGCTTGCTAACTAATGATCGCTGCCATCCAAATTCCCTGTAGATGAATGCCCATCAAAAAAATTCAATAGCTATTGAAGATGCGTCTGTATTGCGGTAGCAACATCTTGGAGCAGAAGCTGATCTGTTCTAACACTTTTCTTCAGAGATAGAATCCGGGTTAAATTTCCATTCTCAGTATTATTTATCCACAATGCAATTTTTTGCTTTGAAAGCGTCCAAACTTTCATGTGAAATAACGACGTTTATATTACTTTCTTGAAAGGAAATCTTCATTTCATTTAACCGAGAATAAAATATCAGTCAAGTATGGTTACATTTGTAGAATTCCAGAAGATTCGAAAGCAGAACTGAGAGCCAGTTTTTGTTTTTCTATTAAAGTGTTTAACAAGATACCTCCACGGAACAGACATCTTCACTCTTGATAATACAAAAGAATAATGTGTTCTTCAATACTTTTACAAAATGCTTGAAATATCGGTGAATCAGCGAACGTACTATGATTGAATTTACAGTGCTTTCACAAGCTGAAATAAACGTCTTGCAAATATTTTGATAAAACTTTTCGCTACTAATGCATGTTGATGAAGCATGACATGGTCATCAGAAGATTCACTTTTTGGCCGGGTAGGGGTTCTAGTTCAAACGGATTCCCGAGCAAACCAAAAAGACCATCCGTTCAAAGGGCGCC
The DNA here is from genome assembly GCA_903632075.3 of Acanthosepion pharaonis. NCBI lineage: Eukaryota > Metazoa > Mollusca > Cephalopoda > Sepiida > Sepiidae > Acanthosepion > Acanthosepion pharaonis. The sequence goes on from CAHIKZ030005400.1 coordinate 2,693,757, forward strand.
AACTACATATATATTCAATCTATGTTTCAAGAAATTCTATATCACGAGGTCGAATGCAGTCTGTGCTTTCCTGCTAGTCTTCAGAAATCCAAAAATATAATGTGTTCTAAGATTCCTTCTTTCTTGACATGTCGAAGGACAGTAATTCTTTGATTACAATGTGCAACATGTATAGATTCGTCCAGCTGCAACGGGACGCGCCTTGATATCATCGATCCCTTCCTACAAAATATCGTGGTTTTTAATCACGATTTTGTTTTTGCAGCCTTCCTTTCTGTTCCATCTTTTTTTTTCATCTGCACAACAGAAACCAAAACGATAGTAATCATCACTCTATTTTCTTTTCATAGACAACTGAGTATACTATCTGAAAACAAAATATATTCACTTTACTATTCTACTAATCAGACGGCGTCTAAATCTTTGAAAATTCATCTTCTCAACCATCGCTCACACAGGCGTGTCGTTTCAGTAAAGAGTGATTATTTTCAAATTAAAACTCATTTCAAAATTGAGGTCCAGTTTAGTTTCTAAATTCGCAATCTTTGTTATCGGTTCAGTGGGTCTGTGTGCAAATGTGTGTCTGCGATGTCCTTGATATTCGGTGTTCATTTTTTCAAATTCCACTTTCTCTTACCACCTTTGTCTCGCCTTTAAGAAAATATTTTGAACACTCCAGGAAATTAATCATACGCACCTTGGGGTGCCGGCACCCACGTTTAAGAACGTGACCCTATGCAATTAAGATAATCGTTTATCCATCTCTTTGTCCCAGTCACCGCTATATAGTAAGGTAGACTGGATTCTCTAGCTTTGTTGAACAACCAGTCTAGGAATAGAACAACTGAATTTTCAATCCAGCACCATTGTAGTAGAGACTTTGTAATAACGTTTAAAATATTCGTTGTAGTAGAAACTTTGTAATAACGTTTATAATGTTCTTTGTAGTAGAGACTTTGTAATAACGTTTATAATGTTCGTTGTAGTAGAGACTTTGTAATAATGTTTATAATATTCGTTGTAGAAGAGACTTCGTAATAACGTTTATAATGTTCGTTGTAGTAGAAACTTTGGAGAAACTATAGTACGCCGTTGAACAATGCTGGTGTCAGACGCCTTCGAATAGCACTCGAGCTAATAGTACTTGCCCGATAATACTCGCTCGAATAGTAATCACCGAGTAGCAATCCGTATAGAGAAATAGTATAGTGAATAGCGTTGAGAATAACGTCTCTTATAGTAATTGAGGATAGAGGAGAAATAGCGATCAATCTGGACGTCAGGGACTTCTTATATGCTTTTCTCTCATGGTTACATGATCGACTTAATTCAATAATAGTATCGCCTGTGTTTGCTCACTGGCAATCTATGTTCAAACTTAAGTGTCGTCAGCAACACTTCATTCCTATGTAACAAAAATCAAATGTTACCGATACAAGAAAGGAATTATACTTTTTAACTCGTGTTCAACCGAGGCAAAGCCATCGGGTTTCAAGGTAGAGGTTACTGAATGACGTTCTTAGGAATAAGCTGTCCGAAACGTCTTTCTTACCCATGAAATACGATGGAAATGAGGATGATTCGATCGTTTGGACTTAGGATGATGGTGTCCTTGGCTGTAAAGTTCGTAACTACTGGAACTAAGGAATATGTCTCAGCAGAGCATTTGCCATGGTAATAGCGATAGAAGAGGAAGAGGCTTGTGACGTTTTGTCTGTGGGAAAGTGATGGTAGGATGAGAAATAATGCATCACCCACAAGACCGTGAAGACGTATTCGAACTCGGCATCGGATCAGATATTGCAGGGGTAATTCATTTTTTGATCTGATTCTTGTAAAGAAAGATATACGTATACTTCTTGTTACTACTATATGGACGGCCGTACATATTTAAATCTTATATCTCATATCTTATTCACAAGGAAGAGAACTATAAAAAAACAGACAATTTCGGTTCTGCATTCACTAGGAGAATGCAACACCAAAATCCAAATGTGTATTGGACTAGCCAAAAACACACACGAAAAGCAAAGGAAAGCTCTAAGTAACAGAAAATTCCGTTCGAAACATAGAAGGAAGAAATGATTTACTATTTAAAATTCAATCCTTCTTTATGACAGTGAATGCTGAGAAATTTCCTCACAGATGAAGAGAAGACTGAACACAACAGAAATTTTGTTTTACAGAAGGATCCTGAGAATAATGTTGCATAGCCCCCTCATTCCGGAGATGGGGTTTCTGGTCACTGGCGCCAATTCGATAAAATGTTGCATCTTCTTTCTCGGTCGGTGATCGCTAGATGATTTGGGGCAGCTATGAATGAGAGCACGGACGATGAATTTTAACTTATCTATTTTTATTAATGTCGATATGTACTAATCATCCAATAGGAGTCGACAGTCCTCACTGGGAAGCCGTTTCAGATCCGAAATGGAACACGTTTACATCGCTTGACTGTCAAGAAACAATACGATGACAACCTTTCTCTATCATTCCCACGCTATCTCAGTCAAACAAACTCGACTTCCTTATCGTCTTGCATCTGACCCCGAAGGTCAACCTCTTGAAGTCGGAGCTGAAATACGCTTCCCCCTAAAAATAATAGTGTGCTAAACTTACTAAATTATTTAACAATACTTTCGACGGAACACGAAAGTAACGAAGAAACCTAAGAAAAAATGGAAACAAAAACACTTGAAATTTCTACGACACATAATGAGAAAAAACTGCTTGGAGAATTTAACACTCACAGAACATATTGAAGTGACAAACTTAGGCAGAAAGCCACCCACCTCACGAGCTTGTATTAATGAATGGAGGAACAAAGCCTGAGAGTGAGAACAAAAGGTTAATCGAAACTAAGAGTTACAAATTATATTATGAAGTCGTGGCGCATCATAATCGCCTACATCATGGAGACACAGCACACAGAAGGAGAAGAAGCTATTTATCATATAATCAATTAGAGGTTATTTCCTTTCGCAGTGTTAGCCGTCCATTTATATGTCTATGCATCAATGTTGACTCAGTAAAGTAGCAGTTGAGTCCCTTCTGGAAATTGGGTGTTTAATTTTGCGGGTCTCAAAATGTCAAGATCAAATATTAAAATTTTTGGGGAAGGGCATCTTGGTCGAGCCGAGAACCTTCAGCACCTCCTCGCATATACAAGGTGTCCATAAAGTTCGGGTGCACTTTAAAAAAATTATAACTTTATTTGTATTTGCGATAAATAATTTGTAAAAAGGATTAGAAAGAAGTAAATCTATATGTTTTAAGGTTTTATTGAAATTTTATTTAATTCTGCATATCCTCCATCATTAGCGATACAAAGAGTACAAAGTAATACGATTTTGCAGTTCACGAAAACATTTGCCAACTGATTTACAGTAATGCCTGAAATCCCACTAGTTATTTTAGCTATATTTAAAACTAGGTATATTAAACTTTGTAACTTTTTTTATAAATTATTTCTGTCGCAAATACAAATGAAGTTATAAATCTTTTTAAAGTGCAGACGAACTTTAGGGACACACTGTATAGACAGAGTCTTACGTAAAACCAGAAACTAAACGAGAATCTTATTCCATGGAGCAATTACACGATTACCAAGATTTAACCATTATCATTTACCTCGTTCTTTGCTCTCGGTAATTCTCAAAGGGCTTTAAACGGGATATGTTACCTCATTAAAAGCTTTAGAGTTGCAGCTCCGACCAGACACCAGGTTTGTTTTTCAAGTGGAACGCTTAATACATGGGAAATAATTCTTCGGTTGGATTGTTATCCCCTCCCCAAAAAGACGATGAGAGGAAATTGTAGCAGTCGACTCGTTATTTCACATTCATTTATCTCCTGTGGCTTAGCGGCTTTACTGCCTTGTTGGGAGTAAAATGATTAAAATATCTATATGTAACTCCCCAGTGAGAGTGTAATGTGTGCCCGATTCTTTTCATTTATCATTTTTTTTAATGATCCACAGAACATGGCTTCTGTTCAACGAGTCTGATTTAAAATCGACGATTTGTTTTTTTACCGTATTTCTTATTGAGAATAACGCTGAAGTTTTAGTAACTACAAGCACAACACGAGTACTAATTTCTCCCAAACAGAGTGACCTAACCGAATGTGTTGGGCTAGTAAACGTCTCCATTTTTCTAAGTGCCGAGAACAAAAAAACGGTACACGAGTTACACGTGAATATGTGGAAGAATCGGTAGATAAAGACGTCTGTTCCCGGCACGTCCGTGTATTGGTTCAAATGCCCAGATGATTGGTGGTGGTGTTCGAGTCTGGTAGAGCCAGACTGCCACCATCAACTCCTGCTGATTTTCTTCTCGGTGGTACACGTCTCTCGCGCCGAAAAATTGACATCACGGTCACCACTCGTTGCCTTACCGGTTGTTGATGGTTGTCTACGGTAAAGACATCCAGTTTACGCAAGGAACGGTTTAGTCCCAACATGTAATTAACGTATCCTGGCTGTACGTATATAACAGATATTTTGAGGATTATCTTCCTAATTCCTATCTTAGAAACAAAAATATGAGATCTTCCAATGTACAACATCTTATTAACTCGATTAGTATAGTAACAGTATCTACAAAACAGCACACATAGATGAATTTTCTATTAAACGGTCTTTTCTGTTTTAACAAAACTATACTTCGTTGTCTTTAACTCCGGGCAAAGGTGTGAGCAGTGATCTTTATTAACTAAAGAAAAATTAAAACACATATATTTACAACCTTCAACGTAATAACTGTATCATTCTTTGTTTGCAACATTTACTTCTGTAGAAAATAAATCCTTTCCTTACCAGGTCTGTAGACTTGATAAATACAAATATCCAGCTATGGAAAGAACTGAGTTCGATAATCTGAACAAATACCGAAAAAGATTACATTTTCCTATTCAGTCTCTTTTCTAGCATCTATTGTATATGTAACTCTTACCCCCTGTTTCTCTTTCCCTCATTTATGCATTCCTTGTGTAATATTATTTTCTGTACAGACTGAATCTCTCATCCATTATAATTGTGCTTGTCTTTCCCTCCGTTAGTTTTCACGACCGTTACGTCTTGTCAATACCTCATAAATAAGGGACTAATTAGCGTTGTGATCGCGGGGAAAAGACATTAATTGGTTTCAGTGAGAAAATCAAAGAAAGAAGTGTAGAGAGAGAATCAGACTTAGCTGATGAGGACAAATACTATATTTTGTTCTCAGGTCAAAAGGCAGAAGTGAGGGCGACCGCTATAAAAGCGCGATTTTTCAGACGACGGAAACCGAGTAAGCAAACGCCAAAATTCCAAATACCATAAATTAAATAAAATAAGCATCTCCCACTGATTTTTAAAAAAATTATTATTAAGAAAAATAATCAAAATGGGGATTTGGATGGATATAAGAGAAGATAGAAATGTTTAATATAGCCTGCCAATACTTCATAAATAATGGACTGTTCCATTTTGTTTGCGTAGACATAAGAAAGAAAGAAAGAAAGAAAAAAAGAAAGAAAGAAAGAAAGAAAGAAGAGATGGTAGAAGTGTTTAATGTATCCAGCCAATTCCTCATAAATAATGAACTAATCTGTTTTTAATGCGTAGAAAAACAAAACATATGAATGAAAAAAGGAAAAAAAAAGATAGAAGGGAAGATAGAAATGTTCAATATCTCCTCCCAATACATCATAAATAATGGACTATTCCGTTTTCATTGCGTAGAAATACAAGACACAAGAAAGGAAAAAAGAAAGAAAAAAGAAAGAAAAAAGAAAGAAGCAGAGAAATAGAAAAATGGGAAGATAGAAGGAAAGATAGGAGTGTTTAATGTCTCCTAGCAATACCTCATAAATACTGGTGAATATCGTTTCGAATACATAGAAAAACAAGACATATGAAAGAAAGAAAGAAAGAAAGAAAGAAAGAAAGAAAGAAAGAAAGAACGAACGAAGAGAAGATAGAAAGAAGGGAAGATAGAAATGTTCAATGACTCCTCCAATATATCATAAATAATGGACTATGCCGTTTTGATTGCGTAGAAAAAAGACATATTAATGAAAGAAAGAAAGAAAGAAAGAAAGAAAGAAAAAAAAAAAGAAAAAAAGAAAGAAAGAAAGAAAGAAAGAAGGGAAGATAGAAGTGTTTAATGAATGCTGCCAATGCCTCATAAATAATAGACTATTCCGTTTTCATTGCGTAGAAATACAAGACATAAGAATGAAAAAAAAGAAAGAAAGATAGATAGAAAGAAGGGAAGATTTAATTTCTCCTGCTAATACCTCATAAATAATGGATTATTCCGTTTTGAATACGTAGAAAAACAAGACATATAAATGAAAAAAAGAAAGAAAGAAGGAAAGAGAGAAACAAGGCAAGATACAAATGTTCAATGTCTCCTGCCAATACCTCGTCAATAATGGTCTATTCCGTTTTGATTGCATGAAAAGTAAGATATACGAATGAATGAAAGAAAGAAAGAAAGAAAGAAAGAAGGGAAGATAAAAGAGTTTAATGTTTCCTGTCAATACCACATAAATAATGGACTATTCCGTTTTCATTGCGTAAAAAAACAAGATATATGAATTAAAAAAAGAAACAAAGAAACAAAAAAAGAAGATTTTTTTAATACCTGTTTAAATGAAATGGAAAAGTTGGTAATTTCAATATTATTTCATTTGAAGCTTTCTTCTTAAATTAATGATAAGCATTCATATTTATGATGCAATGATAACGATTCGACTTGAATTCGAAATCGACTTCATGATTTCTCATTCTGATCCGTTATTCTTCTCACCGCCCGCACATCGAAACTAACAAATGGTCACCCTCCTTTGTAGTTAACGTTGCTTAACTTGTTTCTTCGTGATATGCAATGTATTAATTGCAGTATCATTTTGCGTTATTAATTAATGAGATTTCTGATTCAGACACTTCTGATAAGGTGTAATACAAGAATTCCATAGATCACAAATCATGTTATATTTTCTCTTTCAGTAACCTTTTTTATTTGTTGACGATTTCTCACGATATGACTTATCTCTGTGGTTTTCCGATAAGAAATGTGCAATCACCCTCGGAATGATTGGAATGCAGTACATTCTCTTTGCTCAATCCATTTATCCGACAGTTTCAACAAGTTACGCCCTCATGTCAAGAGAGTCGAATTAAGCTTGATTCTGGGCGTAAATTATATTTTCTTTATTTCCAATTAAATCACTTCAAAAATGCTATAAACACGAGTTTTTGAATTACTTATCTCGCAAGCTGCTTGCAGAAAAGTTTGTCTTCATGATTGATGTGGTGTTTCCAACCATCCTACGTATGTCAGCAGTCTTCCGAATTAAAGCTTGTCGACGCTTTCAAAATTTCTTTCTGCTTCAACTTGATCTCTAATGCAAGCAACTGCGAGTCCTGTCAGTGGATCTGTTTGAAACTCTATTCTAAATTATTCTTACACTTCAGTTACGCTGTGGCACTTTAAGTAGCACTTTAGGATAAATTTCCTTTTCTCATAGCTAAGCCTTATTTCACGTATTAATTTATCTACGTTGCACCAACTAAATATTTGGCTATCAAAATTTAAACACACACACACACACAAACACAAACACACACACACACACACACACACACACACACACACACACACACATATATATATATATATATATATATATATATATATATATAAAATGAACACAGAATCCTTAAAAATCCACCAGGTCAGGTGGCAATAAATTTATTTCATGGAACTCATGGCCATCTCTTTAGACCAGTTTTCATTAATAAATGGAGTCCAATTTATTCCGACACAAGGAAAAGGAAAAACAGTAGAAAAAAAAGAAAAGGTTTTAATGTTAAAAGTGAGAAAGAAAATAGGGGGGGAGAAAGACAAAAAATTAATAAGAGGTTTTTAGGAGAATGAGAAAGAAAGATAGACATAGGGAGGAGAGATGGAAAGAGAGAGTGAGAGGTGGGAAAAGAAAGGAAAGGGGAAGTAATCATATTAGACAGGGTGACCTACAAAAGACTTTTCTCCCGGGACTTGACAAGTTAAAAAAAAGGGTGGAGGAAGGGAGTGATCATATTCAAAATAGATGCATTGAAAGTGTAAAGTCCTTTTAAGCAGTGAAACAATCATTATCACATTATAACCTTCACAATAACAAATTGATAATAATAATAATAATAATAATAATAATAATAATAATAATAATATTTGACATCAATATAATGAAACAACATAAAGTAAAAAAAAAATAATTAATTTAAATAAAAAAAGAAATTTTATAAAAATCAAAAAAATTATAAAAATACGAATCAAAATAATTAAATTAATTAAGAGATAAATAAAGGACCACTTTAGGTAACTAAAATACCTAAAATTTTCCAATCCAAGATACACACCTAAAATACTTTTAAAAGTTTGTGGGCGTGTTCCTGACAAAACAGACTACGCGATGATAAGCAGCAGCAAATATTGGATGATTCGATTGCCTTCCGTCTTCAAATCCAATCTGATACAGCCGTGCAGCCACGCATACATTACCATTCGCGCGGCCATATCTAAAAATCGTATCTGCCTGCTCACGATATGAATATCCTAGCATTGTGAAAAGGGATGTTTCTCAGTTAACTCACTACTACACACATTAAACGTAGATGAGAGATTAGCCACTAATGTACATGAATGGCAAACGTAAACTAGTCTATATACCAAAACATTTTAAACTTAATAACTCAAAAATGAAAGATTTGCGGACATATAAATAGCAAATATACAAACATTTACATATCCCCGTTAAAAATAATATACATTGCAATAATATACAAATAAACTCATCTAGACACACACACACACACACACACACACACACACACACACATATATATATATATATATATATATGTGTGTACATATATATACTGTCGTTATTATATATATATATATATATATATATATATATATATATATATATATAGTGTCATTAATAGTTATAATTATATATATATATATGTATTGTCATTAATAGTTATAATTAATTTATATATATATATATAATTAATTATATATATATATATACTACCATTATATATATATATACAGAATATATATTATATCGAACACTTTTATTACCACATGCACTCATTTTCCAATATTTTATATTCATATATATATATATATATATGTATGTGTGTGTTTGTGTGTCTATGTATGTGTGTTTGTGTGTCTATGTATGTGTGTTTGTGTGTGTGATAAACATTTAAGATATATTTTTTAAGTTATATTTATAGTGAAATGTTCTCAGTGCAAGAGTTAGATCGTATGTAGATATACAAGTCAACACTGTGGTGAACACTAAGCGGCGACAGTCTGTTTCATGTCTGAAGGCAATTTTTAGACCATATATATATAGAATTATGAATGTATATCTATATATTTGTGTATGTGTGTGATCAGAAACGAAAGGCCAACAAATGTCAACTGGAAATCATAGGCACATTTGTAAGTATAATCATGGGAAAGATATGAAGGTCATGTTAAAAACTTTAATTAAATAACAAATGCCTTTAATATGTCCGTTTTTATTGAATTATTCGATGAAAATTATATTTTCGATCCAATATATGTAATGAGGAAAAGCAATATAGTCATTTTTCAAAACGTCTCTTACAATATCGCTTTGTCTTTTGAGAACTCGAAAGCACATTCTTTCATCAAGAACTCTTAAACGGTAAATTTCAGCTTTAGTCAAATTCCAACTGATGCTTCTTCCGATTGTTTATCTCTGAATGATCCAATATTAGTGACCTCGCAACACAGTGCTCAATTAAAACACGCTCCACACGATCGCGTTTTACCGATCCGCATACTATTTTTACACAAGCTCGAATAGGTGGCTTCACAACCGTCTGTTACATCCTGACATTTTGGAAAATGCAGGAAAAAATTCCAGAAAGATTTCACCCAATGTATAAAGAAAAAGACATGCTGCAAACTTTCTATATACAAGTGGCAATTATAGTTTGTAAGAAAAGGGTTAATATTAAATGTTACGGTATATTCGGCTCAGTAACACTTTACGTTTTAGTGACTTTATACAATTGGTGTAGAATAGTAAAATTAATATCATTTAGATCTTAATTTTCTTGTCATATATTGTTTTGAATGTCCCTTCTGGTTTAACAAAGGAATAAAGTATAAACAAAAGTAAAAATAACAAAAAGTTAAATGAAAATGGAAGAAACAACGAAATAAAGGGATTTATTTCCAATCGAATCAAAAGATCAATAGAAAAATATGTAAACTTAAATTTCATTATATTATCTCTAAACAATTAAAACTGTTTGTAATTCACAGAAATGTCATGACTAAAACCAGAAACATTGTAATTACTTATTAAACATATTTAGGAATTAGCAGCCATACCCAGCTGGTCGATCAGAAAAAGCGTTCAATTAGAATGGAGCAAAAATAGTATCATGTTTAGGCGCAACAGAGTCTATCTTCTTCATTTACTTTAAAGTACTTTCATTAAAAACATTTTGAATTAATGCAGTTACTGATATAGCAGAAGTATGAAGATGTAAAACAGGCAAAATGAAGACCCTCTTCAGACCAGAATTATTTTGGAGTTTTTGAAATTCATTTGTCAGTATCCTACCAAGGATTGTAAAAGAGGATACATTTATAAAGCAATTGTTAATCTTGATGAAAATTGGTTGAAAGGGCAACGAAAAATAAGAATAAAAATCGCCATTTTTCGCTATTTACCCGGGTTCTCACTAAATGGGTGGACTCTTTTTAAATAAATGACTGCTAAACAATTAACTTATTGTTGGCTACAATTGAGGGAAGTTTGTATTAAATTGCTTGGAAATTGAGGAAGTTTTTTATTTAAAATTTGTGTTAAAATCGATTTTTCGTTTTTCGCGGATTTTCTCTAAACGCTGTGGCGTATAATTAAAAATGAGGTCTCATTGAGCTCATCATGATATAAGTAACCTACATACCGACTTTATTGATTACAGATTTTTTTAAATTATTGATTTTTACGCCAAAAATCTATGTCTTAAATTACTGTGCAATGTATGTGCCAAGTTTGGTCAAAATCGGTTGGATGGATCTCGAAAAGGTATCACATAGAAAGACTGACAAACAGACAGACAGACACACAGACATCTTCTATTTTATATATATATGTATATATATATATATATATATATATATATATATATATATAGAGAGAGAGAGAGAGAGAGAGAGAGAGGGAGAGAGAGGGAGAGAGAGAGAGATTGACGAAATATGAACATTTAACTTGTTTATTGCATAAAAAATTCTAGCCGGTGCTCAAATACCTCATTGTACCAAAGGAGGTTTAGATATACCCTCACGACAAGATGTCCAAATGTTGGTCCAAGTCATTCTCAATCAAACAGACATTTATAATCAGTAGCATTTTACCTTTGTCTAAGATTACGTGTTAGAGCTTTTTAGCAAAGCAGCCCAAACTCCTGCTGTTTGATGAAACTTTTTGAACACTGTGCTATTACCTGACGCTCTCGAAATCATGAACCAACATATGATCTTCATTTGTTTCATATAATAATTAATTCCTTATTCGACAAAATTTTAACCTTAAGGATAAGCATGTTCATTCATATCTCTGCTAACAAATAGAATCATTAAACCTTTTATTTCATTCACTACACACACTTCTTCGTACTTCTAAAGTTCAATGTCAGAAATTCAGTCAAAATGAAAAGAACCAGGGGAAATAGGAAGTAATTTACATTAACTAGTAGCAGAGAATAAATACATTAGAAAACAAAAAAAATCCAAATTTGATCATCAGAAATTTTGGAACTGTAACGCTAATATTATTTTGATTTTAGTGTGAAGATAATAGATTATTCATTGATCTGAAAAAAATTCTTATTGTGAGCAGAAATGCAATCAGAATTGTAGCACTTCTTAGTTTATCTTTATACATAACATTTAATACGGTTCAACCAAAAAGATGGAATCAGTTTAAGCAGTCGTTAATTTCTCGAAATTGACACCGACTATTTTTTGTTAATACGAAGGGTAGATTGAAATGGCAGATTAATCTTATTAAATTTATTCCACATGATTGACGAAGAGAAATTGAATTTAATTACAACGCTGACTACAAATGAAGTTGGTTTTTTTTTTGTTTCCTTTGATATTAGACCTACCATGTTTATCACTAAATCAGAGAGCCTGTGTCTTCTGAAACACATCACAAAATGTTACTACAAATCATCGCGTGCGGTTCGTGAGAAGGCAAGACAACATTTCAATTAAAGCCTTTTCCTTTGCGTCATCGCCCAGCAATAGGCAGTGGTAAATCGATTTTGTAATATTCTACAATTACAATATTTCTAATTGGCTCTTAACATTATTTATACAAGACTGACCGCAAACAGAAAGGGACACTTTCTCTTTATAATTAATGTCTCGTCATTTTACATAAATAAGCGCGTCGCTACAGACGTACAAGAGGTACCGGATTGCGTGCGGACATGTTTCGTTTTTCCCAAAATTAAGACTGCAATCTGGAGTTTTATTCTATAAATGGGAAGTGAAAGTGATGCGGGACAATGGACTTTGTAAGCTACATAGGGAGGCAGATTTAGTCTCTGCCTTCGCCATTTGGCTTAGGCGAAAGCAACCGCATGTTGTAAAAGAATTGAAAGTTTAATTTCTCCTTCACACAAAATATACAGCTCTTGAGCCCTGATCCGCAAAACATCACTACTTTCCATTCAAAATGAAAGATTTATGAAAATTACCTTTGAAATCCCATATATGTTTAGACAGTGATTTGCTTTTGGCATAGCATCTCGTTTGAAGAACCATATTTGGTCCATTGTCTGTTTTCCCGGCGGCTTCATAAAAAAGTTCTCTGTTACAATTTATTTTACGTCTTCTGTTATATGACGTAGGATTTGTATTTTTGTTTTTGTTTATTGCTTGCGAGTTTTTTTTAATTCTTTCGCATATCATTGATGCAGATGTAATTTAATTTTATTGTATTCCTTTTTCATATTTTATACAAAATCTTGCATTTTGAGAAGTGACCCTCTATTAAATACATATACATTATTCTCGACTTAATGTATACAATATTATTAACGAACGGTTTAAACCAGATAACGCTCTTTTTTTCAAACATTGCTACCACCATTTCGACTATTGTTCCCAAATGTTAACTTGAATGGTTACCCACAACTTTTCGCGAATTTTCAAATTCTATTATTGTAATTTGTAAAATTGTTCTATTGCAAGAGATTACAAGTTTTCCTTTTTTTAATTTTTTCTTTTTTAGTATTTGTGTGAAGACAGTTTGTGAATATTTAGAAGTTGTTTAAATGGTTAAATGTGATGCTTACAAATTAAAAAATTACCGTTTACACGAAAATCTAATGATTGATTTTAACTTTGGGAAATTGCAAGTTATGCTAAAAGGATGGTGACAACCAAGACTAAAAATTTTCTGAGAGTTTATTTTTACAATTTTGAAAACAACTGTGACACATATTTAACATTAGGATTAGGAGTATCATATATATATATATATATATATATATATATATATATATATATATATATATATATATATTCAGTTGTATGGATATGAGTTTTGGTTTCATGCTTTTGTGATCCACAAAACTCATATCCATACAACTGAATATATTGAATCTATCACTGATAATGAACACTTTCCACTAAGTACTGTGCATATAAATTAATACACACACACACACATATATATATATATATATATATATATATATATATATATATATATATATAATGTGTATGAATGAGGGTTTGTGTAATGGATATCAGCTCGGAATGAGAAATCTGAATACGCGTCGAGTTGACTCACTTACTCGTAAATACTCTTGGGAAAGTTATGAACCTAAGTCCATCCCCCAGCTATGGGTAAATATTAGGATAAGCTGAGCAGTATAACCTTGGTTGGCAACGGGTCTAGGAGAAGGAAAATATGTATACAACTTTAGTAGTAAAACGTATATATCTAGAAAGAAAACTATTAATTCAGCCAGACTGGAAAGATTTGGACATCGTCATGCTCTCTTGCCCAAGACACATCACTGTTGCTATGAATGTACACTACACATGGTTCCGCTTAGATCCTAATGGGACTTGTGATCGTGATACATAATGGTTGGCGAAAACGCCCACAGATCCAATTTGTATTTTATACTGTAACTATAAGGATCGGATATTAGTTACGGTTTCTGAAGTAAGCGAATAATCTGGTGTGATGATCCAAATCATTTATTCACGACTTCCCTCATCATCAGAATTGTGGGCCCTAGTGTAATATTAGAATGACTTTCTATTGAGATTACGTGTCCTTCTTCTTACCAGTTAAAGAGACAGACCTACAATGTAGCAAGTGGTTAAAAATTCGAATCTTCCTTCTCCTGAACTGGTTGCCAATCATTGCTATAGGTTACTTAGTCTCTGTTGATAGTTACCCACAGCCGAGGTGGAGAAGACATGGATTCATACCTTTACCAATGGCTAAGTGGATGCAATTAACTTGACTGGAATTCGGACTCGGATTCAGAGAGCCGAGTTCGAATTTCTGATTGCTCAATCCGAGCCGTTATCTCCACCGTACTTCCAACCGTGATTACCAGTTTGAAAAAAAAAAGACCATTATTTTCAATACCTCGGTCACAATGACTTGTGAATTCCTGGTTGATAACTACAAAATGAAAAACACTTTAAAGCGACGAAAATATTTTCACACACTATAGACACGAGAGTAGCTCTACCGGACAAATTTGGAAGTTGATTCATTTTACGGAGAGTAATATTAAGCTATGGCGATATTCCCGTTTATCTCTGCCTGATTGGAACTCCCGTCTGCGACCCCTTTTGTGAATTCATTGTGGAAGCCAAAGGAATTCTGCTTTCTGCTGTACCAATAAGTTTAGGAGGAGAAATGTCATAACATTAAAGAGTATTGTTTACGTTGTCCCTGTAGCGTTTTTATGAACAGCCTCTATTTCTGTGTCCAAATGTAAATTTTCCAAACAGCAAGTCCTAATAACGTGTCTTGAACATCGACGCTGTGTCTTCAGAAACATTGTTTCTACACTTAGCTTTGGCTAGTTCGTCTAATTTCCTGACCATTTTGTGCCAAGGATGAAGCACAAGAGACATTGCTAAAACCTCTCTAGGTGTTCCAGAATCTATATGAAGACAGTCCATGAATCAAAAGCGTACACGAGAGGATGGCAGCATTGTATACAGTGAGATTTTTTTGCATGGATGAGATGTGTTTTCGTAAAGATGAAAAGCAAGAGATGGCGTTTCCTACATATGTGAAATGACCATTAATTTTGAAGAACTTACTCTGTTCATAAGAATTGTTAATAAATATTTTGCAAATTTCAGCGTATGACTAAACGTAATTGTCGTTCTTGTCTAATATAGGCAAGGACAAAGAAATCCCCAAAAAGAGAAAATGAGGTGAGTAATCACTGAACAGTTTGTGTGTTTGTGTGTGTGGCGTGGGTGAACCAAAGAAAAACAATCAAAATACCTAAGAACAACTAAACTGATGTAAAATTAAACGGTTACGATTTATATTCAATCATATTTCATAAAATAAGTACTTTCGATCTCCTCCGAGATCATCCCCAGAGATGAATTGCGAAGACAAACTTAATGTTACGGTCATCGTTGTGATGGTAATTTTTGTAAACACGCATGAACGCGCTCTGTTACAATTATTTTAAAATTAAGCGTTGTAGCTATCATGTTTTTTTCTAATAAATCATCCGTAATATAAGGGAGTCAACCAGAGATGGTAAAAACGCAAATGCTATTAAATGTTGGTCTAATATATTTTAAAACATTGCTACTATGCTCGTAATAAATTTTGTTTAGTGATGGTTAATTGCTCTTGATATAGAAGACATCAAGATTTTGTTTATTATTTCCATGGTGTGGTATATTGGTGTTGTCAACATGTATTTTCATTTGTTGTAAAGGAGAATATCGAAATTATTTGTGTTAACAAAAACTATGGCGCCTTCTTTGATGAATTTCAATAAATTTTAGAATAAAATAAATTTTAAAATATACACAGACATAATATGTCTATATTATTCAAGAAACCATCTTGAATAAAGATATATTGCCTATATAAATATATTTACTATTTATATACATATTTCGAAACCAATTTATCAGTCCAGATGAAATACTAGAAAATGTTATTTTTTTATATATTTATTTAACAAATTAACTTTGTTACTCATCTGCTGGTGAAATAAAAACAAACCTCTTCTTTTCAGTTTTTTACATATATACCTCTTTTTAATTCCCCGTAGAAGAGACAAAATACACCAATTGTATAAAGTCACCAAAACGTAAAGGGTTACTGAGCCGAATATACCCTAATATTTAATATTAACTCATCTCTTACAAACTATAATTACCACTTGTATATAGAAAGTTTGCGGCACCTCTTTTTCTATATACACTGGGTGAAATCTTTCTGGAATATTTCCCTGAATTTACCAAAACGTCTCTTAAAATATTGCTTTGTCTTTTGAGAAGAATTGGATAGCACATTCTTTCAAGAACTCCTAAACGGTAAATTCCAGATTTAGTCAAATTCCAACTGATGCTTCTTCGGATTGCTTATCTCTGAATGATACAATATTGGTGACCTCGCAACACAGTGCTCAATTAAAACACGCTCCACACAATGGCTTTTTTACCGATCCGCATACTATTTTTACGCAAGCTCAAATAGGTGGCTTCACAACCGTCTGTTATGTCCTGGGTATTACGATAAACTATATCCGCGTCCTGGGTAAGTTGATAAACTACGTTCGCATCCTGGGTAAGACGATAAACTACAACCGACAGCAAGGACTTTGATCAGGAGGCTTTGAAAAGCATGGAACCACCTCTTAATTGCTGGTGTTCCCAGGACCACCCTGACCCGGTGTGGTTGCAACGGTCAGGCTCCCAGCTTTGGCCAAAAAGTTAACCCATCAAAAGTGGGCAAAACACGATGAAAGTATAAAAATAAGTTTTAATACCAGCAGTATATTTTTGAAAAATATTACCAGCAATACATTTGGGAAAAACAATATTACCAGTATTACATTTTTTGAAAAAATACCAGCAATACATTTTTGAAAAAAATATTACCAGCAATACATTTTGGAAAAATAATATTACCAGTATTACATTTTTTGAAAAAAATACCAGCAATACATTTTTGAACAAAAATATTATCAGCAATATATTTTTGAAGAAAAAAATTAACAGCAATAAATTTTTTGAAAAAATATTGCCAGCAATAAAAATCTTGTCGGCATTAAATAACCCATTGAGGTTGATATATCATAAAACAAAACAAAACAAACCAAACAGTTTGTTAATGAAGTTCAGTAAAATAATGTACTCTTTATACCATTTTTAACCATAATGAACTTTTTAATTATCAATATATAAACATTCTCGCATTTGTTTTAATGATTATTTGAATTTATTAACATGAATATCAAAATTTATCTCTCACGAAATTGAAACCATGAAGTCTCTTCATTCATTAAGTACTTTAGTTTTTGATGGCTGACAGAAATTTCTATATTCAATTTTTTTTAACATAGCGCAGAATACTGGTAAATATTGTTTCCTTTAAATGTTTATATCGATTTATTCAAATCTCCCGTAGCGCATCACGACGTTAAGGTGTCAGAATATTTTGATAGATACAGAAAAATAATCTTCGACACGCAGGAAGTGTCAGTCCGATAAGATAGTGATATTCTTTCGAGGATATCAACTAAAAAAAAACAAAAACAAACAAAAACAAAACAGCTGAAAGGAAGATAAAATTGAAATAATACTACTATTAATCTTAAAAGTGGGCATTTTAAACCCAGCATAGGTGAAAATTGCGTTTAAGCACGAAACAGACTGTCGCCGCCTGTATTGATCGTTATATATAATTACACACACACACATACATATATGGATATGTTTGTGTGTTTTGAAAAATAAAAATATTAAAAAATTAAAATTTTCTGATACACTGAGTTGAGTATTAATATTTTTCGTTTTATTATTTGAGTTAAGGTCCTCGACTAGTTTCGGCCAGCATGGCCATCTTCAGGAGAAAAAAATCCTTGCTTGTTAGTAGCAGTAGACTACATGAGTGAATGACTGTTTCTGAAGAAAGTGAACTTTATCTGCAGTTTTCATTTGTTTTGTTTTTTTTTATCGTTAATTTTGGTCAGTCCTTGTGTCCTTGTGGGGGTTAAATGGCCTTTTTCAAGTTGTTTTTAAGACAGGGGATGGAAGATTCCTGACTTTAACAATTCCCTCCTTAGTCATTTTGACAGTTTTATTGATTGGTGGGAAAGGGATGTGTGTATTAAGTGTATGTTATCTTTTATTTTGGCGGGGAGTGTTATATATATATATATATATATATATATATATATATATATATATATATATATATATATATATATATTATTGTCATTATTATTATTATTACTTTAAATGTTATTCGAAAAAATATATTAAAGTAATTGCGCCATCAGGTAGAATTCGCGCCTGTTGATGAAATATCTGTATAGAATAAAAACGGAACGTCTACTCAAATATGGGTATCCACTAAGAATAAATTTTGAAGTAAAAAGAAAAACGCGTCCGATTAAGAAATAAAGCTGTATTAATATTTTAGAAATTGTTTTGTTTACGTTTCGGATACGAAACTGCATTTCTGATTTTCGAAGAAATCTGATCTAGTGAAATGTGATTTCGAGGCAAATAGAACCGTTCTTCGTAGCCGAGTGATCGAATCGAATTAAATGATAGTTTCTTCCGAAAAGGTGTGGCAAGTTCGATTTCTGACCGAGGTCGAATTTTCTTTTTTCGAATGTTCAGGCCGGTAATCGAAATAAAATACTGGTTAAAATTACGTTTGCAGTAATTTGGATGTCTATATGATAATTTTTAAAAACATTAAAATCATATGTCAGATGAAAAATAAAATCTATTAATTCTTTAGAAATATGAGCCTGTTTGTTCGTGTGTGTGTTCGTGTCAGGCGTCAATACTCTATTTACATATGTATGTATTTCTTTTCTTACTAAACTGATGTTCGGACAATTTAGCTAGATTCGCTCCCCTCACTTGAAAAATAGAGGGGCGAGCATCTAATAGAATTTCATCATTATGTCTTAGCTAGAGTTCTTTTGTTGGATTTTGGATTTTGTTCCCTATTTATATACACAATTTCGTATTAGAGTGTTTCCTTAGTGATATGGCAGTCTCTGCAGACTGCAATGTATTTTTGAAGATCTTTAAAAAGCTATCAAAATACAAGGACCTTGAAATCGAAATCTCAAAAATGCGGCACCTGAGAACATCAACAATTCCAGTTGTAGTTGGAGCCCTCAGATTGATTGGAAAAATTCCAATAGACTCATTGAAGGGATTCCTGGCAGCCCATACCTTAAAGATATACAAAAAGTTGTTCGCACAAGTACATCCCGCACCTTACGAAGGACATTATCTATGTAAAATATGTGTGTGTATATTTGTTTTTTAAATTGCTCAGTGGAAAATGTCATAATACCATTTCTGACCTTAAGCATACGAGTATCAGTACGCACAAGAAATCAAAGGAAATAATAATAATAATAATAATACGAGTTGGCCAATATCTGCACTTGAAAAGAGTTGGCAAATATCTGCACTGGAAAATCTGTAACTCCTACGGGAAGGAAATTGAAAGAAAGTGGTATGAGCACCACCCAGACCCGGTTACGGAGATAGGACCTGTTACAATTCTATGGGACTACACAATACACACTGACAGAACAATCAAAGCCAACGGCCCAGATATTGTTATTAAAGACCACAAACAAAAAAAAGTGCCTCCTTATTGATATGGCAGTATCTGCAGACTGCAATGTATCTTTGAAGATATTCAAAAAGCTATCAAAATACAAGGATCTTGAAATCGAAATCTCAAAAATCTGGCACATGGGAACATCAACAATCCCCGTTGTAGTTGGAGCCCACGGATTGGTTGGAAAAGATTCTAGTAGACTAATTGATTGGATTCCTGGAAGCTCATGCCTTAAAGAAATACAAAAAAAATTTTCTCACGAGTACAGCCCACACTTTACGAAGGGCTTTGTCTATGTATTTTTTTCCAAGTAGACAATGTTATGATGCCATTTCTACCAGGAAAGAAATGAGTACACATCAGAAATCAAAGGAAATAAAATAATAATAATAATAATAATAATAAAAATAATAATACGTATAAATATTTGATATCTTTTTTTCGGATATAAACTCTCTCTGTGTAACCATTTTACAGATTATATCACTAATACGATACGTGTTTGGATTAATTTGAATTCCAGCGTCAGAAAAAAATGCCAAAATGTAACCAACATAATCTTGTTCACCATACGGACATCCATTTCTTGATCATTGGTTTGGTTTGTTTTGTTTTACGGCATATCAACCTCAATGGGTCATTCAATTTCCTACAACTTTTTTTTTTCTTCCTGGTCATATTTTTCTTTTGTCAAAAATCTATTTCTGTTAATATTGTATCGTCAAAAATATATAGCTGGTGATATTATTTTGTTCCAAAACGTACAGCTGGCAACATTATTTTTTCAAAAACCTATTACCAGACGCCTTGATGTTGGACGTAGTTTATCGTCATACCCAGGACGCGGATGTAGTTTATCGTCATACCCAGGGCGCGGATGTAGTTTATCGTTATATCCAGGACAAGAGAATATATATATATATATATATATATATATATATATATATATATATATATATATTCTCATGATTTTTGTACACTAACGTTTTTTTTAGTATTTGTATGGATAAAAATGCTGTTTTTGTTTACCAATGATAATTTTCAACAACTGATTATATTATGGTTTAAAATGTATATATTTTTTGTAAGTGTCTCTTATATGATGAAGTTTATTGTTTGAAGTCTTTCTTACTTAGGATTGCGTTTCCGGCTTCTTCAACTCTGTACTTCTGACATATCCACCCGAAATCTGAAATTTTATTCTGTAATAATTATTATTTTCTTTTCTCAATCAGAGTAGACAGCTTTGCCTTTCGTCCGGTTCATACTCCTTACAGATCTCTAGTTTCTTGATTAGGATTGGTTTTCTTCTAAAGTCTACTTCAAATTTATACTCCTAACGACTCCACCTGAATTCTGAAATTTTTTTCACTAATTAAATCTTAACACTCTTCAAGTCTACAGTTACCTGTCTACCATTCCTGTTTTCTTTCTTGCCATTCCTTACTCTAATACAACTCCAAACACTTGGCACTTGTGCTTTGTATTTGATGAACAGTGTATATATATATATATATATATATATATATATATATATATATATATATATATGTGTGTGTGTGTGTGTATATAAATAAAAAGAAAGAACAGTAAGATATAAAATCCGGTGTTCTTATAGATATTTTTTATTTTTTGCAAAATAGTGCTCAATGTAAATTTACAGAGCATTAATATTATAAATTAGTTGATTTAAAATATGTTTTTCGCTACACAGTTTCAACCATGTTTCAAAAATAGAAGCTTCTATTTTTGAAACATGGTTGGAACTGTGTAGCGAAAAAAAACCATATTTTAAATCAATTAATTTATAATATATATATATATATATATATATATATATATATATATATATATATATGATAGAAATTAGGAGGATTTGAGAGTCTACGAGAAGCGTTTGGGACTCATCAGCAGTGCGCATCCACTACCGAGAATTGAAACCCGGCCAGTAACGTCCTACCAACTGTTCCAAGGGGCCTCGGGTGAAGATGAGGTAGCGAATCAGACTCGATATAGCGCCGCTCGATCACATATTCCGTGGTGGAACTCATCCGAGTTTCTCTTTAACCATAGGACTGTGCCCCCACGAGCTACGACTACTATCCCCAAGCCGCTTTACCCCAGAGCATTAGAAGCTCTACACACACACACACACACACACACACACACACACACACACACACACACATATATATATATATATATATATATATATATAGTGAGGGAGAGAGATATAGTTTTTGGCCTAATTTAGTATAAAAACATTACGCCGTTTACATAACATTACAAAATGTTTACATAGTGAACAAAATCCGCGATTATATTTTAGATATACAGACAATATATCCCTATTTATTCACTAAAAAACTTATTTGAAATAAAAACTTATTAAAACGTAAAGAAACGTCTGAAAGCAATTTAGAAATAATTCACTCCTCTGCTTTAACTATGAACTAACCATAAATAAATTTCATTTACATGATGTCGCAATGGACTCTAATAACCAAACTTTTACACAAGGAAAAGCAATGAATTCAATTTCTTCTTTAATCAAAACAGTGAATGCCCAAGTAGGTATAAAATTGCCATCATAAATTTCTGATCAATAAAACTCAACTAATTTGCTCTACTTCATCGTACAAAGAACATGGCGACGTAAAAATAAAACACTAATTTCGTTGATTAACAACTAAAGATAAGTTTAAAGTAAATGAATAAGAAATGCACGCAAAATCATTCTGAGAAAAATAATATAAAACAAATTTATTCGATTGCAACAAAACACATAAAAATTACAACAAAAAGCAAAATAGCTTTGAAGAATATACTTCTTTTATATATGACGCATGCCAATAATGCTAAACCTAAAAACATTAAAAAGTATAACCTTATAGCTAGAAATAATACCTGACCAGGAAACACCTATTAAAAAAGACCAATATGATATATGAATTATTTTCCCGGGATCGATGATGCTGATTCAATCCCCGAGTGACCTATGTTACCCGCTTCTCCCAGTGAGTCTTTTAGTTCTCCTATAAAAGCGAGTACCTGACGTCTCAATTCGGTATGATATTTCTGACTCAAGCAGTTATGTTGCCTTGATTTCTGGATAGACGAGACATGTACACTCAGTGTATCATGCCTGTATCTTATTTCCTGTGTTCCTTGTCTCTTCATTAAGGATGCTGCGGTTAAATGTTTTCTGGGTTTTGGAATGCCAGAAAGGGATTCAAAACATCGAGTAACTTCGAAGAAGTCTATTCTGTCAGCAAATGGATAATATTGAGGCTAGTGTACTATTGTGAATTGGTTCTGAAACGTGCATTATTATTCGGTAGGACCTCTCGATGCAGTGATGAAGGGTACTTTTATGCCTGTACTTCCGGAAATTTCAATCTACATATCTCCTCTAAGTGTGACTCTCTCACAACTTACTCTTCACCCTAACACACTGATTTCTAAACAAAAAATAAAAGCAACCTCACAAAACAAAAGTAGACTCCAGATCACTTTCTTCTACACCAAATTGAAGCGTCTAGGTTCCAATTTTCCAGAGGTGGAACTCATCTTCTCGATGCAAAACTTGGACTATTGTTCCTGTCTGAAACTGGTATTGATTCAGTTATTCCAGTGCGGAAACTCCCAATCCACGAATACTCGCCCCTAATAGTAAAATATGACCATCATAATCTCCACGGCTACGGACAGGTTAGCATGTGGCAAAGACCCCACAAACGAGTTCCCTGATCTTCCACATAAGTGCTTCGCTGTCCACAGTACTACTTTCATTTTCACTCTGAAAATCCTAAGGATGACGGAACTTCCATGCCCGATCTAATTGCTATGACGATTGATATCATCGCTGAAATTCTCTCAGATAACTTTCATATTTGTGGTGAATTCAATATTCAGCACAAAAACTGTTTAGCCCAGTCTAACAAAACAAGTCACTGGTCAGTTTCAAAGTTGATGGCAAACAAAAAAGATGCACTGTGTGCTATGACATAGGACGATTTTTCGGTACAGGAAAGCCAACAGCACAGCTTCGAATCTTACGTGGTGGAAGTTACTCTCTCAGACTTCTTCAAACATACTGCCTCAAAAACCGCCTCCCTCGTCTCAGAATGGATTCTTTCTTAAATGGAGAGTTTTATACTCCAGAAAAATACGAACAACCAGCCCTGGTTCACACCTGAATATGCTGCAGCCATATCTCCCCGTAATCATGAGTACAGTATTAATTACAGACACCATGTAGTTGGACACTTATGGTATTCAGAAAAACCCACAATCCTTACAATAGAGTTCTAGAAAATACAAATTGTAGCTATGCAGAAATATTCCAGGCCAAGATCGAAAGCAAACAAATAGTATCCTTGATATTCTGGAAGATCTCCAACCAAATTCTGATTAAAGACAAAGCATCAGTACAGACTATAATAAATGTCTCTGGGGTCATCTCATTCTCGTCAGATAAGGCAAAGCTCTTTGCCACGATCTTTGGCTTAAAATCAACCCAATATATCATAGGGTACCCATTTCCCGGCTTCCTCCTTCTCACTGAGAACAATGACAGTACTATTTTTACCACGACCCAAGAATTCTCAAGCTCAAATGTCTTGAATCCTTAAAAGACTACCGGTACAGATAAAATCCCAGGAGTTGTCCTTAAACATATTAACGTTGATTTACCCCGATCTTAGTGACATTAACCGCTTCTTGAAAGAATAATCTGTAGAAGGTGTCAAGTTTATGCCTAGTTTTCAATAGAGCCTATGGGCGCCCATCCCATTCTCAGCATAGATCCATCAGCCTTCTCAGTTTCATTAACAAACGTTTTGAAACTATAATCAACGGTTGTTGATCACCTCAGCCCTTTGAACGACAAGCAGTACATATTTCCATTGGCTTGATCCACTGCTGATATACAAATCGTCATTACTCACAGAATCAGTGAGGCACTAGACAAATATATCTCAATAAATTCTCAATTCAATCCTCTTTCTATTTAATATAAATGATCTGATAAGAGTAGATGATCATTTTTAGTATCTATGATGATACAACTGTATATGGGTGCAGCTACACAATTCTAGAAAACCAGAGCTAGGCAACTGATCTCCCCTTTGTCCAAGCCCTAACAGCTCAGTGGGAGAAAAACTGACTGGTTACATTGAACACCTAGGAAAACAAACTACTAACGTTCCACCATCACCGAGTAGGTCCTTAACTGTCGTATATCGCGACGAATGGGTGTTCTCGTAGGGCAGCCCTTGCCCTTGACCGCCTATTTAGACTTATGTTCAACCGACAGCTCAAGTAGAACTTAAACATATGATCCACTACTAAACATACTGGGAAAATAGTCGGTTTTCTGTACCACTCCAGTAAGTATCTTCCTAACGGATAGGTCCCTGAATGTCGTTATTAACGACCAGCCCTCCGAGGCCCAAGTGATCTCCCAAAGTTCGATTCTCGTTCCAACACTCTTTCTTTTTTTATATAAATGATCAACCTAAGAGTATACTCCAATCATTTATACAACACTATATAGATGCACCTCCAAAAATCTAGAGGACGGCTTGGCAGCTGATCTTTAACTTTAGCTGAGAAGAGTTTGATGGATCGATGCTAAGAATGGGGTGAGCGTTCATCAGCACTCTTGAAAACTAGGCATAAACCTGACACCTTCCACATTATTCTTTCAAGAAGCGGTTATATAATTTCCCTATGTTCGGGCATAACACAATTTTAATATGATTAAAGACAACGCCTGAGATTTTATCTGGACCGGTAGTCTTTTAAGGGTTCAAGATATAGTCAGCACTGATTAGCTTTAACTAGTTTAAGTCTCGATAGACTGAAAAAATGCCACTGCGTCGTTGTGGGTGATGAATTATTTCTACACCTTAATCCCTTTTCCACAGAAGAAAACCTCGCAAGCATTACATGAGACGTTTTCAAGAAAGTTATATTCCTTATTTCTGTCTCATTCTCTTCGCAATCCATTGGTGAGATATAACTTCCACTCCAGCAGCTTACGGAACGCTGTTTTGTGGAACCGTTTCCCAAGAGGATGCTTTCCTGATCAATACTATCTTAACCTGTTCAAATATAGAGTTAACCATTATTTTCCACTCATATCCCTATAAACTATACCTCTTACGATGTAACACCCTAATTCGAGTGGCTCTTCGGCCTTGGTCTAGTTAAACATCATTGCATAAAAATATTTATTAAAACAATGGCATTTAACATATACGTTTGTGAAAGAACTACAAAACTTCCACATTAGAAAAAAAAACATTAAATAGAATTTCAATTCGCTACATAAAAATAAACGATAATAAATGAAAATCACCTGTTTCTCCAAGATTCTAATTTTCACTTCATCAGGGAATGAGATATGGAGAAAAAGAAGAAAGGGCTTTTATTTTGTTTGAGTTTTATTGGCCAATGATATATCACGCGCGTTCAGCTTTTTTAAGCCAACATTAGAATATGTGTGTCTCAGTGGTTACAACGTTCTCTTTCCCACCATGAGGCCCGGCTCTGAATCTCACCATGGTCGATTTGTCAGAAAGGGGATGTGAAGTCTAGAGGAGGCGATCCCAGCTTTGAAAAGTACCTGGAAGCCATACGCCCTGTGAGTGAAATTGGGTAGACAGAACCCTTGCTAGCACGAAGTCATTTTGCTAATCTTGTTCAGACAACTGATCAAGTTAGATAACCGTATCTAAGTCCCGTTCGGCGTAGTTGCAGTATAAAACACAGGTAGGTGTTGAACAAACACAAATGTGCCTGAGTAGGCGACTGCAATTGGGATTAGCCACCCGCCTTTGTAGACTGGCATTTACTTTACTTACTAGGATAATATACGGCGTTTCGAAATCAAAGCGAGAATACACGTGTGACGTCGTCCCCCGGTCGCAGCGCCAACTGTGACGTTCTATCCTGATCTACCACGGCGCCAGTTGTGACGTCCTCAAACAGCACCACTTGTGACGTCTTCGCCGCGGCGCCAGCTGTTCGCTCTTCGCTGCTCCGTCCGGGTGTCGCTGCTCCAAACGTGATGTCCGCCTGTCGCGTCAGTCGTGTTGTCTCGTTCTGTGACTACCAACTGGCTTGGTATCGGTCGCGGCACCCAAATGTGACGTTCTAACCTTTTGGTGATTCGGGTGGGAATCTGGTTAGATTTATATCAGCCTCGTCGTTCCCAACTCGCTTCCAACGCCTGGTTACCAAGGTAACTGCATTGATCTCCAGTCTGCCTACCCACGTTGTGAATTGATTTTAGACAGACGAGATCAAACAGTGGTTGGGGCCGTAATGCAAATTGAGTTCAACGGGGGTGATACTACACAAATATGCATAAAAGAAAATAAAATGAAAACTCAAAAAGTTCAAAGTATCAAAGAAAAAGGTAACAAACTTTATGTCTAGTTGTTCGATACATAGGACTGCATCTATCCCCCGACCCGTTCTGTGGATTGTGACACGTCGTTTTCGCTAGGCAAGTTTTAACGCTTCAAGTTGTTTCCTCTCTAAGAAATTTGGGTTTCGGTGTGTCTTTGGACGAAAGTGGAAAAAAACTTATTTCGGTGGTCTGGTCCTAAGTCGCTCTTCAAAATAATTGTTCTTGGTTGAAGAGGAGTCCTGAATTTTGCGTGAATCTTGGTCAGCTATCTCGAGGCGGCTTCAACTCTGGAAACTGGAGCTCCAACTCTCTGGACACTCATCTCTGCCGCCAGGGCCCGAACTGATTTCTGCCTGTTGGGGCCTGGCTTTTATTGACGCCGACCAAAACCGGGGTGGGTCTGTTGGCGTCCGGGGGGTTCCTCGATAATTCTAAATACATATCCACCTCTTTTATTTCTGGTTAGGAATTTTCCTCTCTTTTCCATTTTTGGGAACTTTTTCTCACTCCCACTTTCTCACCATACTTCTGAGGGGCGTGAACTGCCCTCCCCACTTCTTCGTAGCAGCTTCTCATACATACACTCTGGATGGGGGCGTCGACAGCCTTCTTCGTGCGTCACGTGATCACTCTCGGCCAATGAGGTCTTGGTCGGGTATCTTTCCTCCTCCTTCGTGCGTCACGTGATCACCACTTGACCAATGATGTCTTAGTCGGGCGTGAACAATCCGCGGTTTTGTTTCGGAAAAAAAAAATACCTTGCTTAACTAAAAAAAAATTATCTTTTGCTTTTCCTTTTCTTCCTTAATCGCCGTATCATTTCTCTGGCCACCAACGGGAAAATATGAACAATGGGGTCATAATTCTTGTTTTACACGTGGCTTACGTCAGGTATTTTATCGCTAATTTATCAAGATGGTTGGTATAATTTTAATTATAATTTTAATATATATGTTTTTTTTTTCCTTCCCTATCCATTCATTCATGTCACCCATGACAGACTTTTTCTTTTCCTCATAATCTAAATTCCCCGTTAACAGTTCTGACGAGAGGGGACGAAACCAGTCGACTGGTGTGTTTTATTTTAAACTTATCATGGCCTACAATACTACATTTCTAGTTTTAATGCCTTAATATATATATATATATATATATATATATATATATATATATGCACGATAATCCGTACTTTCACCATAAGATATCTTTATATATCATTCAGAAAATTTTGAAGTTTTTCGCATAAATACAAAACACGCACGCGCACGCACACACACACACACACACACACACACACACATATATATATATATATATATATATATATACATACATATATATATATATATATATATATATATATATATATATATATATATACTGTTTAGACAAAGAATTAATTAGCAATGCGATGTATGGTATATGTTTTATTTATACAAAGAATTAATTACCGTGCGATGTATGGCATATGTATGTCTATGTGAAAAATTGCGCCCTGAAGATGACAATTTGAAATTGTCGAAAGTAGTTGGCATGCATATTCCATCCGACAACAAGGATCTTATTAGTCAAAAGACTGATAGTCATCTAACGTATCATTAAGTCTTGTTAATCACATTAACATTGCTAATTATTTGTATAAATTGTTTCTTTATGGTATAAAACATAAGCTGCACACTATAATATATATATATATACATATGTGTGTGTGTGTGTTCATGAGATATAGAAAAAAACTTTTTGCGTAAATCGAAGCGACAAAACTTTCTAATCATTCCTCTAAAAATGTCGTTTACTGTCGAAATTTACAAATCGTAATATCAGAATAGTGAAGGTCTCCAATAAGTCACGAAATCTCCACAAGCATCCAGTCAACGAGACTAACGTATTTAATATCACTTTCCACGAAATAAAGAAAAGCTGATATTTATTGATATTAGATTTGTCTTTATGAAATTTACTTAGAATGCGTATCATAGCTGAGTGATTAGCGTGTTGGTTTTCTAAGTTATGAATAATAGGATCGATCCCAAGTTTTTTTTCACAAATATACGCCTTTGCCAACTTCGGATTTCTTCCATCTTAATCATGAACGGGAGACGTACTTACAAATGTCCAGAGTTTACGTGGTTCGCTCCGTTAAAATCGACTGCTTCGTGTTTTAAGTCAAGCCAAGAGCTAATGAAGCAAAAGGGCAGGTGTCCACGCGTGAAATCTGTACGAAAAGATGGCAAAATGACGAGAGGAGGACCAAAGAGATGTACAACACTCGATGGACATAAAGACACTTCAGGCAAGAGAAAAGAAAGAACTCTGAGAATGAGACAGTTGAAAAAGAGAGGAAAAAAAAAGCCGTTTAATGCTTTGTTGATGATGGCGATGGCATTGCAGATTGAAGATATTTCGGTGCTGATGCTGCTTGAGGAAATCCCACTGGTTGGTCACCGGTTGAAAGAAGGAAAGACAAAGAAAACAAATTTCAAAATAAAGTAGAGGAATAATGAAAGAGTTAGAACAGAAATGATTTGTACGTGCGTTTTCCCAAGTTAACGAATTTTCAGATATACAATGTTACATATTCAGTTTAGGTAGTGTGAAGAAGATAAAATGTTTGAACGAGACAGAAAGTACGTTTAAGTAAAGTGGTACAGTCTTAACACAGATCAGTGTGGGCAATATATGTATTTCTGTGCATGAATGTAAAATATTTTCATAGAAACCGTTTGTTGAGAGTGAGATGCGTATATATATATATATATATATATATATATATATATATATATATATATATATAAAAAAGGCTTAAACACTAATATTCCATGGTCATAATTTATTCCATTGGAATCGTAAATACGATCCAAATCATCAGACCTACAAATTCAAAATGAAAACAGAAAAAAACAACTCCGGAAATCAAAACAGAATTTTAGAAAGTGTAAGTATGAGGATGAGTGACAGAGAGAATTTTTGGAGATGTGGGTGGGGTGGATTTAAAAAAGAGGAGAGAAAGAAAGTCGACGGATGTCTAATACATAAAGATACATTTCGTGGTGACATATACACACCACAGACAATTCAGATAGGAAAAAAAAAAAAAAAAAAAAAAAAAAGGGGAAAGGGTGGGGGAGAGGGATGGGACGAAGGAAAATAAAAAAAATTGTGTTTACATAAAGGGCCGCTTCGTAATTGGGAAAATTAAATCAAATATAAATATATGAAGATGAATATAACGATTGTCTCATTTCGCAAGGACCAAATATTTCTATGTTCAAAACACATACTAATACACACACAAAAAAAAAAAAAAACATATACAAGTAGGTACATACACTTAGGCATGTACACACACACACACACCCAGACATACGTGTACATGCACATACATACACACATACACACATATATATATACATATACACATATATATATATACATATATATATATATATATACATATATATATATATATATATATATACACATACACAAACATACATACATATATATATATACAAAACCTAAAAATATATTCACATATCCACACATACACATATTCATCTATATTCATATACACACACTTTTCACATACATATACACATACATATGCCCCATGTATACATTCATACATACATACATACTTATACATACACATACACATACATATACATATACATACATACACACATACATATATATATACCTATACATACATATATACATATACATATATATATATATATATACACACATATACCCATACATCCACGCACATACACATACACACATACATATACACACACACATACATATATACATACATACATATACACACACATATACACATACATATACACATGCAAATACATACACACCCTTACATATGTATATATATACACATGCAAATACATACACACCCTTATACATGTATATATATACACATGCAAATACATACACACCCTTACACATGTATATATACACATACACACACATACACACACACACATAAACATGTATACACATAAGTACACATACACACCTATACATATACATACATAACATAAACACCTCCATACGTAAATATATACACTTACATACATACACACATATATACACATACATACATATACATACAAATATACACACATATACACACACATACACATACTCATACATACATATAAATACACACAGAGATATACACATATGTACATATATATAAAAAGTTAAAATCTAAATAAGTGACGATTCAAATATTTGCGCGTGTATGAAAAAAAAAAAAAAATATTTTTATATATATATACATATATATATATATACATATATATATCTACATACACATACATGCACATACATACACATACATATACATACATATACATACATGCACACACATACACAAACATATATATATAAATACATAGCGCATCACATAAACGTGCACAAAGGTACATTTAGAGATAAACATAATAGTCATACAATTAAAATGTCATGCCCGATGTTATAGGACCGAGATGGAGCCGACATAAGTGACAACATGTTACACAACGGTGTTCAAGTTTTGAAACCTTTCTTATGTCTACATTTATATATATATATATATATATATATATATATATATGTGTGTGTGTGTGTGTGTGTGTGTGCGTGTGTGTATTTAGGCAGCAATCTTTCTTTCATGCACATTTCATTGAATACGACAGACAAGGTGTTTTGATTTAGGTTTTTATACAATTTCTCATGCGATCTAATATTTTTCTTTCTTCTCGGATAATAAATTATATAAAAACTGTCCGAATGTTCTTTTTATTCGAGCGCTTTCTGCTATACATTTAGCCATTTTCAAGGGTTAAATATTTTAACTGTTAAATAAGAAATAGTTTGTTGTAAGTATGTTTCGTAAAATGTTTTCTTTTTTCAAAACATGGTCATGGTATTATGTCCATGTTCAAAGTTAATACTATTAAGTGTTGTTTTTTTTTTATTAATAAGGCTTCCATTATTTTTATCGTTTTTTTTTTTGTTTTTTGTGGGGTTTTTTGCATGTAGATGATGCTACTATATTAGTGTTGTCAACAAGTATGCTACGAATAGTGTCCGGTAGGTCTCCATGAATATGTAAATGCGTTCTAATGGTCAGAAATGTGTAGAATGAGTCTCCGTGTCAAACATGTTGTAGTGTGGATTATATAATTATTTACGCATTTTGATTGGTCAGGAATACAATTTCTTAATGAGCATTTAAATTCGTAAGTAATATTTGCCCTATTTAATTTTGTTCTGGGAGGTAAATTATTATTTTTAACTATAAGGTTAGAGGTTTTAATTTTTTTGCAATAAATAATTAATCTAATATTTTGCTATTGTCTACTGGTGAAATGCATTTTTTTATAATGTTCTTAATTCTGCATTTGTCCTGTTATTGTTTATGTTTCTATTCTCGCCGTTGCTATTGGCTACATTAGAAAGCAAACGTCTAATGTGGAAATCCAACAATTGATTAGGAAATCCGTTATTAATCAGCGTATATATATATATATATACGTATACGCATTTCAGTTCATACAAACACACACATATAAACAAGCAGACGTTAGGCGCAGGTACACATCCATGCGTTCGAACATACATAAATTACAATTGTAATTCTCTTTCGATGTCAAGATTGTAACGTTTATTATATGTAGTGATGTTCTTACAAGGAGTAGGTGGGGTGTTACTGACACTTTTCTGATCGGCTGCCTGTGTCGTCAGACAAACTTACACTTTCTCACGCACACATACACACATGTAGACGCGCATATACACTCCTGTTGATCTGGATCTTTTACCACCACTTTGATAAAGTTGGGTTTTGTTTGTGGGCATGGTGATGATGATGTTTGTATTTTCAGCAACACTAATTGCTTCTGTATCATTTACGATTTTGACAATTATGATAGTAATAATAACTGTGATATAATTATTGATATATTAATAATAGTTATTGATGTGTCAACGGTAAATTTATCCT
Organism: Acanthosepion pharaonis; assembly: GCA_903632075.3. Lineage (NCBI taxonomy): Eukaryota > Metazoa > Mollusca > Cephalopoda > Sepiida > Sepiidae > Acanthosepion > Acanthosepion pharaonis. The sequence goes on from CAHIKZ030005400.1 coordinate 2,727,143, forward strand.
TAATGGTAAAGAAAACGAAAGTATAATGAAAATTGACAATGATGACAATGGTAATTATGAAAATAGCTGTCCTAATAAAAGAAAATGAAAACAGTAAAAATCAGTACTGATGGTAATAGAAATGGTTATGAAGTGATTGCTTCTAAAGTGGTAACAGCAGTACTGATAGTGAAAATAATTGTACTACTCATTTTCGCCTGTTACACAAAGTGGTAACAAAAATATTAATAGCGAAAGTAGTAGTAATCGTTATAAAATAATAATTTTGAAGTATTAATGGTTTTATCCTCTCTGATGGCTGGTGGTGGCTGTATTCGCAGGAGTGATTGTAGGTAAGAGTGCTGATAGTTTTATCGATCTGTGTTAATTGTTACAGTGGTGATTGTGTTTGTGTGTGTGGTGATAGTGTTCGTAACAATTCAATTAATGTTAATGATAGGTTTAAGTGGTTATATCTTGGTGATTATGGTGTTCTTACGTTTCAGTGTTCTACCATTTTTTTCGGTAGTTTCATTCCAGGTTGTGTTGTAGATATTATCCGTTTGTTATGAACTGTGATAGTAGATAATTATTTTCGTGCCTGCAGTTTGAAATAATTTCCAATCTTTTAGTAATTCCTTTTGTAGAGTGTGGAAGATTATTGCCACTTTTTAGTGTAGACAAAGTAGGCATCCCTTTGATATGTTACAGTAGGCAGATGCGGTCTTCATGATTTACCTGCTTATTTTTGGTGTGATGTTTCTGTCTTTGAGTTGTCATATGTATGTGGAAAGTGTGGTGCTGTTGTAGTATTTTCTGTCGGGGAATGAAAGATTGTGAGTGTAGTGTCTTTGCTTGATTGGCGCCAATGTAGTATATTGTAGTGCTGCTTGCGTTTACCTTAGCTTTGTTTTCTATGTTTGTTTGTAGGCATTGTCCTTGTAGTTGGCATGTGGTTTTGTCTCTGCAGTTACACTGGGGGGGGGTCTTTGATTGCGCCATTGCAAGCTATTATTTTTTGGGGCTTTTTATTATTTGTGTTATGTTTTAGTGCAGCTGTAGCTAAACTTTGCATTGTTTTTGTTAAATATTTTTGCTAAGGGGTTTGTTACGGGGAAGTTTTTTTTCTATTAATTTAGGAATGTCCTGCCGATGTTTGTTCTGACGGTTTTGTTGTATGGTGGTATGGCGGTTCTGACGGTTTTGTTGTTTAGTGGGTTTAACACCAGCAGTGGTGAACCAAAGCTTGGAGAACTGAGTTAAAGTGAAACAAGTGAAACATACGAAATTGCAATAACCTGAAGAGAGCCGGCGCTTGCACCCGCCGAAACGTTGTGAATATGGCAATGGCGATGAGGATAACAGTCTGAATAATGTAAATAATGCAAGTAATACTAATACCTCATGTTTTCATTTAATCAGCACAGCACCTTATTAGCTACACGTTTTTACACTGACATGAAGAGAAGCGAGTCAGTTGCTACGCCTGCTCCATGGAAGGTTGGTTTCCTCTGTCATGCTCCCTTAGAATCCATCTTGCATATCCGTAAATCTACTATGCTCATGCATTGAATGCTTTTACCAGATGTGATCTGTAAATCTCGAGATTTGACAAATTCCAGAGAATGGTCAGCAATACAATCGATCCTGACCAAGTATTTCGTCTTCCGTCACTTTCTCACCGACGTGGGCTGGCTTCCCTCTGTCTTTTCTACAAATATTTTCATGGCAAGTAAATAAACTTGCCATGAAAATATTTGTTTTTTATTTATTTTTTTTTTTTTTTGCTGGTGCCCGACTACGTTAATTTAAGAGTACCACTATATTGGCAACAAGTCCTCACCTTTACAACCGTCATTTCTACCCTAACACTCATTTCCAATTTATTGCTTCCCTGATAAATACAATCTTCAAAAATTTAAATGTAATGTCATTCGCCATCATCTGTCTTTTGAAGCCTATCTTTTTAGTCTTTCCTCAATACTTCACATTTTCAATCTTCGCATTTTCGTTCGCATTCACACTCTGCAACCCCCACCCACTGCGTTCTAGTCGCATTGTCGGCGTGAAGCGATTTACAGAGAAAACATGATTTTGGAATATTCGTCTTAAAGTTTGCCTCTCTGCTAAATATGCTGCATAATACCTACTGTAATGAGCTGCTCAGGCACATTTCTGTTTCTTTAATACACACAGGGCGAACATTGGTATCTACAGAAATTATGCAAAACAGAGCTTACCAACACTTTTGGAAGAGAGCTTAGAATATGCTGTCATCAATTGTTGAATCAGCTCATTAATCTCAAATTCTCAGTCACGGTGAATTGTGACTCCATCCTTGTACAACCATATAAAGTTTCTCAACCCTTTCCGTTGCCTACATGCTTTGAGTCAAGTCATGGGTTGCTTTTCAGACACTTCCGCATGATCGAATTTCTTCCCATATATGTATACAAATATACATATACAAATTTAGTAAAAGACCAGCGAAATTTCCTTGAGAAAGCATTTTTGTATATTTTGAATAATTTTCATAGTTCTGCTTGTAAATTACTTATACATGTTTTGTGCAATATCTCAATATTTTCGTCATTTATGAATTATCAGAGATTTGTTTTATTGTACTGTGTCAATTTCATCTATATTCAAATATGTGTCTTCGCCTGTCATTTTGTGTTATCATATTATTATTATTATTATTTATTAAATATATTTTGTACATTTCTTCCTAAAATCGAAAGCATTTTATTCATGTAGATTGTTTTTAGGATTTTGTTTTTGTTGGGTTGTTTAGTCATGGGCTATTTAATTGAATTATTATCGGATGGATGGTTAACCGACATAATAATGTAGTTGTTGTATACCCATTGCATGTGCTACTATTATTATGATGATTAATAGTAGTAGTAGTATAAAACATTATTCAAATATACATGCGAATTCCAAGACAACATTTTTTTTTTGAGAGCTTTAATGTTTTATTACTTCATTTACGATGATTACGTTGCATGTCCTTAGGTTTTATTTTTGCTTTTCTCAAGTTATTGATGAGTTTATTTTTTCTTTCAGTTGGGTGATATGTATTTTTACATTGGTTTCTTAAAATTTTCATAGAATACTTTAACTGCGTTTTTATACCAGTATTTTTTATTAGATCGTCCTTATTTTTTTCAGGTTACGTTAATTTATTTCTGTGATTACAGAAAGTGTTATTAATATTTGTTATATCTTTTCAGTTCGTTAAAAATATTATACGATCAGACAATATTACACGTGCTTACTAATCAAATTATGTGTCATGACTATTTTGCATTTGTGTGGATGTACACTTGTACTTAATTAAGCATAAATTCAAGTTGATTATTTTTATATAGGTTGCTTATAGTTTTCATGGTCCAAGTTACACTTAAAATAAATATATCCTAATAGTATCATGTGTTATTGTTTTCTAAGAATGTTCTGTTTGTAGGTTTGGCATATACATTTCAGAAACACTGAGCAATGCATAGCGACGCCGTCAGCTTGCATGGGTGTTTCCTAAATGTTTAGATAATAGACGGTGTGTGTAAAATAGTAAGACTAGTTTTTGAGAATTCTTTTAGTTTTGATGGTGGTAGAGACGAATGCTTATAAACATGTTAATGATGGTGTTTATTGCTATACTAAAATGTAATTTGGTGAATTGATTTTTGGTGTCAATACATATACATATACAACTGAGTGCTGACTTCAATGTTTACTTTTATTTACTTACGCCTCTATCTCTTCTCCCTCCAGCTATGGGTAAAATAGCAGGACAGACTGGGTTCTATAGTCTTGGATGGCGACTGGTCTAGGAGAATGACAACTCTGAATTCAAAACCTGCTGAGGGTCGTTTGGGGACCTTGTGACATTTAGTGCAACAGGTCTCTGTATGCGGCCCTTCAAAATGTGTGGATGGTCCTGCACGAAAACTTCACCACTATAATCAAATCTCATGTGCTGTTGTCGGCTGTCGGTTTCCTGGGAACTGATCCGTTTGACCCTCGTACGTCGGATTCGAGTCTAGCAGAGCGATATATATATATATATATATATATATATATATATATATATATATATATATATATATATACGTACATACAAATAAATTGCATCTATAAAAATAACGTATAAATGGAAAATATATATATATATATATATATATATATATATATATATATATATATATATATATTTAATATAATAATAATAATAATAATAATAGCGAGGTTGACATTATGAGAATGTATTTTTTCTTTATAAGCGTAAATATGAAATTACTACTATTTTAACGGAAAAATGAATTTATCTACTTATAATTATTGTTTAATTTATCTGTTTTTCTTCGTTGTAATCAACTCGTTTTTTCATCTGTATTATTCAGATATTCATTAGAATGACAATTTCGGTAAAAGAAACCAGTGATTGACCCAACAACAATAATATTTTTTTAATTAATTATATAAATGAATAAAAATAAAATTAACCATCTCTTTTTTTATAATTATAAATATATAATGTATTATTTAAACAATTCTCTAATATAATAATTTTCTGTTTCGTTGAATAAATTCTTTTTCCAATATGTTTTTACAGCGTCTTCCTTTTTCATTTACAATCGCATCTCTGTCTCTTGACAAGCAATTTAAAAGGAGAACTCCAAAAAACAACCCGCAACTCAATGTGTTAATCGTACCGGGGAATGAATGGCCGCTGCGTTATGAGGTCGCGAACGAACCCCTAGAGGCTTCGGAACCCTGTCTGTCAAAGACCGTTACCCTATGTTCCAGATTATTTTTGTCGAACTTTTGTACCCCCTGCATCAACCGGGGGGACAATATGTGAACTAAAAGTCAAACCAAACAAAAAGTCTAACGTTTCTCGTCCAGTAGATAAACAGGGTACCCATTACTCGCTGAGGTTGAAAATCAGTCATAGAAACAAACTCCTACAGAAATAATGAATCTTCGGGCCCCGAGAACCGCAATAATCCCAATGATGGCTCTGCGAATTCTACAGGTACATACACAACCATTCATTTAAAAAAAAGAAAAGGTAAAATGGTGTCGTGCGAAGTACAGACTCGTTATGACTGCATTCTATGAAGCGCTTCACAAACCCCAGCAAAAAAAACATAACTCGACAAACGTGATATTTGACAAGGAAATGTTGGATAAGCAATTAGAAAGTACAATGACGAAAATAAACTAGTCAATATAAAAAGGTACATCATGAAAAATAACCGATTGAGAGATGCTGAAATTTAAGAAATAAAAAGAACCGCAACCAGAATAGATGAATTCCCAGAACATCAAATGGAACCAAAAAATGGACATAATGAACAGATCTTAATGGAGAATCTGAGATACGCACCAATTAATGTGAAGATAATGTAGAAAGTTTAGAAGAATTGGAAAGGAATGATCTTATTCGCTAACAAGCATGAAATAAAACAAGTCCAAAACACATTGAACCGAATTATTTTACGGAAAACAAGATTGGTATACAAGAAGAAAAGGAAAACATCATGATGCATATAAGTTAGGCACAAAATATTGAAATTAAAACCAACAAAGTATAACCTGAAAATAACCTCAAAAACTATTAAACTCTAAAATACAACACTCAAATTAATTGTGGATGAAGTAGATATTCATCAGTAATAGCAGTAACTAAAACATATCTCACAGATATGAAAATCCACGTTGGAATAGGAAAATAGAGAAAGAAATTGAACAATTTAGAAGTGAACAAATGTAAGGACGAGAAAAGGCAGAAGAATTAGTAGAAAATAGAAAAGTAGGAAAGACAATGAAGTTCTACCAACTAAAAAATAAAGCAAATAATACAAATGAAGGCTCAATGAATGAGAGATTATGAAAAGAAAAGGTCAAGATTTTAGGGATAGAACAAAATCTTTCAATCCAATGCGAAGAAATTTTGCAGAGAAATAAGCAAACAAAAAATTGAAGTGACCCCAACACGCATACACACCAAACAATGGAAAAGTGTATACAATTATAGAAAAAAATATGGATGTGCTTTAAAAAACTTAACAAAGAATCAGATTGGATTACGCAATTGGTAGAACGGATGATAAATAAACCAGAACAAAAATGGTCGTGAAGAAGAGGATTTTGAATGTGCACTGAAAATAGGACACAACTGGAAATGCCCAAAAAATAAATAAAAAGTGAGGATGTGATATTATTTTGAAAACGTCCTTAAATGTCCATCAGTTGGTTGAAAGGTCAGTCAAAACATGATAAACCAATGACATCATCGCTTTTTCATAAAAACCAGTACCACAAAAGAAACCCTACATTGTCTACAGATACAGATAAACCCTATCTGAAAACAATATAATATATATATATATATATATATATATATATATGTGTGTGTGTGTGTGTGTGCGTGTGTGTATAATCAAATGAATGAATATAAATAAATGTATGTGTAAGTGTTTGCATACAAATACATGCATATATACTTCGCTGTAAGAAAAATAGTGCCCAATGGTAAATAACATAGCGGCTATGAATAAAATTAACCTCGAATTCTTGGATACTAATAATAATGATGTCAGCAAGCTTAAACACTGCAAAGGCAATAGAATATAGTTTAATACAGCCTTTAATGTCAAATGTCAATGTCAAATGTAATATCGTTAATTTTTTTCTGAATCTAATCCATAAGCATTTCAATAATTCCCAGTCGGTAAAACAATTTTCAATACAACAAAGTTAGCTACAGTTGTGCTAAAAACATTGACCAATAATATATCACAGCATAACAATGTTAAACTAAACAATCACTAAACTAACATACAAAACAATTAAACCCCCACAAGTAAGGACTGCAACTCACGTACAAAACTGCCCATTAAACGGCAAATGCATGAATAAAGGTTTGGTTATAAAGCTGACATCAAATAAAATGGCGAGGTAAAGTTCTGTTTGCGCTCTACTGAAAACCACTGGAAATCACACTTCTGTCATCACTGCCCACTGTCAATTTTTCTGAAAAAAAAAAAGTGAGAATAGAAACCCAACTATCACATGGGGTTGTGTAAGGAAAGCTAAACGGGATCGATCCTGTTATAAGGATCTGTATTATCCTTAGGTGTCTTTATGACAGAAGTTAATAATCTAGAAAATAACACATGAGAAGAAATTTCGATGCAGACAGTCCACCATTTCTCTTTTAACAGTTTTCCAAAAAATGCAATTCGTTCGACACAGGCCTTCGAATGTATCATCAAAACATTTTATCTGATTCAGTTCAAAACAGAAATGCTTCGACATCGAATCCACATGCAAGCCTATTTCTCAGTATCACTGTTCACCAGTGTGACTAGAAATATGATTGCATCAAGCCAGAATCAAAACCCGCCGGATTTAGCATCAGTCAGATATCCTTCCCCGATGCTATTGGCGCACGGCAGAAATTTTAGCGTATTATATACGAATGTATAGAAATGCCAGCTGCTAGAGGAATCAAGAGCGGTAGGTTAATAGCTGCGACGGCTACTGTTATGAAATTACACCTTTTTCTATTGCGCTGGATCGAATAACGAGAGCATATTGTAGTCATTCACATGCAAGCCTGTCTCGCTGTATCATAACTCATCCGTGTGGCTAGGCATCCGATTGCTTCAGTCAGAGATCCGACCACTAAACTATCGGCGCACGGCTGAGACAGGGAAGTTTTAATGTATTATATACATATGAATACAAACGCCAGCAGCCAGAGTGCTCAATTCATTAATGAAGAGACGTGCGTTAATAGCGGCAGCGGCTGCTGTTTTGAAATTAACCTTCACTTTATAGAGCTCGATCGAATAACGAGAGTGTATATATATATATATATATATATATATATATATACTTCCATTGATCTTCCTCCCCGTCTTTTTCATTCTGTATTTCCTTCTAACTTTCTCTCTTTCTCTCTCGATTTACGCACACACACGCATATATTTACCTGTATATATATATATATATATATATATATAGATAGATAGATAGATAAATATATATATATGTGTATGTATATTTAAGTAACGAAAATCTTGGTAATCCGTATGGATAATCCCCAAAAGGATGAAATCCTGAGAGCTCAATGTTAATTCAGAGCGAATAATTTAATTTAAAGAAAAACTTACCACTTTAAGATTTAAAGTGGTCTGTTTTTCTTTAAATTAAATTAAATATATATATATATATATATATATATATATATATATATATATATACAGAGAAAGATGGAGAGATGAAGAGAGAGAGCGAGAGACAGACAGAAAGACACATCGAGAGAGAGAAAATGAGTTTTTTTTTCTCTTAACTCTTGTTTACTTCGAAGGTCTGTGGTTACAAAGATGAGACAGCTTATCAGAATCTTCTTCGTTGATCTCTTGTTTATTGCTCTTATTTAACCATTTAATTTAGGATGTGGTTGAATATTTGTATATGTATGTTTGTGCGTGTGTGTGTTTATCTGTGTTGGTGTATGTGCATGTATGTATTCATGCATACATATAAACATGCATGCACATACATATGCTTATAAGTTCCTATGTTATCGTCTGTGTGTGTATTTGTGTGTGTGTTTGTGTTAACTCTACGTGTATTTTTAGTAAGTTGTATTATTTAACTTCACTTAGTCTGCGCTTGTTGATTTGTACTTGTCTGTTATTTTCCTCTCGATTGATAAGTCTGTTATGTTTATTTATATGAAAGAACAGATTTTTGTTCTTTGTTGTGATGTTGTTAAATGAATTGTTTCTTTTTTTATTTTATCCAATAGTTTATATTCTGCGTCCTACTTAACTTTTCTACTTCTCCGGTGGTTTATTGCTATTGTTTTGACAATTTAGTTTAGGTTATGGTTGAATTTTTTGTGTGTGTATGTATGTTTGTGATGGTGGTTGTTTATGGGTGTGCTTATGCATGTGCAAGCATTCATGCATACATACCTACAAGTATGCACGTATACACCTACCTGCTCATGTATGTTTGTGTGTGCGCTTCTAACAGTGTGTTTATAATTGTTTGTGTGTTTATATGTGTGTGTTTTACAAGTTAGTACCCAAATATGTGTTATCATTTTTATTTATGTTTCTATTTTCGCTTTTTTATATTTAGTGTTTGTGTATTTTTGCGTTTCGTAAAGAGGGTAATTGTGGTAATTTGCTTGTGCCTTGTGTGGTTGGATATTATTATGTTGGGAATTTATTTTGTGGATACTGTGAGTGTTGTGAAGAGGGTGTCTGTGTTCTTTGCGTTTTGTAAGTATTGTCGTTTTGGTAATTGTGTGTGTTTTGTTTGGTTGGGTATTATTTTGTTGGTTATCATTTGTTGATATTGTGGTTACTCTTTTCTGGATGAGTTATGCTTCGGATTGGTATGGAAGAGCTGTTAGCTATGCTGTTTTTTGTTTGTGATGTGATTTCTTTTCGTGTTGTATTTCTTTCATTTCTTGTTATATTAGTATTTAGTTACCAAAGTAGATACTTGTTTGAATGCCTGCATTTTCCCATTATTAGCATTCCTCTTGTTCAATAAGCCATTTTTGTTTAATAATAAACCAGTGATCAACGAAGCAGCTGAGAAAAGAATAAAAAAAGAAAGGGTGAGGAAGAGTAAAAAATAATCAACACCCATCAAGCCAAAAAGAAATTAACAAACTCATAAAGGTACAAAAAGTCGAGAAATCAGCAGTTTAACTCTGTTCATACGAGTGATTATATCTATGTACCCATGAAGCTTCGAAGTGAACACGAGTTAAGCGAAAAAAAATGCATATTAATTCTATTAACACTCTATCGCTATCTTCGATATTGAGCACCCTACCACGAAATCGACTTGCCTTAATTGCCTCCTTAGCAAACTACTCAAAAAACCAGCAATTTTGTCTTCGAAAGCAGTCTCGCAAATTAAACTATATATATATATATATATATATATATATATATATATATATATATATATATAGTAAAGAACAAATAGAAACCGTTTATCAATCCAATGTGTTTCATATTTAATAGATTTTGTTACATTGTTATTTGTTTTTGATCTGTTCTTTATCATGTCATTCTGTCAAGTTCCGACCTATATTTGATCTATATTTGTTTCATACAAACATTTCCACCTGGAAAAACACGACTTCAAAACCCATGCCAAATTCACTATAATTGAGAGAATAGAAAAGTTCAGAACAGATAACATTAGAAAGATTTTAGAGTCCCATGAAAATAAGTGGATACGTCTAAAAACACACTATACAGTCGGGCTAAACTATAAATTTAACAATATAGATAGTACTAATATATAACTTTACAAATCAAAACCTACCCACATTTGGAGGCCTCACACTTATTCACACACCCACATGAATATACACACTTACACACATCATACTCACTCACTCCCTAATGAGCCAAATGATAACACACACCTACAGCAATACACACGCTTACACATATCATACTCACTCACTCCCTAGGAACCAAATAACACACACACAAACACTAAACAGAGACACATCCCCTCACCAGGTCCAATAAAACTGTCAAACTGACAAGAGAATTCAGAGCAACGTGTATCTGTCCAGCTCTTATCTCAAATAACTTAAAAGAGACAGTTTGACCAACACAAGGAATGTTAAAAGATTCATGTTAAAAAGATAAAAAAATAAAAAACAAATGAAAAGTTCATTTTCTCCATCAAGACATTCATTTCTGTAGTTTACTGCTACCAGCAAGCAGAAATATTTCTTCTCCTGATGATGGCCATTTTGGCTGAAACTAGTCGGGGAATCTAAATGAAATAATAATAATAAAAAATGAAAGAATATTAATCTACAACCCAGTGTGTCTGAAGATTTTAATTTTTTTATATTTTTTTATTGTTCAATATATATATATATATATATATATATATATACATATATGAATAGATAATATGTTATAAAAATACATCTATAACCTTTCTGGATAAGGAAATATTAAAACTGATATTGGGGAAATTTTTCATATCAATTCTATTAACGCTCTATCTCTGTCTTCGATACTGAGCACTCTACTACAAATCCTGCTTGCCTTAAATGCCTCTTTATCTGCAAACAGCTGAAATTCAGCAAATTAGGCTTCACAAACAATTTTCAAATTAAAACTATATATATATATATATATATATATAGAGAGAGAGAGAGAGGGAGAGGGAGTGTAGATAGTAACAGATAGAGATAGAAAGTGAGAGAGAGGAAGATTAATATGTAGAGATATCAAAGGACACACCTATATATATATATATATGTGTGTGTGTGTGTGTGTGTGTGTGTGTGTGTGTGTGTGTGTGTGTGTGTGTGTCCGTTTTAGTGACATTGCTGCCTTGCTTGGGGTGATTGAAAAAATGTGTGTGTTCTTAACGCGAATGTCGGTTTTGAGTGTAATCCGTTTTAAGTGTTGTAAACCAAGAAATCATCCGAAGCACCACATGCTGCCTAGATACCGGGTTTTGGAACGCGTATACAAGTCAGCAATGTCCAACATCCCAAAGCTTCTTTTAATCTTCCAGAGACGTTACTTTTAACACAAGCAGAAGTGCACTTATTAAATACATAGCTACTTTCTTACTGAGTTTCCAGTGAATCCTTTTCTCAGGCTTTTTTTCTTACATTGCTCCTTTTTATTCAGTCTTTCTAAAATCCTTTCACGTTGCACCCGCATTATTCCTCCTCCTTATTTTTCTACCAGTACTTCATTTCTACCCCGACTCTTTCATCGATTCCACTCTAACCGTATTTTCATAGTACAATCTCATCACCAAATATCAATAATTAATTACGCTGTTCCCATTCTTCCCGCCTGGTGTCGACGATCAGAACTGCCCACATTTTCTTTTGTCGTTGTAATTAAATTTTGATGCCCCACTTTTGTTCATGATCTATTTTCCATTCAGAAAAATCATTAAAGAGGTTAGTCCTTCCTTTTGTCTGTTTCTCTTACCTTCAATATATCCATTGAGGATTAAAAAATACAGGCTTTCATTCCTCATTATCAGCCTAGAAATTCCAGCTGACACTTTATAGGTATAACTTTCTTCTTTTTACCTATTTTCTTTCAAACTTCCTCACTAATCACATGCTCCGCCTTTGTTATTCCTAGGATTTGTGGCGACATCTCTGTCGCATAATGTCGCTCCTTCAGTTGTGAGGAAACTACAATTCACTGTCATATAAATAAAATATAACTTAACAGTTCAGCGTCTTTTTTTTTCTCATCTAAATTTCTAATCACTTAATATTTTGCTTAATTTCACCGAAAAAAAAACACGAAATTAAGCAAAATATTTATTTCACTCTTCTTGACATAGATTTATAAAAAGCAACAGTAGAGGTAATCAGTGATATTACTCTGGCTTCATTACGAATTTTAGTTAGTGCACCATCAGATCCGTTCTGCCAGGTACCCTGCCCTGTTAACAGGCCACCTCTCTGCATAATTCGCTCCACGATGTAATTTTAACAACAATTATTATATCAGGAGGTAGATATTACTTTTATAATGCCATCGAGATTTGCATTAGTCGATCAGATTTTGTTTGTCGTCTACGCGTGGTTTGCGCCCGCTTTCTAGTTTTGCATTTCCTGCACATGCGCCAACCTTATAGATTTTTTTTTTACATTTAGTTAAAGATAGCCGTATTAAAGCTATTTTTTTAAAAAAAATCCTTCTTTATCGATCCCAGTTTGTCACGTTAGCTTCAGTAGCTCTTTCAGCGTACACTGAATGCTAACTATTTTAAAAACTTTTGTAATGTGCCTGTAGTACCTTGTATACTTGAACACACCCACTGACAATACTTGAGAAATGATGCATTGCTCAGTAAAACAAAGATAAAGTCATAAATGGCTCACTTTGGCGTCGACGTTTCCACAGAATTGTTCACTTGTTTTATTAACATTGGTGTAATTTATTCATTGGTTCAGTCATTTTGGTTTTACTTCCCAGTATTAAGTCTTCTATTATAATATTTTATACTGCGTGTAACAACGGAAGTGTTGATATTGGAAGAACCGGAAGAGATGATAATGTCTTGCGCACTAGTGTCGTTTGTCAGTGTCATCATTGCTTCTCGTTGGTTATTATGCCAATACAGAAAATTTCGCCGAGTGTCGATGGGAATGTTTTATTTATCTATTCTTTCGTATATTAATGAAGAATTAAAATACGCAGGGAAAACCTGGATTTGCAAATACATCTGCCGGTATAAAATCGAGTCAGCATCTTAAGATGGTATTGAAAAAGACGTCCTTCAACATGATTCATCTCCTTGTATTTCTTCACAAACACGTGGAGATTGATTATGTTCTGCTCCATCTCACTCTCTCTCTCTCGCTCTCTCTCTCTCTCTCTATCTATCTATCTATCTATCTATCTTTCACCATCAATTTTTTTCTCTCTCATTCTCTTCATCTGCCTGCATCGTCCTTCATTTGTTACTGCGGATATGGTTTATTTTCGTTATCCGAACCAAACGTTAGACAATTTCGGCCATAAAAGATAGGAACTCTGCCACCAGGATAAATTATTCTGCAACCTGAGAAGCTTGCAAGCGCTTCTTTGCAAGTCATTGCCTTTCGCCGATTAAATGAGTGGGGTGAAGGGGGGTCTAGTTCTGCTACGAAACATGTTCGGACAAGAAAGAAAGACACAAATTATATACGGAGAGTCGTAGATGTATACATACCTCCATTGATCTTTCAAACAAAGAAACACAGACACACGTTAGACTTCCTCTCCGCCTTTTCATTCTGTATTTCCCTCTAACTCTCTCGATTTACGCACACACACACAAACATATTTACATATATATATATATATATATATATATATATATATATATATATATAAGTAACGAAAATCATGGTAATCCGTATGGATAATCCCAAGGAGGATGAAATCCTGAGAGCTCAATGTTAATTCGCACTTCACAAAGTGTATAAAAGTGATGAAAGCTCTTATAATATTAAAAAAAAATCACCCTTAATAAAATCAATCAATAAAACACATCCATAACATACTTACCGTAGGTCAATCGCTATTTTCTGTCTTTATTATCCCTGTCCTTTTTTCTTTCATCAATTCTTTCTATTCCCAGTTTTCTCTTTTACTTTCATTTCATGTAATTCCCTGCGTACTATTGGCATTACCGATTTGATTGGGGTGAAATGATTACAAAAAATAATTTCTCACCATTTTTATCGTAGTATAAGCAAAACTCTTTTAAATAGCTAATAGTTTAGACGAAAGCATTCGAGATCAACAAAACCTTGGACAATTTTTGCATTCATTAAGCCTCGAAATGAGAAATGACAATAAAATATATAATAAAAACCTAAGCCAAAAGTTCCTGGTCAGCCTTGTTGAGCGAAACATGTATTTTAGAGATCTTGTTGCTCTTATAGGCGGACTCATGCACACACACACACACACACACACACACACACACACACACACACATATATATATATATATATATATATATATATATATATATATATATATATATATATATATGTATGTATAAGTTGACACCTGTTCTTATAATCTTTGTTTCACATGGGTTCACCATCTTAGATAACTCACTTGATATCCTCGGAAAGGCTTTGAATCAAACGTAATAATAGGGACGAAAGGACGGCGTCTTATTAATCTGAAGAACCAAGTCTGTTAATTCCGTTTTCCCATCCACGTGCCATTGTGTGAAATTGAAAAGAAATGAAAAAAGTTTTAAATAGAATCAATTAAAATCAACGCACGTCTATCATTTCGGAATAAAACCGAAATCTTATCGCGAATAAAAGAAAAAAAAATGAAAATGCACAACTGAAGCTGAAGGCGGGAAAAAATGACGTTTTCCGAAGAAGTGAATTAACGAGTAAAAAGACCTTTTCTTAATGAGTCGGTATTCATAGAGATTTAGTTAATTTTGTTATGTGCGTGCAGTGGTGTAAGCCAGAGATGGGTGGAAACGGTTACCTTTGATTTGATTCGCTGTCAATCTAATCGACAACGTTACTGATGAAATATTAAACCGATTGAAACATTCTTCGTTCAACATCCCTTCCGCTGAAAAAAAAAGTACAGATATATTCATACGCTTGTTCCAATCTACTTCCCTCTCACTTTTGTGTAACGCCTAAAATACTAAAAATACGCTATTTCCACACTTTATCATTACTTACTGATAATCTGTCAATAGGTTTTACATATACAGCCTGTATATGTAACAATATGACTGTTGTTTGTATATCGAAGTTTGACAACGGTTAGGTCAACCTGACACTAAGTTATCATAATCCACAACAAAAATAAAATTAAATATATTTCGATCTGTTCATTGTCTATCGAAGTTCAAACGCACTGCAACAAAAACTTTGGTATTAAACAAAATAAAGTCTTCACACTGACAGCTTACAAAGAATAATATCGAACCGCGAAACGGTTCAGCCAATAAAGAAATTGAAAAATATCACATTTCACGTGGCAATTATTGCTAAAGAATCATAGTAAATGTATCATTATCTTAAAGTGGGACAACAGTAGCCACCTATTTACACCCTTGTTCAAATATATCATATATATATATATATATATATATATATATATATATATATATATATATATATATATATATATAGAGAGAGAGAGAGAGAGAGAGGAGGGATAGATAGATAGATAGAGATATAGATAGATAGATAGATAGATAGATATAGATACAGATATAAATATAAAAGTGAACATAGAAGTCAACACTTAGAGGCGACAGTCTGCTACATGCTCGATGCAATCGTCAGGCCTGACGATTGCATCTAGCAAGAAACAGACTGTCGCCTCTAAATGTTGACTTCTATGTTCACTTTTATATTTACACACGCTCTATCTCTGATATTGAGCACTTTATCCCATAAATATAGCACATCTTAAGACTATATTTCTTCATATATATATATATATATATATATATATATATATATATATATATATACAGGGTGTCCATAAAGTTCGTGTGCAACTTATAACTTTATTTGTATTTGCGATAGAAATAATTTGCAAAAAGAATTAGAAAGAAATAAATCTATATTTTTTAAGGTTTTATTGAAATTTTATTTAAGTTTATGGATGCAGCAATTTCATCACTGATACATGGCCTTCCACACCGTGTCTTATAATGGACGGAGCCTGTCTCTAAATTTTTCATCCATTTCGCAATAGTGTTCTTTTGAGGTGATTCTTTATTGTATTCAATTCTAAACTTTCTTTGTACAGCAATAGTAGATTTCAGTTCAGCCAACCAAAGGACACAGCACACTTTTTCCTCAGTTGAAGCCATGGATCAAATTGATTCTGGAAAAAAGAAAATATTTTTTTACTTCTCTAAACATTGTTGCAAATTTTCTGGTAAAGAATTATTCAATAACTATACTTAAAACTAGGTACATTAAACTGTATAACATTTTTTACAGATTATTTCTATCGTAAATAAAAAAAAAAGTTATAATTTTTTAAAGTGCACACTAACTTTATGGACACCCTTGATATATATATATATATATATATATATATATATATATATATATATATATATATATATATCCTTGTGCAAATTTATTGAAACGAAACGAGCAATTCCATTATTATTTACTTTTTCTTCGTATTTTTCCAATGAAACATGACCCACTGCACATGTTAGTACTTCGTATGTTCATTCCATTCCACGAATTCGTTCCTTGCAGATTGATCAAAGATTCTCGATTGGAGTTTCCGGGCCAATCGATAGTATTTTGATTTGCTCACTGGTAAGGTTTGCCAGTGTGTTCGTGCAGCGTTTCAATTTTCGTATAATTTCTTGGAATAATGTCCATCGCAGTACATGGCTGTAAGACAACTAATCGACAGCCAAGAAAATAGTGTCTGGGAGTCATGAAAATTTGATGCAATAACGGATGATGCAATATTTTTCATAGCCAAACAAATGTCATCATAAAACCCGAAAATAGATTCATATTACTGAACACCACTGCAAATGATCTAATCTGAGGAAAAATAGAAATCAATTATACCCTGTCACTACAGTGGGTCTAAAACTGACCGTATGGTGAAGGAAAGTAAAGTAAAGCGGTTGTTTCAATTAATTTTCACATGTGTGTCTTGTGGTGTACTATTTTAATTCAATAATAGGATTGCGAGTAACGGAATACATTTCTATTTTCTATCAAATAGAAGAGCTGATAGGGAAATATAGATTGTGGTGCAGGCTAAATGTAATCCGCGTGCATACAGCAAGAACAAAAAAAGGGCTTTGATGGAACTTTCCCTTTGGTCTTGCCATCATTTTCAATCATCATCGTTTCAAATTTTTGGTAATACCCGATGGTACGAGGGGTGGTCACAAGATCGCTTCTGGAATTATATATTCTTTGGATCCTGTCCTATTATTGCCTGCGAATAACGTTCATTAGTTGCCTCTATTGTAGTCACTATTAAGCTAGCAAATCGTGTTAAGCCCCATCTGCGATCTATAGCAGTCACAAGTGTACTGCTTCTGGAAGACAATGTCTCTTTAAATTCTGCGCCATAGTTATATTGCTTCTGTTCTCATTACTATTGACGAAGGAAAAGAAGAAAATCTATCAGTATATTACTGCATCTAATTTTTGAGAACTTCAGTATATATATATATATATATATATATATATATATATATATATATATATATATATATATATATAATCTTATAAATATAAGTAATTAAACTCGTCTGGAAAAACTTAGGTCTATTGGCTTGTAAATGAACAAACCAATCTCCAAGGAAAAATAAGGAATAAAAAAAGAAAGAACGAAGAACATGTATTTGAGGCGAAAACAATCGACTAGAATCCAAGCTCAAAGTCCAAAGAAAAAAAAAACTCCGACACGAGTAAAGCAAAAATAACTAAGCAAAGTGCTCAATACACTAAGTAGAGCAAATCTAACTATGAACCGAAAGAGCCAGGCAAACCTACCTGGGTTTAACCACGTTATCCACTTACGTATGAAAAATTAAACACGACTTTAATAAAGACTCCATTTTTAAATGGAAAATATTAAAGAAATGCCATAAGTATAAAGCAGGTAATAAATTTTGTCCTCTATGTATAGAGGAAAAGTGATCCATCGTATCGTATAAAGAACTCAGCAATTGGCTTAATCTAGAAAGTGAAACCTAGGTACGTTTGCCTGGCTCTTTAAGTTTTATATATATATATATATATATATATATATATATATATATATATATATATATATGTGTGTGTGTGTGTGTGTGTGTGTGTGTGTACACACACACATACATATATGTTGCGGCCAAAGCCGTTTGAAACACTGGCTCTGTCATGCAACCTCCACATGGGAATATCAATTTTGGATGGGCGGCTGGTACAATGAATAAGGTGAGTAATGAGTAATCGAAGAGTAGAGTTTGAATTCTGGTTGCGTTCGTTACATTTACTTTCTCCCGTCTATGGCAGGATAGACTGCGTTCTATAGCCTTGAATCGCAACCACTATAGGTGAAGGAAAAACCAAACCTGTTCGCAAAAGTTGGGTATGATTATTTTATAGGAGACGAGGGCTAACATGTAGCTAGAGGATAGAAAGACCCATATTTAATATCATCTGTCATGTAGCACATTACGTATATGTATGTCCCATTTTTAGCTGAGATCAGCACACTGCTTATTAAAAGAAAAAGTAAATCTCTAAAGTACTTTCTGATATTTCACACTTCAAAATGGTAAGGTTCTTTCATCTTTAAATAATTATTTCGAATCCTACCTATTAATCTGATTCGAAATCTGAACATTAATTAACACTTCTTCTTCTTCTTCTTCTTCTTCTTCTTCTTCTTCTTCTTCTTCTTCTTCTCTGTCCTGACCATATTTGTATACTAATCGCTGTGTATTCATCGTTTTTTTCCCCCATTTTCCGTTAGATATATAGATAGAAATGTAGATGAATGAGAAAGATATTGACATGAAAAAAGAAAGAAAAAACGATGGAAACAAATAAATGGTGAGAGAAACAGAAAGACTAATGGCGTGTCATAAGAAGAGAACGTAAAAAACGAGAGAGAAATGCAGAAGGGGAGAAAAAGAAAAAAAGTTTAAAAAAAATGAAAGAACTCGATCAGAAATGGAATAAATTTGGAAAAAGAGCGAGACAGACGCAAAATGTAAAGGGCAAGAAAAAAAGGAAAGCATACATTTACTAAGAACGAAGAGAGAGCAAAAAGATCATTTATAAAATTAGAAAAGGAATAAGGACGAAAAGAATATAGAAATCAAACGAGAAAGAAAGAAACAAACAAAGAAACAAAGAAAGAAATAGACAGATTAAATATAGAAAGAGGGAAAAAAAGAACAAACGAAGAAAAACAGAAAATAACAACGGTGTAAAATGAAGAGACATTTTTTTCATATCCACTTTGCGCGTCAGAAATGGGTACCGCTCCATTTTCATGTCATTCGACTTCCTTTCTTACTACGCATGCGTGAATCCGAGTATTTCGTCTCCATATTATTTTCTTTTTCTTTTACGGTTCGGTTTTCTTTTTAGCTTTCTTTTTAGAAATGAATTTTGAATAGTACAGGCGTAAAATCCGTTGAGCAAATGCACTGCTGTGATTACGTCGTGTTCAGTTTCTAAACTTGAAAATCTAAAGGCACAAGTTGGTGAGTACCAAAAAGTGCGTACAGAATATTCCAGGTACTGTACACACATATCTGCAGATGCGAACAACGCATCTTCCTTTACTTATTGATCCCGCTTAAGTGCAAATGTACTTTGTATATTACGTAAATATATCTTGACGATTCGTCAAGAGAGCTTACAAGAACATGGCTGGAGTTGCTGATAAACATTTAAGGATTCCATCAAAAACACATTCATTTCATGAGCCAAAAAATGTCACCAACCATTTAACGAAGATAATTCGATATAAATCTAGTCATGTATTATAGTGATTTTCCAAGCGTAGCTCAGATGTGGCACAAGGCCGAAAATATGGGGCACCCAGTGAGGATCGAAGTTATTCAGTTGCTTATTAACACGATATTTTAAACTTCTTTTAAATCCTTGTTGCCGACCAAACATGTCAACTGAATTTAATATATTCGGGAAAAACATTGACCTTAAAGCATGGTGTCCACTCCTAGTTACATTCATCTTTGAATTGTTAGGCTCAGGAGTCAGAGAAAATTACAAAGTAACCCTCTCATACTACAGTGGGCATATTACAGATCTAACATCATGGCGTATTGATCCTAAGTTTATTTTTATATTGAGTGTCCATTGTGAATTGTTTAAGATGAAAAAGTAATAGATTATTTTACAAGAGATATTATTTTGAAAGATCGACTTCATTGGCCAATTATAAAAAAAGAATTTGTAATTTTCAAAAATTCAAATATGCAAAATTATTTTTGATTTTATTTTCAGTTAACAAACGAATTTGTTTTTAATTCGCTTAAATAATTTAATTTAAACCAGTAACTCCTTAAACTTACTTGACAATACTGAAAGCCACCTGAATAATAATAATGCAAATTTGACTTGCCAATATGCGCAATATTAAGAATAAACATTTTATGAAGTGTTCAAAACCCTAGCAGAAAGTTATAATTAAAATACATAATATTTATTTTTATTCAGTGTTTGCATACTAAGATTACACGTTATTCTTATAAGAAGTGGGGAATACGCACATAAATGATTATCCGACACGTGCAATTCGCAAATGGTGTCAGCAAAGTAGATAAATGCCTATGCATAGTCACCTGCTGAGTGAATATAAATAGTTTTATCTATTATGGGTGACGTCATTATTAGCGCGTCACCACAGAATTAGAAGTGCATAGAATATTAGTTTATTGAAAAAAAATCTAAGCAGAAAATCGTAAGTGCTGTATAAATGTAATCGAAGCAGAAAATGAAATCAACAGACCGAATTTGACTTCAGTTTTCCCTTCAAATAAATAAAAGCATAGAACCGTCACTGTCTTGGTGATGATAGATTTCTCAGAGAGATTACGTGTACCACCTAGGTAGATTCAGCTTTCCTGAAGTCTAAATTATAAACGAAAGGCATGTTCTCTATAAATTAGGGAGAATATTCCTGAGATATATGCACATTGATAATTTCAGTTCTATGTGATAGTCTTACTCCTATTTGAAAAAGGTTTCATTATTTATAGTCCATATAAAATTGTCTAGGGAAATGTATTATATGAACAGGCTTTAAAATATTATGCTTGCTGTTTGGTGAGTAAGTATATCAGCACCATATATGGAGCTTCTTCTATAAGATAGATAATCAAATTCTATCTGAATATGAAAATGTATCACCGCTTCATCACATCATTAGGTCTAAATCTATTTCTTCCATTGCTGAAATGTTTCATCGAACTGAAGGTTACGTAGTGTTATACGATAAGGCTCATTAGGTCAGCTGAGTCTACAAGAATTATTCTTTATTTGGTTATGTCAAATAAAAGAACTTGACACTGACATTGTTATATATCTCTAATCAGTTTCAACCAAAATATTTTAGTTTGGTACGAGTGTGGACGGGGATCTCTGATTTATAATTTTTCCTAAGTAAGCTGGAGAAGTTAAAACACGATAAAAGAGGAACCATTTCCACAGCTAGAGAGAGAAAACCATCATTTATCCTATCTTCCAGCGTCGACTGGATGTCGCCCGGTTTCGTTTTCGGATCAGACGAATAAATCAGAAAGTTTTCTTCTTTTTACGTCATCCCTGATCATTCTAAACCGGGATCACTTTTCGATCAAGCCACTTTTTTTCTGCATCCAGTCAGCCATAGCGATCATCCGATAAACGACATCTGAATCCGAACTCGGCGTTGTTCCCAGAAGCAATGTCACAGTGTACTTCAAAGACCTAGATCCGAGCCGAGCTAAGGCGAACTATTTTAAAACAGTTGTGTTTTATGACCTGCAAACATGGTCCAATATATATATATATATATATATATATATATATATATATATATATATATATATATATATATATCATTGATGCATGTTTCATTAAATAATATAGACAAGATTTGTCTATTTATTTTAAGTAAGTTCCTTTCATATTGACTGATAAGCTTAATAACATTATCATTGAAACAATAACAAATTTACTATTTCGTCATACAAAAAACGTACAAGTATAATTCATGTACACTGAACTACGAAAGCGAATTTCCATGTTTCTACAAAATAGCAATAATAAAAAAAACTAATACATCGTGTAGAAACTAATTCGTCTATAAAACAGATTTTTACAGTGAACTAAAGAATATAAAACAAACACTTCTTAATAATTTCCAAACTATATAGTTGATCAACAAATAAAATGCTTTCTTAGAAGTCTTAATATTACGCAAATAGAATATAATACTACTTCAACTAGTTCCAAACATATCAATCTCTTATATCGTAGTCAAATGCATAGTATTTATAAACAAGATGAAAATATACTCAAAAAATACTAAATACTAATATATCTACAACAGACCCTAGCAAAAAAATTAAGTTTATCATATACTACACTAAATTTAGTATATCCAACATAATTATTCGCAATGATTCTTCCCTCCCCACCCCCGTTAGCAATTTGCAAAAAAAACAACATAGTTTCAAATTTAAGTGCCCTTTGGGAGATTGTATCTCCAATGGATTAAATAATATTTATGTTGGTCCCACCACAAACTCGCTTGACTCTACTCTACTCTGAATGATAACTCTAACATGCATTTAAAACAACATGCCTGGCCGCGTACACAATTCCGGAAAATCCTAGTTGAAAACACAACTATACTTAAACATGAAAATAAAAATTAAAAATACTTGAAGCTATATATATAAAACAGTTGAAACCTAACCTGAACAAACTAAAGTACGAAATCTCCATAAATATTCTTAAATGCCTATAATTGATAACAGAAGCCATTGATTTATACCAACGGCTTCCTATACTTCCGCGTCTCGGATACCTTGCTTTAAAATTTTTCATGCAACAAAAACAGACTTTCATTATTGTTTCGTCCGTGTATTGGTTGATATATTGAAAAGTAATTGTCATCTTTGATAATGGCTTATGTAAGCCGAAAGCTTAGAGTGGATTTAAACAGTTATCTATATGGTGATTTCCTTTCGTCTTTCAGTGATAATGTTATTAAGCTTAGACAATATGAAAGGAACTTACTTAAAATAAATAGACAAAACTTATCTATATTATTTAATGAAACATGCATCAATGAAAAATTACAGCCTAAATTTACACAATAAACATATATATACAAGGTAACCAAAAAAGTTCTGTACGTTTTTAAAGGAAAAAAAGAAAACGCTTCACAGTATGTGTAACTTATATTAATCTTCGAAGTAATGGCCATCGGCATCCAGCTCCTTCTGCCAACGTGTCTCCAGCTGTTCAATGCCCTTGCGGTAGAACTCAGGAGGAGGGAAGCGGGGGTTAACGCAAAGAAGTCCGTGAGGGCTTTGCGCAAGTCTGCTTCATTGGTGAAGGATTTCCCACGAATATGATTATCCAGGGAGTGTAAAACGTGGTAATCGGATGGCAAGTTGCTGTATGGTATCCCTGACCACTCGCGCGACATGCGGTCTGGCGTTGTCATGGAGGAAAAGCACACCTTTGCGATTCACCAGTGCTGGCTCCTTTGGAAAGTGCTGCCTGTTG
This sequence comes from Acanthosepion pharaonis, assembly GCA_903632075.3. Lineage (NCBI taxonomy): Eukaryota > Metazoa > Mollusca > Cephalopoda > Sepiida > Sepiidae > Acanthosepion > Acanthosepion pharaonis. The sequence goes on from CAHIKZ030005400.1 coordinate 2,750,964, forward strand.
CACACATTTCAATTGCTGCGAGTATAGGTCTCCAGTGACCGTTTTGCCCGTTGGTAGCAGTTCATAATGAACCACTTGACGACCTGTCCAAAGCATAATCTTGCGTGGGTGCATAGGCGGTCATGCAGTGTGAGGGACAGCATCCTGAGGAGACAATCAATGTCTGGAACGCTTGAGAGTTTCATACAGAACCCACTTTTCATCAATGGTAAGCACTCGATTGAATAAGGATGCGGTACGGTGAGAAAGCAGGCTGCCACTCGTGTCCCTTGTGGACCTCCAACAGCGTTTGCGGAACCCACTTGCTCAGTTTGTACGTCTTATCTAGGCGGTGCAGGTGAAGTCTAACTGTTTCATCGGAAATGTTGAACTGTCTTGCAAGTTCACCACACGTTAGACCACTGTCCTCTTCAATGGCCGCCTTCAGGACACCGTCATTCAAGACCTATGGCCATCCACCGCGAGGCTCATCATGGAGAGACAAATCTCCCGACTTGAATTTTCGAAACCAACGCCTTACAGTACGTTCATCCACAGAACTATCCCCAATCGCTTGGCATATGCGGCGACTTTATGCAGCTGCAGATAAGCCCACTTTGAAGTCGTAAAGCAAACAGCCCCGAACGAGATCTCTAGACACTTCCACCCTTCTCACAGCTGTCCGGCTTATAACTGATGGCCGGGCACGGTGCGCATGTTTTTATAACGTCTGATGTTCCTACTTCCGGCTGTCTGAATTTGAAAACAATTGCTACACGCATTTCGTATATATTTCAACTTAATTCAATGACTAATCAAAATACGGACAGAACTTCTTTTGGTCACCTTATATATATATATATATATATATATATATATATATATATGCTCTTAAGGAACCTGGTTTGTGTCGGAAATATGTTTGTATTTCCAAATGTTGCTATTGGTTCCGATTTAACTCCTAGCAATAATCCACGTTCCGAATTTGTGTGCTGCTTTACAAATCAGGCATGATCTCTTGTCTTTGATGAATCAATTCAACAGATCCTCCTGTTCTTATTCTTGGCTACTGTGTCATTCGAATCTACAGTTAGGAAATATCAGTTATAATAGTATTCAGTATTTATTGTTCAACACCAAATATAATAGACGATTTAGAATCTGTTTTAGGTAGTTGATCCAGTGCGAGGTCTTAATATAATCAACGGCCACGTGTGCGTAAGATATACAAGCCTTTATTTGGCGAACAGCAGCTGTGGTTGATCTGGGGTCACATTTGTTCGAATCTCTACTGTAGGAAACGTCCGCTGTGTTATTAATGTCCTTACAATAGGTGTGTACTATGTAGAACTTGGTTTGCGGTTGTAACCATGGCAATTTGATCACTATTATCAATATCAATACACCGCTGGCATTTCACAATTAAAATGCTCAAACACGCACACACACACATACGATAGTTGGGTAAAAACCCTCATCGTCCTTCAAGGTGTTATATTACTTTTCGGCAATATATATATATATATATATATATATATATATATATAATTAGTTGATGGATTCAATGATATTTTATAGGTTATCAACCTTTTGGCTAGTCATCTAATGCCATAAATAGTTTTAAATTTTAAGAATATCTTTCATTCTTTACTAATACAAATCTTAATAATTAACGCATAGCTGGGGGGGGGAAGTTGCATTTATACCTTTCTTAAGACTATTAGCGCTTTAGTGAATATAACGAACCCGACGAGAATTAGAACTCGACTCTCCGATTTCCAATACTGGGCCGTTATCCATTACATAACATACACATCCAAGTTGACAGCACCTGATATATTCAAGCGGTCATCCGTCATGGGGTTGACAAGCCTCGACGCTGCTTAACGTCGGTGATCGTACAAGAAACGGTATTTCAACGTAATACGGCCGTAAGCTATAATTAGTGGAAGCACGTGTTTGAGTAGACATCCTTGTTTTTAAAAAAGTGGAAATTTAACTTCTCCGGCCTGTACATTTGAGACTCTTAATAAACAAAATATTGTGTCTGGTAGAGTTTGAGCCTTCATCCGCTTATAGGGTAACCTACAGTTAAGTACGCTTTCCTTAGCAACCACTCAGCTACGATATTCATATACTCTATTTAAAATCCACATCTCTTGCTCATATCCCTCCCAGTCCATTTCTATATCCGTAACGTAAACAAATTATCTTTTAAGGATCTAATTGACTTTACTTATATTCTGACATTATTTCTGATTAACTTTGACGTTAGTGAATACATATATATTTAGTAGACACATTGTGCAAACGTGCGTGTGTGAGTATGGCATATAGAAAAATAGGTTGTAAGAGATAAATTGTGATAAACTTTCTAGAACCTGCCTCAGACACCACTGAATTTTAACATTAAGCCAAACTCCTTTGTAAAACACTGGGTGATTTGAAAATGAGTTTAAGAAAGAAAAGGTTCCTTCTTAGGCGTAGAATATGGGGGTGAGAGTTTATCAATGTCTACATTGTGACACGTAAAGGTTAATTTTTGAACTGCGGGATGAATTTAAGTGCAATTACAACGATGAAAATCACTGCAAAAAATCTACCAACTCCAGCAATTAAGGAAATATTTGATAATGTTAAAATTAAATACATAAAGGCCTTCGAACTAAGCAACCTTAAATTAAATTTAGAGACTTTAGCAAAAAAACAAAGAAGGTAAAAATAAACAGAAACACTTTAAGCTTAAAATTATATTTAATTCATAGGAATTTTAACCATTTACCATCACTAAAAAATATTTTTACAAAAATGTTAAAATCATCTATAGCTGCGTTAATAGCATAGACAAATTCATATCCAAACATTACATTATATTAAACAAATATATTTCCAACAAAGACAGCGTAATTATTTCTAAAAACAAATGCAACGAAAAATATTGTCTGTCCATTAAACGGTCAATGTATAACGGATAATACTGTATACCAAGCTAGCATACATTCCGTTAACGATGTCAAATTTTAATTTTGTTCCACTGAAAATCCTTGAAAATTACGTTTCTAACATAATCGTGTGATTTCAGGAAATATAAAATAAAAAAAAAACAGCACTGATCTCTCTAAATATTTTTGGAAATTAGAGAATGCTGCTAATACACCTTTTATCACCTGGGATATTATAGTAAGAGTCAAATCTTACAACGGGAAAGGAAAGAAATGTAATTTCTGCCTTGTTGAAAAATTAATTATCGTAAAACACTTAAATAACCCTAGCTTATTAATCCAGAGAAACGAATTGATGTTTGCATGTAGGCATAAAAATAAATATCTGCTGAAATAGGTTGATCAAGATTAACTTTTAATATGAATGGTTTGTTTTTTTTGTTTTCTTTATAAAAAAAAAGAACAATGCATCCCACTTTAATAATAAAAATTAATATTCACAACTCTAAAATAATTTTTCACATATATAAATATACAAATTCCATTTTTTTTCATTCTAAATATAATTTTTAAAATTAAAAAATATAATCCCAGTATAATATATAACCGCGACAAAATTGCGATATATGTTTTTTTCTTTTTAAATTTAAATTGCCTAACGACTCGTCTATACTCAACACGTGAAGAAGATTGTGTTGTGCATGAGAATCCAATTCGTGTTATCGGTGAGGGATAACACATACATACATATATATATATATATATATATATATATATATATATATATAATATTCTAAATTAACTGGTTTAAAATAGGGTTTTTTCGCTACAGAGTAATAATCATGTTTCAAATATGGAAGCTAAAAACTTCAAATTTAATTTTGTAATTAAATTAAAAACATTAGTTCCATTTCATCTTCAAGCCAATATTGGAGTAACTTATTTTTTAAATTTCCTGAGTTTTAAACGCACAAAATAATTCATAATTCACTGTTTCCAAGGATACAGAGAAATCCAATCATTCACACAAGGGGTGGTAGCGTGTTCATTTTTATTAACTTTTGTTGTATCAGTTATTTCTTACTTATTTATGCTCTGTAAATTTACATTTGGCACTGTTTTGTAAAAGTAAAAATATCAATAAGAACACCGAATTATATATTTTACTGTTCTTTATATATATATATATATATATATATATATATATATATATATATATATATATATATATATCAAGTCCGTAAGTGGAATGGATAATCTAAGTAGGTCTTTTTTAATATAAAATATTAACGAGATGGATCCATAAAGATAGCTCAGCAATATTATATACATCAAGGACAATATAATGCAATATGCTTGCTTATCAAAGTTGAAAAAGGGTCCAGATTTTAAGATTTTCCTTGTATTTCTCTTTTTAACTAATCAAAACAAACTATATATATATATATATATATATATATATATATATATATATAAGATGAGAAATAGTTAATTGGTAATCCGTATGATAATTCCAAGGACGAAATATATCCCGAGAGCTCAATGTAATAAACAGAGCCAGTGATAATTATTTCAAAAATCGGAGACTTGAGGAAGCCATGGTGATATCTTATTTCGCAAAATCGATAATTCTATTTCGCTTCATTAGACCTGGCGCTTTCAAAAGAATGAATGGATTCAAAAATTCTTCCAATAAAATAAAATGTTACCATGGCTTTCTGAAGTCTCCGATTTGTTAATTATATATATATATATATATATATATATATATATATATATATATATATATATGTTTCCCTCCACGGTATATTATTATTGGTTCTACTTATCATTTCGATATAGCTACATACCTTTTAGATTTTTCGTTGTTTTAATGAGGATAAATTATGTGCATATTCAAATTTAAATTTCAGATACTGATTTAATATTTTCTAATAAATATATGTACTCCGTTCAGATAAACGATCTGCTGGGATGTTTATCAAAGTAGAACAAAATAATTCTGCTTTAGATAAAATTATTTGAGAAATTATGAGCGTGCTGTACAAGATAATCCCCATGATGTTGATGAAATAGTTGATATTTGAAGAAATCATTTCGTCCTACAGACATTTTTATTTGGTAGCAAAGACTATTTCTACCTCTTACAAATCTATTTTTGTGATATGCATAAATAAGCATTAGTTTTGTTGGTAGCTTTTATTATTAAATCGATTCTTCCTTTCTCTTATGAGCTGTGTTTTCCAAAACCTAATCAACCACAGTTCTCGACAAATGTATATACAATGTCACTCGAAATCTGTTTTCATAATATTCCTCCAGCTATCTCATTACGGAATCTCGTAAGGAAGATTACTCACTGATTTCTACCCTCCTTGTGCCTTCAATATGCCCTGAGCGTGTCAAATTCTACAATCCTTCTTTTCTCATTGTGCGTCCCAGAGTTTTCAATTGTCCCTTGCTGGTTCTCTGTCGTGTCCTTTTCTTTCCTATTTTCCTTAAAACTTTCTGATTGTTCACCTATTCCGTCCATAGTATGATCAGCATCTTTCTGCAGACCCGCATCCTTGCTGTCTCAAATAAACTGTTTGAATAACACTATCATATAACAGGATCTTTATTAAATAACAATTTAGTTTTTAACGAAATTATTGTTTATTAATACATTAGTCATTCAGTTCAATTTATACCATGATTTTGATCGCAGCTTCGATAGAATAAAAAGAAATTGACTACTTTTAACTCTTCATTCTTGCTCATAAAGAATAAAAATCTATGATACATAATTTGTTTTGTTTAATATTGAGATTATTGAAAATAATTTTGAAGTTAAAACTGAATTAGGTCCTTTTCGTTCTTAGCAATAAATATATAAATGAAAAATGCGTTTTTATACATATCATAGGAGTATTTGAATAGCGAAGTATTTTTTTTAAGTATTTCACCCCAAGCAAGGTGGGAGAGCCACTAGTACACATAGGGTTACGGAGAGGGAGAGTAAGAATAAATAGGAGTGATAGAGGAAAGGATGAAGAGAAGGACGTGAAATAGATCAAGGCATCTAGAAATATTGATAGACATTTCATTTGAAATAATTGGCGATTATAGCTATCAAGAAGCAAGTAACAGGAAGGGAGTTCCACAGACTGGAAGTGCGTGACATGAAGCTATTGGAGTAGAAGAGACTGCTGCATTTAAGCGTTTCGACAGTGAAAGGGTGGGACTGAGATGTCAAGATAGGAGCACTTTTAAATTCATGCAGTTTGAGATCCAGCGAAAGTCGCTAGTCGGAGCAGTTATGCTTTGTAAAGATTAAATACAGTATTAAGATCAAGTTGATACTCGTAAGTGTTTTTCAAATTTATTATATTAGAATTTCACTGATTGGCGGAATAAAATTAAAACCTTCGATTTGTCAGTTCTAAATTATATAAATTCACTGTGAGTCGGGAGTTCAATCAAAAGATGAAAACATTGAAATAACTCCGCCCTGGTTTTATATATATGAGGTACACCGTTTTGATAAACGAACAAATACGTGCTGATATTGCTTCCATATCTCCACAGGAGCGTGTAATCTACTTTCACATTAGGCCACTTCCGCCTAGCGATGTTA
>CAHIKZ030005400.1:2762500-2940000 GCA_903632075.3 Acanthosepion pharaonis
TTTTTGGCAGTTTTTTTTTTTCAATTCTTCCAGCATGAGCAATTCTTACGGAAGGGAGAGCTTTTTCGGCGGTGTCTGAGATGAGAGGTCCCTCTCGAGAGCCTTTGTCTACTTCTCAAAGTTCTCCCCCTTGGGGAAGACAAGCTTGTTTAGTGGGAAGTTGGAGGTTGGTATGAAGGAGGGAGATGGTGAGATGGTGGGAACGCTTGGCCTTGTCGGCATAAGTGCCTTCTTTTCTGCTTGGTGAAGCAGGGTCGGATTGGGACATGGAATGTTCCATAGCCCTCTCAACCCTGCTTCGGTCAGACATTTTCGTATTTCTTCTTCCTCTTCCTCCTTTACCCTCTTCAGAAACGCGGATCGCGTTGGAGGCACACCCTCCACCTCCATATCGCAGTTTGTTGTAGTAACTGCTGTTGTTGTTATTGATGTACATGATTGCTGTTGTTGTTGTTGTTGTTGTTGTTGTTGTTGTTGCTATGGTCGCTGCTGTCGCTGATGTTGCTGTTGTAGCTGCTGTTTCTTCCCTTCATGCTTCTGCTGCTGTTGTTGTGGGCGTTGTTTCCCCCTTTTGGGATATTCTGCTAGGGAGGACGAGTCGCCGCCATTTTCCCACTCTTTATCACATGCTGCCATTCAATAGGGCCATCGGGGGCCTCTCCGGAATAGTCTGGCCACACCGCTTCCTTCAGTGTCACTAGTTCCTTTGATGTTGAAGGCTCATGGTGTGCCGGGACATGCTTTCGATAAGTGCCCCACGGCGACGCAGGACCAACGGTTAGGTCAACGGCCTTTCACTATTATTAGGACCTTCCGTCCCCGGCACGGCAAAATGTTGGGGACGTCTGTGAAGCAATTGTGGGTCAGCGTTACATGTAGGTAGGCCTCGCCAGTGACAGTTTTGCTTTTTGCACTTGTCACCTAACCAAATTGTTCGTACTGGACAAAGAAGGCCCCCAAATGGTCCTGTTCTCTATCCGACGGCATCCCGTGGAGTGTGATCTTTGTTTTCTGCGTGCCTAAATTTTGTATTGAGAATACACCCGGTCAGAGCTTCCGTCTCCTTAGTAGTGGCCAGCAGAATACCTCACATTACATTAGAACCTCGGGCCAGTATTTTTGACAGTATATCGAGGCTCTTCAGTGTTTCCTCCATTTTCACCCTTCCGACGCCGATCAATATTCTCATCTTTACATCTGTGGTCAGAAAGGAAATTGTTCTATAAGACACAGCCTCAAAGACAGGGGCAATGGTAACAACGCATTCGCATGGCTTATTTACATTATTCCGACTGTTATCGTCATCTCCATTGCCATATTCACAACGTTTCGGCGTTGTACACTCCGGCCTTCTTCAGGTGATTGGAATTTCGAACCCTTCATTTCATCCATTTTGTTCTTGTAGGAAGAGGACACTTTTATTGCGAAATTTTTTCACTGGTAATGACAGCCGAAAATAAATATATATAAACATTTGATATCAAATAAAACCTAATTTCTCCAAAATTATGCTTCGAAAATCATACTCGCCATGAAAGATAGTATTTACGTCCGATGTGTTGGGAAGAGCAATACATACGCATTTTTGTTATCCTTAATATAAAACAACAGAACAATAGTATGCTTGCAGGATTTTAAGAAAAAAACATTGCTTATAAAATGATATAATGCATGGAAAAGTTCTGACATATTCTTTTCCAGGTCATATTTGCGTATTATACGCATGTAAAAATATAGGAAAAACGTACATTATCATAAAAACAACACCGGTTTTATTTATTGCACCATGAAAAACAATAATTGTTTATTCTAATTCTATAGTTGTAATAATAATTATATTAAAAAATAGATTATATTTTAATTCCCTATGATATAATCAAAAGAGATAAAACCTTGTCCTCATAAATATCAATACTGGTTCGAAAGATTGGTGACATTGTAATTCTAAGTTCAATCTCTAGGTAGATTGAGCCGAATAAGGTGGAATGAAAACAATGCGAGCAACAACTAAAGTGCATTAAATAAGAACAAGACGAGATGATTCTTGACATTCCCTGATTTTGGTTGTTTTGTTTTATGGCATATCAATCTCAGTGGGTCATTTAATGCCAACAAAATTTTGAAATAGATTCATAGCGATAGTTTGGTTTGATTTGTTTTACGGCATATCAAACTCAATGGGTTATTTAATACTAACAACGTTTTTCCTGGTTTTGTCAAAAATTTATTTCTGGTAATATTTTTTTCCTTAAAAATGTATAGCTGGTAATATTATTTTAAAAATTATTGTTGGTAATATTTTTTTCCAAAAACGTATTGCTGATGGTATTTTTTTTTCAAAAATATATTGCTGGTAATATTTTTTTTTCTTCAAAAATTTATTTCTGGTAATAATTTTTAACAAAGTATTTCTGATATTAAAACCAATTTTTTACACTTTCATAATGATTTTACCTCAGTTTTGGGGTTAAATATTTGCCCATGGCTAGGAACACCAGCAACTAAAAGGTGATTCCACGCTCCGCCAAACCTTCTGATCAGAGGCTTTGCTGTTGGATGTGGCTTATCGTTTTACCGTGGATGCGGATGTAGTTTATCGTTATACCTAGGACGGACATTCCCTGAAGATTAGCCGGATCGATAAATAGATGAAGAAGGCAGAAGAGCCGAAACGCTATGATAATAACAAGAAACATGGAAATAACAGCTTAAATATAAATAATAAAATTGATTTATTGAGAAAATGATTTTAATGTTGCCAATGACGACATTTCTTTTATATATTATACTTTAAATTTTTAAATGTTTCTTCGTTGATTGCCGTCATTATTCTGATATGAGATCAAAGAAATAAGTTAAAGTGTATGATTATTTTGATAGAGAGTATATTCAAATAAAACACATTTCTAGAAGGTGTAATTCGCTGGAAACTATACAAACTACGTGAATATGAATAACTACCTACATAATAGAAACAGAGAAAATATTCTTCAAAATTGTTTTAGGCGCGAAATGAATTGTAGAGATTGCTTTTGCTACCTGATAGAATTGTGGAATAAGAAGAAAATGAGCATTCTACTAATCATTGCACGTTAGAAAACGAATCGGAACACCTAAAAAAGAAGAATTAGAAATTCAAAGGAGAATTAAGTAAATAATTTTTTAGATAAAATATAAAACAATACCATTTGTTTAGTAGTTTGCTGTCTGGTATTTGCATATTGTTAGGAAAATTTTGGAAATATATTTAAAAATACACTCAATTCTTTATTGTTTATTTTTTTTAATGCAGGTTTGCTTATAAAATATAAATTCGACATTTTCTACTCTCCGTGTTGGATCTGAAGGCAAGATGTTCAGCAAGGAATCATTGAAGCTTATGATAAAGATGGTGTTATTGTGAACTTTTATCAATGTTGTTTTGCGAAGATTTTTTTTAAAAATGTTAGGGGGTAAAAACAGTAGTCTTAAAATTTTGAAAACTCGTCAAGCGGATGAAGGACTGAAAGAAAATTAAAAAAAAAAACTAATTGAAATGAATCAATCAATATGTTTAGATAACATAAAAGATCATTTTTTTTACTGTCGTATTGAAATTTTGCTTTATAGCAATACAACTATGTCGGAGCAAATGTTGATGTAATTAGCATGGAAACTTCGGACGTGCTAGGAACGATTAAAAAATGTAAAAAAATAGCCAAAAATACTTTGATCTTTCCTCTTAATAAGAATATGAATATTTAGACGATAAAATTTTGTTTTCGTCAAGTTTGGCGTCTTTTTCATCATGCTATGCTCTTTTTTAGCGATCAAATTGAGGTACCTAAATCTATATAATTTCTATCTGAAAAACACCAGAATATTTTACTTAATGGAAATAATAAATTTAATTATTAAGCTTTTAATTAAATCTAAAATGAAATCTTCACGAACACAATTTATTTTATATTTTGTTCCATAGTTCAGCGACGCAGTATGTTCAAAATTTTGAACTATTATAGAGATATAATAGGAAATATTATAGAAATATTATAGATTTTAATAGAAAATATAGAAATATCCATACAATTTAGAAACATTTTTTTATAACGGAATGCATATATTACCCAGAAACAGGCCTCAAGTCTTAGAACTCCACTTTTGATTAATTGATGAACTGACTGATAATTTTTATGGTTTTACCTATTGTCGGTTATTTCAAGTGAAGTAGTATTTTGGCTTGTAAAAACAATTCTTTTTTTTATTTTGGTGAGTAAATATTTAATTAACTATATTTTGGAGACAACAACGATGTTTCCAGATACAAGTCCTACTATTTACCCTATAACTGGAGGAAGGAGATGGATCCATACTTCTCCAAATGGTATTTGCGCATAGGTGAATTTAATAAACTCGTGTAGAATTCGAACTCGACTCGCCGATTTCCCATTCCAAGCCGCTATCCATTAACAGCGCATCCCATAGAAAGCCGAGTGGAATGTTGTTATGAATTTATACTAATTCAAAAAAAGTATGCAATTCTACAACAGAATATATTCATACTGATTCGGTTTAATTATAAATGATAAAGAATATACATCGTAAAAAAATTCAGTATATTTAAAAATGGGGGATATACATCTTCAAATGAGAGCAAAATTAAAACCTTATCCTATAAGATCACCTTCGATTTCGCTTCGAGACTAACCGCACAACAGAATCAGGTATTTTACATTCATATCGAACATTACATCTACAATTTAGCCTTTCAATGTGTTCTTGGTAGTGTGGTTGTTTTCCGTGTCGATTTTCCCTGATGTCTAGAATAGTTTGACTGATTCATATTTTACAGCTTATTAACCTTTTGCAGGTTATTTAAATACAAAAATATTGTAAGAATATTTTGCAGTTAATAATGATTTTACTGATACAATTTCAAATTCGGAGTCATTATCTATTTAAACCAGCCTCACATCCAAGCTTACAGTATCTTGTATTTCCCAGATGATCACCCATCTAGGTACTGACCAGGTTCGATGATGCTTAACTTCGTTGATCGATCGGGGGGCATTAACGCGATATTGCCGTAAACCAAGACGTTCCGAATATTCGAATCAGAAGAGCTGGGCAATCACGTTGTCAAGTAGGGGATTATATCCAAAAGCCTAAACCCAACCTGCAGTATAATTATCGACAACAATGATCTGTATCACCACAAATTTTGTGAAGTCTAAGCAGACTAAATCTTAAAGGATCGGACAAGATTTTCCCGCTCTTCGGACAAGGATAATATTTTAGTAGATGTTCTATCTTCTTCCTCTTATGGAGGAAGCCGTTTTCCGGAGATTCCTACTCTGTATCAGCACCTCCCTCGTTGCACTAAAAAAAAAGAGGGTTGGTGGAAACCGGCAACAGCGTAACAATTGTCGAGGGTACTGGGGAAGTTTCGACGTTGCTCTATAAATACACTTATGAGAACCTCCCATAAAAATGACCTTTGTCATATCCTCTCACCGTGGAAAGGTGAATATATATCGGGCTTTGGGCTGTGGTCAAAATTTAGTATCTGTTCTCCTCCCCTCTAAAATATAGAGAAGATCTGGTGGTGTGATTCTATGCCTATTTCAGCATTTTCAATGCTCTTGGGGAGGGGGCAATTTTTTTTTTTTCTTAGGTTATATATGTCAGCTTAAATAAAACCGAGAAAGTGACACATCCTATCACCGTAAGTGGGATAGGTAACTACCATCAAACTAATTTGATCGGACCTTCGATCTTGGATCAAGATGTAGTATGTGTTCCAGTTCATCAGCTATGGTTCTGCTTTGGGCAGTACAGGGAATATGAAGGTCGGTTCACGAGGGTTCCAACCCTGCGACAGCACCTCCTCCACTGTACTAAAAGGGAAGCGTTGTAGTACAAAGCTCTGCAGGTCTGGGAAGAATTTTGTCTTTAAACACTATGGTCTCATGCAAACTAGTGACATGAAACCGACAACGTGCCATTTCCGCGTAGATTTATTATGGGGTGGGAGATTGATACCGACATGTCTTATCATTCTTCCGATTTATGTTCCTTTACTCAGTACTTCTTCGCATCTCTGGGACACGATTTCTAATATTTTAAGGCCTTTTGCTTTGATCTATCACTTTCTCTCTTATTCTGTCTCTCTCACACACACACATTTTCTTTCTCTTTCTCTCTCACTCTTTCTCTTTCTCTCTTTGTCTTTCTCTCCCTCTCTTTGTCTTCCTCTCCCTCTCTTTGTCTTCCTCTCCCTCTCTTTGTCTTTCTCTCCCTCTCTTTCTCTTCCTCTCTTTGTCTTTCTCTCTCACTCTTTCTCTTTCTCTTCCTCTCCCAACTGTTTGTCTCTCTTCCTCGCTTTGTCTTTCTCTCTCTTTGTCTTTCTCTTCCTCTATTTGACTTTCTCTCTCTCTTTTTCTTTCTCTTCTTCTCTTTTTCTTTCTCTCTCACTCTTTCTCTTTCTCTTCCTCTCCCTCTCTTTGTCTCTCTTCGTCACTTTGTCTTTTCTCCCTCTCTTTGTCTCTATCTTTCTCTTTTTGTCTTTCTCTCCTTCTGTTTGTCTTTCTCTTCCTCTCTTTGTCTTTCTCTCTCACTCTTTCTCTTTCTCTTCCTCTCCCTCTCTTTGTCTCTCTTCCCTCTTTGTCTTTCTCTCTCACTCTTTCCAGTTCTCTTCCTCTCTTTGTCTTTCTCTCTCTCTCTCTCTCTTCCTCTCTTTGTCTTTCTTTCCCTTTTTGTTTTCTCTTCCTCTCTCACTCTTTCTTTTTCTCTTTGTCTCTTTGTCTTTCTCTTCCTCACTTTGTCTTTCTCTCTCACTCTTTCTCTTCCTCTCCCTCTCTATGTCTCTCTTCGTCTCTTTGTCTTTCTCTTTCTCTTTGTCTTTCTCTTCCTCTCTTTCTCTTCCTCTCTTTCTCTTCCTCTCTTTCTCTTCCTCTCTCTCTTTGTCTTTCTCTTTTTCTTTCTCTCTCACTCTTTCTCTTTCTCTTTGTCTCTTTGTCTTTTCTCCCTCTCTGTCTCTGTCTTCCTCTTTTTGTCTTTCTCTCTCTCTCTTTGTCTTTCTCTTCTCTTTTTCTTTCTCTCTCACTCTTTCTCTTTCTCTTCCTCTCCCTCTTTTTGTCTCTTTTCGTCTCTTTGTCTTTCTCTTTCTCTTTGTCTTTCTCTTCCTCTCTTTGTCTTCCTCTCTCTCTTTGTCTTTCTCTTCTTCTCTTTTTCTTTCTCTCTCGCTCTTTCTCTTTCTCTCATTGTCTTTTCTCCCTCTCTGTCTCTGTCTTCCTCTTTTTGTCTTTCTTTCCTTCTGTTTGTCTTTCTCTTCCTCTCTTTGTCTTTCTCTCTCACTCTTTCTCTTTCTCTTCCTCTCCCTCTCTTTGTCTCTCTTCCCCTCTTTGTCTTTCTCTCTCAATCTTTCCATTTCTCTTCCTCTCTTTGTCTTTAACTCTCTCTTTGTCCCTCTCTTTGTCTTTCTCTCCCTTTTTGTCTCTCTCTTCCTCTCTCACTCTTTCTTTTTCTCTTTGTCTCTTTCTCTTCCTCTCTCTCTCTCTCTCTGTCTCTCTTCCTCTATTTGTCTTTCTCTCTCACTCTTTCTCTTTATCTTCCTCTCCCTCCCGTAGTCTCTCTTTCTCTCTTTGTCTTTCTCTCCCCACCTCTTTGTTTTTCTCTTCCTCTCTTTGTCTTTTCAGCGTCTGCGTTTTCAGTTTTATAAATATCTTCCGTAAATTTTACTTTTCTTTTTTTATTTTTATTTTTATTTTTTTATTTATTTATTTATTTTTGGTGGGTGGAGGTTCTATTTTATTTTTGCATCTCTTACATTTCTTTAAGTTTCGCTGTTTCCACCTCTGCCTCTCTCTCCCTCAATCTCTTTTTCTACCTCTCTATCTGTGTCGATCTATCTTCCCCCTCTCTATCTCTATCTCTCTCTTTCTCTCTCACTATCTATCTATCTATCTATCTATCTATCTATCTATCTATCTATCTATCGTTTTATGTCGTTTCTTTAATCTGTGCATGTCAGTTTCCAAACTTATGAAGAGTTATTATTTTAAACATGTCTTTTTCTTCACATGTCCCCTCCAAATTTCTCTCTTCATCTCACGCTATACTTCTCTTCTCTCCTACCTCTCTCACTCTCTTTGTAGACACCCTCTCACATATTAACTCACACATACGCACACAAACAGCACAAACACGAACACACGAGGTTAAGTCAAAAATTATCCGCACTTCCGGCATAACATATCTTTAGACAGGAGAGCGGATAATTTTCTTTTTACTCATCCCCTTATATACATATTTATAGACATACATACAAACACACTCACCCACACCCACACTCACACACCCACATATATATATATATATATATATATATATATATATATATATATATATATATATAGAGAGAGAGAGAGAGAGAGAGAGAAAAAAATTACAACCAATGTTAAATGCGCATAAAACGGCGAGGTCCGCCTACGAAACTTTGGAGTCGGGATGTTGAAGGTAAGTGACAAACATATATATATATATATATATATATATATATATATATATATATATATATATATATATATATATATATATATGGGTGACTGGAACGTTTGGGCCCTACCCATTTCCGAATGACCAATCAAAGGATAATTTTAAGGACGCACATTTTCCGAATGAGAACTTTTTTATATATATATATATATATATATATATATATATATATATATATATATATATATATATATATATATATATTCATGAGGGGGTCATTTTCCTTTCTGTCCCCTGCTATTTTAACTTTTAGATCCTGCCTCTTTCTCATTTTCATATCTTTCTTTTCCTTTTACATCAACAATTTACTCTTCTCAATTTTCATCCTTCTGTATCTCCCATTACAGTGAATTTCTCTCACCGGCTTCCTTTTTTCTTTTCTTTTTTTTTTTTTTTCTCCCATTCCGTGTTTCTTCTATTTTATTTTGCTTTGTCTTCCGGTAATCCATTAGTTGTATTTCTTCCTCTTTTTTCCCTGAATATATGTTTCTTTTTTTTATTAATTTTCCTTCCTTCCTTCATCCTTCCTTCCTTCCTTCCTTCCTTCATTCATTCATTCATTCCTTCATTCATTCATTCATTCCTTCATTCATTCATTCCTTCATTCTTTACTTCCTTCCTTTCTGCCTTCATTCCTTACTTCCTTCTTTCATTCCTTTCTTCCTTCCTTCCTTCCTTCCTTCCTTCCTTCCTTCCTTCCTTCCTTCCTTCATTCCTGCCTTCCCTCCTTCATTCCTTCATTCCTTCCTTCATTCTTTCATTCCTTACTTCCTTCCTCCCTTCCTTCATTCCTTACCGCCTTCCTTCATTCATTCCTTCATTCTTTACTCCCTCCCTTCCTTCCTTCCTTCCTTCCTTCATTCCTTCCTCCCTTCCTTCCTTCATTCCTGCCTCCTTTCCTTCATTTTTTCATTCCTTACTTCCTTCCTTCCTTCATTCCTTACATCCTTTATTCCTTCCTCCCTTCATTCATTCCTTCCTTTATTCCTAGCTTCCTTCCTTCATTCCTTCCTTTCTTCCTTTCTATCTTTCTATGTCTAATTTGTTATGTTTTCTTTCAAATAATTCCTACATCTTTTTCCATTCATCTGTTTTTTCCTTATTTTTTATTTTACACGCATTCACACTTTCATTCTCTTTCTTTTTCTCGTCTTTCTTTCACAATACTTCTCGCTACATCTTTTTAAACAAATTTTACACATTACTGATGTAATCTATTTACATTTCTTTCATCCACGTTATTTGTCATTCTCTCTTCCCTTTTCTCACTCTCACTCACACCTCCTTTCTTTCTTTCGCATATTCCTTTTCCTATTTTTTCCCTTTCTTACTACTTACCAAACGTTCTTTGTTCCGCTCCAGTTTATTTTCTTCATTCTCTCTCTTTTTTTTCTGTCTATTGGCTCTTTCTCCTGCTTATATCATCACTGTTTCGCATATATGTGAGCATGCGCAGACGCTCAAAAATGTAGCCGTTGTTGTTTTTAAACGGAAGGTTTTAGCGCGTCGTTTCACGGTCCAGCGATCTCGTAACATCTTCCACAGTGCGTCGAGATGACGCCGTGAGCGATTTTTGAAGGGAAGATGCTGATGCAAACAGGCGAAGGAATGGATGAACTTATCGAATTTCGTTCATCTCTCGCGTCATATCAAACGGAAGCGAAACACACCCACACGCACGCATAGTGACAGGAGATTGGCGCATGCGTGCTCGTCACTCCCGCCATCTCTCGCACGCACATATTGTATACACGCATAAACCGTTGTTTGAGCATCTTGCACGCATCAGAGGATAAAATAAACGCATACGTGCAGATTTACCTAAATATGGGCAAGTACGCAACCATTTACGTCTTTAAACAGGTTTTAAGGCCTTGACACATTTTAACATTCAAAAGCGCATAAAGATATGTGTCAAAACGAATAGCAGAGGTATCATCAAACATATTCGGGTCTTCAATTTTCTTTATAAAGGGTCAAACACAAGAAAGACATAATGTATTAATGATTGGGCATCACCATTTCGGGAATCAATAATACGTTTCAACCAGTAATCGCTCACTAATTTCCACGAAGGCATTTTCAAACTTCCTAGTCGCTGCACGAACTATTGTTTGTTGGTGCTGGCTATTGCATCTGCTGTTTTTTAACACTTTAAAATATTAATTTCTACTTGTCTTTCTGCATTTTTATTATAGCCTACGACGTTTAGCCCCAGTCGTGGATCCAATTAATACAGGAAGTGCTTCTCGTTGCCTGAAGCGCAAACGTCATACATTGACAATAAGAGATGAGGTATAACTTCTGAAAAAAAAAATGATAGCGGTGTCTGCGAGGAGACTAAGCGATGATATACAGCATGGGTTCATGTGAAAAAACAAAAAAAAATAATATGACCAACAGTAATCTTTCATGATCAATTATCCGGTTATGCGTATCTATTTGGTGCCGGATAAGTGATGGTATCTCATGTAAATGTATCTAGGTAAAAATTTGCATGCACTAATTTTTGGTCAGCGAAAGCAAAAGAACTGGAGGTTGCGATGGCAGAATGATTTGGCTAATTGCTCACTCACCTATTTTTTCTGCCAATCATATAAGCATTTTGTTTTACGTAACGCCTCCTTCCTACCTCAAAGCCAGACACCATCCTTGAACCAAATGCTTATTTGTGTCAAGAGTCTTCTCGGTAATCGCTCTCCAACGGGATTATCCGTAGCTGTTAAATGTTGTTCTTTCTTTTTGCAAACGCAATATATGCACTCTTTGTCTAATCATACGTGTTCAGCTTCAGGAGTCTTAGTGTTACGGTTTTGAAATCATAGTTGTATTTTCCTGGAGCTGTTGCTAAACACAGCTAAAGAAACTAGTCTGTCCTGCTATTTAAAAGTTATCCGGTAGGCTAAGCATTTACCTCACTTATTTTCAACTCTAGGTCCTCTTTTCCCACAGATGCAACGTTGCAGGCATCTTGTTACATTGTTGTTATTACCAAAACAATCAGATGATCTCCAGTTTCTATTCCACGAGTTCAGATATTTCCCACTAAGAGACGCTATGCCACTTCCTCAGAGTCGATTCATTTTCATTTCTCTTGATTCCAAATATAAGAAGAAAACATTTTAATAAGAACTACTACATTGGGAAACAGAAGCTTGTGCGTATGGTTCTCTGAATTCGATAATCTTAATCACGTCAAATCAAATATCAATCGTTATCTATCCTCCATATCCTCCTAATTTTCACATTTAATTCCCTCCTCTTTCATTCCTATCATACAACTTAACAATAGAAATTTTAACAATAATCCTCGACCTTGAGTGGCTCTCTTTCCTTTTACTGGGGGAACTTTTATAAATAAAAAAAAACACCGTAGACTATTTGTAACTAGTCAAATTACAAAATCAACATTGTAAATATAAAGTCATATATACCATCAGATTTTGTAGTTTTCCTCAGAAAATGTTTTGAAATTTTTTTAGCGAAAATATAGATTTACCTATTTGCCAAAAGTAGACATATACATTTGAAGTGGTCTAAAATATTACGAACTGATTATAAACAATTAAACGTAATTAATAAACATTAATCGCGTCAACGTTTCATTCTCATTTTTAAAGAACTATACACCGACAAATCCGCCATCTTAGCTGATCGATATTTTTGAGTCAATTCTCAAACTATTTGCATACATTTTCTCATAACCACATTGATATTTCTGGAATAACATGTGTTATTCTTGGATTTCTCCAAAGAACTTTTTTTTAATGCGTAGCCAATGTTTTTGTTTTTTTATGCTTCGCCAAAAAAAGTTTATTGAGATCGATCTGGCAAACGCCAAGCAAATGTCCTTCATCGATCACTTCATCTGTCTGAGAAATATAAAAATTAAACAAGGTAAATATGAAAAACTATATTTGCAAGCAAGATTTTATTTTATAAATGCTTCAAATATCAGCTTTTTACGGGTTTATTAAATGTGGATAACATAAGAATTATTGCCGAGTTCAAATTCTCGTAGAGTCTGTTCACTTTCACATTAATGCTGCTAGGAAAGTCATGAATCGATGCCTTCTCTACATCTCCGATTCATGGGATTAATGACTGGGTATATTGGTCTCTCTAACCTATGGAATTAACTAAATTTAAAACCGTGGTGAAGGCAATTGGAAACTAATCTATCTTCCCCATGAAGTTATGGCAATTCATATATAATTAAGATAATAACTACTGCATATTTTTTAATTGATTTGAATAACTTGAAATTTATATATTAATTCCGTTGAAAGCTTTTCTAACCAACCTCTCTTCGTAGATACATTAATAATTTCGTCTCCTAATAATGAAAAAAGCCTTTTAACATATTTGTTGATAGTTTCGATTTTGTCAAGGCGCTGAATTCAATGATGAATAGTAATCTCTGACATAGAAAATACAATGGAAACTTAAGATGAAGTTTAGCTTATTTATTTATATTTATTCAATCTCGTATTTATTCAATCTCGTATTTATTCAATCTCGTATTTATTCAATCTCGTATAACATATAGAAATAATGAAAACATGACGATCTTATTTAATTTCTTGTGATCTGCATATACAGAAAAAAAAGTTTGTTAAAGAACGGAAGACCGGTGATTGCTGCGGGAAAAGACATGTTTTCGCAGAGAAAATAAAATGTTTCATTCATAAAAACAGAATTTTGAACATAAAAATCAGTTTTAACACACATAAGCGTCAGAAATATATTCATTGTTTTCTTCTATATACTATGATAAATCTTAAGTTTATAAATTAAGGCGAATAAAATATTAAAAGTAATAAGTAACAAATAAAATCACACGATTAAAACAAAATACGAAAAGAAAATAATGTAACGAATATAAAAGGTAAGAACCTCCAGATCATCTGAATTTCCTCGTAAGATATTTGCTTGCTGATTAAATCTAAAGTTTCACATTTTCATTTAAAGGAACAACTTTATTAGTTCACCTTGGTATATACTTCTAGAAATATTAATCTTACACCCTGTAACTAAAACAAAATCTAAGAATTTTTTTGTTTGTTTCTGTCGTTCATCTAAGGTAACTGAATCAATAGGAACGAAAACCCGAGGAAAAGAAGTACCGTATTTAACGGCATATAAGACGCACTGGTGTATAAGACGCACCCCAATTTCAGCAGGGCAGATCAAGAATAAATTAGTAATTAGTAAAATTAGTAAACCTACAGATGGCGTACAAGATGCAGGGGAATTTTAAAAGATATTTTTAGAAAAATAAAGTGCGCCTTATATGCCGTCAAATACGGTTAATATTTTATCGAGATATTTTATAACATTTGAAAAAAAAATGGGCTATCTTTAAGAGAAAATTTCTAAGAACCAGATTATTATTTTTCTGTCTTCATATTCTATCCTCTCGAGAGTCTTTTTCACAAAGTAACAGTTCAGGAAATAAGCTGTCTAAGAGGAATGTAATATTTACAACCGGAACGGAAAAGAAATAGAATGATTTGCCACCTTGAACATGGTAGAGTAGCTCCTAGCTATGAATGTCAGAGCTGCTATGACTAAAGTATATATTTCGTTTGAACATTTATCTCGGTAACAGCGATAGGGCAGTGAATGGCTAGCAACGTTTCGTCTGTGGGATAAGGATGGAAATAAGCAATCACTCACAAAGTCGCTTAATCGTTTCAAACTCTTTCAAGCCGAGATATGACAGTGAGAAGTGAGCCACCTTAACCCAGATATCACAGCAATGCTCCTATGTTAGCCTGATCTGACCCTTTTAAAGATAATGGCAATTTGACCTTTAAAGAGCGATACACGGAAATATTTTGGGCGATGGTACAAATATACGCGTTTTTTTTTTTTTTTAGTTCTGGAGTGAGGACATCCAATAGGTATTTCAGGCAAGGTGACATATTGAAAGCATGCCCCTCACCACTCATCAGGACTTCAGTGTAAATCTTGCACGGTGGGGATGTAACGTTGTCATATAAAAACAGAGCGACGCTATTAAGAGCTAAGAGATGAGAAAAAGAAATATGTTAAGAGAAGATAGGATGTTCACCTTTACGAACGGTAACAATATTTTTTTCTATGTTAATGTTTGTCTGGCAAAACGTCATGACAGGAAATTTCGTAGGAAGATTTTGTCATTTACTCCCGCCATACGGAAAAATGATTCTACTACTAATTTTCATCAACAGATCCTGAATTTTGCCAAGAACAGAGAGAGGAAATGGGCATGGAGATTCCGTAAAGAATTCCGGTGAATCCGTTTAGTTTCACCAAGAAAGTGTCTTTGTCAAAACGAAAATGTAGAAACAATGTGCGAAAATATTTTATTTACTGAAAGATTTATTTAACCTCGGGTATTTTTCTAGTTTCTGTGGAAATTAACTGCAAGCATTACAATTCATATCGTCTCTCTTTCTCCTTCTATCTTTCTCTCTCTCTCTCTCTCTCTCTCTCTCTCTCTCTCTCTCTCTCTCTGTATATATATATATATATATATATATATATATATATATATATAACACGCACACACAAATATATATATATATATATATATATATATATATATATATATATACAGGTTGTATCAATAATGCTTTTACCCGCACAAAAAAAAGATAGATAGATAGATAGATAGATAGATAGATAGATAGATAGATAGATAGATAGATAGATAGATAGATAGATAGATTAAAAGAGATTCAGATAGATAGATAGATAGATAGATAGATAGATAGATAGATAGATAGATAGATAGATAGATAGATAGATAAAAAAATTATCCTTCCAGTTCAATTTCATGTAAACAAACAAGCGACATCTGTTTACAAATTTCGAGAGATCTCAAAGTTTGTCCCCCGGGGGTTGGCGTCTTTTTTCTTGCGTGAGGGATATACGAAGACAACTGATTTCAAAAGTTTTAACACGAAGTCAGAATTTGAACAAAGTTGATAACAAAAGATATTTTGTTTTGAGACAAAATTTTCTATTGAAATGCCAACGTTGAAATCAGCAAAAAGAATTTTGATATGAAGCTTTTCAGGCGTTCAAGCGATCAGTATGCATATATAGAAGAATATGTGTGGGACGACATATTTTTATGAAGACCATATAAAACATTTTGTCTAGATGACATATATTTTTAAAACTAACACACACACACATACATACACACACATACACACACACAGATATATACATATATATATATATATATATATATATATATATATATATATATATATATAAAGATGTAATATAGTTTTCAGGTGTGCTATATTTATTGGATAAAGTGCTCAAAATCAGAGATAGAGCGTATGTAAATATAAATATAAAAGTGAACAGTGAATTCAAGTGGCGACAAGCTATTTCATGATAGACGCAATCGTCAGGCCACGAGTGTTGGGCCTTTTCTCGATTATATATATATATATATATATATATATATATATATATATATGGGTCAGTGGGCATTCTGGGTAATCCATTCAGGCGATTATTTTGGCGGGAGTGGCATGTTTATTTATTTATTTATTTGGGTTAATTTATTTTACTTCTTTTAATTTTCATTTTTTATTTTATATATTTATTTATTCTTTTCAGTTTTCTATATTTCATTAACGTAGTAAAACATTTCTGGGAGATTTATTTAGGTTGCTTATTCAATAATTTTGTTTTGGTCTGGCAAGATAAACCTATTTGTCCAATTTTTTGAGTGATTGCCATAGTCTCTTCTAATATATACTAATATATCTACATCAGATCCTAGCAAAAAAATTATGTTAATCATATAATACACTAAATCTAGTATATCCAACTCAATTATTCCCAATGATTCTTCTCCCCCGGTTAGCGATTTGCAAAAAACCAACATAGTTTACAAATTTAAGTGCCCTTTGGGAGAATGAATCTCCAACGTATTGTGTTGGTCATCAATTGGTTTACCAGTTTTACCAATATTAATAATGAACCTGATTGCACCCTATTACAGTTCCATATTGTGGATTACTACCCGTCAATATCGAAGGATTTGTTCACGACTGCCCTGGAGTTTGCTGCTGTGTATTCTGACTTGACAAAGGAAGAAATAAATATAATTCTCAGTGCAAAAAAATCTGTCCTTATTCATAATGGGGACCAATGGATTAAAAACAATAATGACCATTTTGACATCACTATGGGATCTTTAGACTCTGCAGAGTCTTCTGACCTTGTCGGTCGTTTAATACTCTATAACCTGACCGCGCACTGTGAATTAGATATTAAGGACATCGGGATGCATAGAGATGACGAGCTCATCGTAGTGAGGAGTTCCACTAATTTTAAAATTAGAAAGATTATATATAGTGAATGTAGAAATCTGAATTTAAAAACAACAGTCTGTACGAAATTAAAAAGGGTAAACTTTCTCGGCGTAACTCTAGATTTAACAAACACCACATACCTACATTATGGAAAACCTAATACTAACCCCTTATATATACACACTAAGTCAAACCACCCTCCATCCATAATTAAACATATACCCTCATCAATAGAGAATAGAATCAGCATTAACTCCGCTAATAATGAAATAATTTTTATAACGTAGCCCTAAAAATAGTGGATACAAAAATACTAACATCAATTATAGAAACAATTGTACTAACCAGAAGAAAAACAGAAAAAGAAAAATCATTTGGTATACCCCTCCGTTCAACCAAATGGTTAGTATTAAGCTAGGACAGAAATTCCTAGCTTTAATTGAAAAACACTTTTCTACCAATAGTAGACTTAGTAAAATATTTAATAAAAACACCTTAAAATTAAGTTAGTTGCACTGAAAATCTATAAAGTATAATAAAAAACACAATAATAGTCTTCCTGAATAAACCCCCATGACAGAATAATATTAATAAAAACCCTACACTTAAATTAGACAAAAATAGTGGAAAAATTATGTGATTCTAGAAACCCAGAAGACTGCCCATTGAAAAATAAATACCGCGTAAAATCTGTGGTATACCAATGTACTATCTAATCCATTTAGAGTCCTAATACTAATATGATATACATTGGGTCTACGAAGAATGAATTTAAAAACAGATGGAGGCAGCATAAGTGCTCCTTCAACAATATAAATAAAAGGAATCAGACATCTCTATCTTAATATTTTTGGCATTTGAAGGAAATGAATAAAATACCAAAAGTAGAATGGAAAATTATAAACAAAACTAGAACTTGTAAAATTTGGGATGACCCATGACCTTTATGCCTACACAAAAAACTACACATTATCAAGTTTCTAAATAATAAAAATTTATTAAACAATCGACATGAGTTAACGATTTTTTGCCGACATCATCAAATTTTCGCACTGAATAATTAGCATAGAAAGAAACAAACAATAAAATAATAAATTTTAAATCGTCCAGATAAATAGTTTAAATGCCCTACCACCCCCAAAAAAGATGACCCTTTATGAAGTCGTCAAAAAAACAAATGTTAGCGAATTATGACAGTTTTTTTTATATACACAAAACCCTTTCAGAAAAAAATAAAAAATAAAATAAAAAATAAATAAATCTCCATCGACACGTAACCAGACAAGATGATGTCTTCCGCTTTAAATTTAGACACCCCAACCTTACCCTGACTTGACGTCTTTGAATGTAACTGAGATAGTGATACAAATTACGCCCCTTTTCTTTAAATAATTGCTCTAGCAGTTAACATAGTAATTTTAATTTTAATAATGAATATGCTTATAAAACGCGTAACTTTCAGGAATTAGTTTTTCAAAAAAGAATTTCGCTTCAAGATGGAACAAAGATTGGTACTTTAATTCAATTTAATTCAAATAATTATATTGAAGATTTCGGCTATTGTTTTAAAACATGAGGACTCTTATGTAGCGATGAAATCATATTTTTAAATAAATAATTATATTTATGCTCTACTTTTGTATCGAGCACTATTTTTAAAAAATAATAACAAAAATACTAAAGAAATTTGGATTATTTACCTAACGAGTTCTTTCCTATTTTCTATATATTTTTACACACACATACACACACACACATATATATATATATATATATATATATATATATATATATATTCGAAAATTGTAACAGAAATAATCACAACAAAATAAGCCATTTTGTTTCAACACTTCTGGTTTCTGATGGTGTTGAATTTCGAATAAAGGGCTTTAAAAGGATCAAACATCCCTGGGTAGGGGAAATCCTGACAAGGGGAAACAGCATTTTCCTTAGCGAGGGAGGTTTGACTGATTTGAACCTTTTAAAACACTTTATTATACATTCAACACCATCACTTGCTAAACACCAGAAGTGTTGAAACTAAACGGCTACTTTGTAGTGATTTTATAATATGTTTACGTTATAATTTTCAAATAAATAATTATATTTGCTCTACTCTGTATTGAGCAATCTTTTAAGAATTATATTTATTGGTTATTGGAATTTATTCCGTATACAGCAATCCTATACTTGGATATATATATATATATATATATATATACTGGGGGATAAATGTATGGCAAAGAGGGAGAAAGTTTTCGTACTCCTGAACATCACTGTACTTTTTCGACTTTGTTATTCATTTTCTTCCCAATATTTTTCTTTATGTATAAAATTTTATATATCGTTATATATATATATATATATATATATATATATATATATATATATATATATATTGACTAGAGTTGTAAAATTTATATGGAGGTGTATATAGATATATAACACAGGATACACACACCAAAAAAGAACGCATGATCATAAGATCCCGATATATATATATATATATATATATATATATATATATATATATATATATGTGTGTGTGTGTGTGTGTGTGTGTGTGTGTGTGTGTGTGTGTGTGTGTGTGTAAGATGGCATTATGCAAATGATCATTTCCTCTGTAAAATCAAATTTTAATATTTAATAGTTAATAATTTATATTGAGTTAATAGGATTCACTTTGGTTATATACCAACAGGTTACTGCATATATATATATATATATATATATATATATATATATATATATATATATATATATATATTTCATTCTAGACGCAATCATCACGCCGCCAGTGTTTGATTTTGTCTCGATTATTTATATATCAGCTTGTTACTTGGTACTTGTTTATTTATTTCTTTGGGTTAATTTATTTTACCGTTTTTTTTTATTTTCAAGTTTCATTTGAAAAAGAAATTGTTGGTCTTTGATTATGACGCTTATTTAATAATTTGTTTTTGTCTGGGAAGATAAAACTATTTATTCGTCCAATTATGGGATTGATTGCCGTAGTCTATTCTGCTATTTTGGTTCTTAATTTGTTTATTATTTTATTTACTTATTTATTTGCACTGAATATTTTTACTTGTTTTTGCTTCTTTATGTTTTTATTAGCTCTAACGGTTAATTTGGCAAGAGCGATTTGTTAATTTTTTCAATTATTTATTTGGATTAATTTATTTTGAATTATTTATTTGCTTATTTTTTTTATTTATTCATAATATTATTATTACTCTATTCGATGTTTTATTCGGTTTTGGGTAACGGATTTTTTTATTGTTACATAATATTTTGGATAAATTGTTGTAGTCTCTTCTAACAGTTATTTTGGCGGGATTGTTTTGTTAATTTGTTTAGTGTATAATTTATTTATTTATGTTGATTATTTTTACGTGTATTTTATGTATTTATTTTCCATTTTTATTTATCCTATTTTGTCTATTCTAACGGGGGTAGTTTGTTAATTTGTTTATTATTTGCTTGGTTAATTGGATTACCCACAATCCACCATTCAGACATATATATAAATAGCCGAGATAAAATCCAAAACACGCGAACTGACGTTTGCGTATAGCATAAAACAGTCTGTCTCTTCTGAGTATTGAATTCAATTTTCACTTGTATATATATATATATATATATATATATATATATATATATATATTACATATATATATATATATTTTACAATCAGAATTAAGATACCATGATGTAAATGATCATTTATTTTCAACTTGTATAATTAAATTTACCTATAATAAACAGACCAATATATTCCATACAATCGGAATGAAGATGTAATTATGCAAATAATCATTTTCATCCTGTTTAATTAAATTGTGATATTTAATATTTTATATTGAGTTAATAGGATTCACTTTGATTATATACCAACAGATTACTGTACATATATATTTATATATATATATATATATATATATATATATATATATATATATATATATATATATATACATATATATATCTATCAATTTATCTATGCATATACATATATATTATATAATATATATATATTTATATACGCATACATTTACATATATATATATATATATATATATATATATATATATATATATATATATATATATATATATATGTATATGTATATATGTATGTATATATATATATATCAGGTTTTATCTTAATGTATTCGTTTTATGTGTATATCCTGTGTTATATATCTGTATACACCTGCATATGCAGGTGTATACAGATATATACAAATTCATATCAAATTGACTACAGTGAATGTTAACTCAAAATAATTGTTAATAAAAAACAAATGCTAGTGAATTTTTAGAACAAAAATATATTTTAAATTTAAACAATTGTTCACGTAATATATATATATATATATATATATATATATATATATATATATATATATATATATATATATATATGAGATAATCATATATAAAATTTTATATATAAAGAAAAGTACTGGGAGGAAAATGTATGAGAAAGTGGAAAAATGTCCAAAAATGTAAAAATGTTCTAAATTACGAAACGCGTCACGTGAAAACTTTTTTCCAAATTTGCCATAGAGTAACCCTCAATATATATATATATATATATATATATATATATATATATATATATATATATATATATATATATATATATATATATATATATAAACACACACACAAAAACACACATATAAATGTATACACAGCCACACTCACAGACACACACACACACACACACACACACACATATATATATATATATATATATACTAGAGATAGTTAAAAAGGCCAAATTTCGAAAATTTTATAAAAACCAAAGTCTAAGGGTGAGAAATACATTCAATATATAGATAGGAATTGGTTAAAATGAGAATGTTTTCAAACTAGTTTCAATGCTTCTTTTTTTTCTTTAGATGTTACATGAATTTAAAAAGTTATAATTTGTGTAAAAGAGGATCTTTTTTCATCGACTGTTCCCTACAAGGTCAGCATTTCTAACCCTATGCGATTTTTTTCTGTGGGCGTCATAAAAGAAAGATTTTTTTTTTCTAACCACGCCTGCTCTGATTGAAGATTTGAGACATTTTTTTAAAAAGTGCTCAATACAAAAGTAGAGCCTAAATTGTAATTATTTCAAAAAAATATATGATTCTTTCGCTTCGAGTTATCATGTTTCAAAAACAAGAGCCAAATATTGAGAGAGAGTGTGTGATCGAGAGACATTATCTGCTTATTACAGTACATCTAAGAACTACAATTACTGATGGAACTCACTAGGGAAGAATTGCTTAACTTGCTCAGAGGTTAACTGATACATATATATATTCCATCAGTAATTGTTGTTATTAGATGTACTGTACTAAGCAGATAATGTCTCTTTATCACACACTTTCTCTCAATATATATATATATATATATACACTTTATAAGGTATTACACTAAAAACGTGTAAAAATGGCAAGCCTTACCAGTGAGCAAATCAAAGTACTACATATTGGTCCGGAAATTCTCCTGATTTAAATCCAATCAAGAATCTGAGGTTCTACAAGGAAAGTCATCGTGGAATGAACAGGAAAAATACAAAAAAAAAGCATATAACAGAATTATTTCTTTTGTTTCAGTTATTTTGCACAAGGGTGTACGCTTTATTCTGATATTGAGCACTTTATCCCATAAATATAGCATACCTTAAAACTATATATATATATATATATATATATATATATATATATTATTAAAAATAAATACGCTTAAAGTCACCTTTTTCACTGCCGTGCGCCAACAGTTTAGTGGTAAAATCTTCGACTGACGACAACTCAGGTAGGTTTCTCGCTAGAGGCAACTGGATGTCTAGCCATACTGATGAGCTGTGATACAGCGAAACAGTCTGTCTGTGGATGACAATATATATATATATATATATATATATAAATAAATAAATATATATATATATATATATATATATATATATATATATATAATTATTTATTTTTAAAAAATATGTTATAAAATCACTTATATATGTTATAAAATCACTTATATATGTTATAATTTTTTTTTTAAATAAATAATTATATCTGCTCTACTTTGTATTGAGCGCTCTTTTAAGAATAGTAATTGTTTGTTATTGGTATTCATTCCGTATACACCAATTATATGCCTGGGTATATATATATATATATATATATAGAGAGAGAGAGAGAGAGAGATACGGGTGCGCGTTGTGTGTCTGTCTGCGTGTGCGTGTGCGTGTGTGTGTCAGTGTGCATATACTCATGGAGAAACACAGACAAATGTAGTTTATTCCCAGATTATTATTTGCTACGTAGATACAGACATATGAATTTAAATTTTTTTTTTTTTAATCTTCATTCTTTCTTTCCCACAGCAAAGAACCTAATCAATATCAAATTCTGATTAACTTTAAACAATTAATTGGCTCGTGACCAACGTCTTTAATATCAGACTGCAATTTCAAAAGGTGAAAAAACTCAAAAACTGACCCACGAACTTGTTTTCATTCTTTTTAATGGATTTAGTCTTCCAGGTGAGCATGGATATGAAAAAATAGTGATTTCAGAACGAATCACTGTAAGCAAAAATTGTCTACATCTTCGATTGTATTCGTGATTTTCTCATTAGATCTTCTCAAACTATAAATAGATAACATTTTTTGGAAAATTGACTTTTGATGGCTTCAACTCATCGGTGTTCAAATCGCTCATATGTATAAAATCATTAAACAAACGTGCCTGTTTCATATAAAATCTCATTGCTTAATTTAGAATTCCTCTCTGTATCTTTTCAGTTTTTAATACAATAATACAATATTTAAGATTGTATACTCCACGACCTTATAAGAAGATTCCAAATTAAGTGTAATTTAGCGCCCGCTGTCTTCCATTGTTTTCATCCAGTCAAAAATTCTCTAAGAGATTAGAAATACCGGATGTGGTATACATATGGGGAAAGTGGAAAGTGAATCTCTCGTAATATATTTAAAAATAGGTCAAGATAGCAGAGGAAATTATGAAAAAAAATTGGAATATATATATATATATATATATATATATATATATATATATATAGCCATGTCAGAATATATATATATATATATATATATATATATATATATATATATATATATATGGATATAGATCCGACAGTATGAAGAAAAATATACGGAAAAAACAAACAAAAAAATCCTAATATGTAATTATGCTGTTTTAATGTTAATATAATGTCAACGTCGGACGTTTCGGTCTAATTGACCATCTTCAGGACATATTCATGAAAAATAATCAACATTACACCATTTTCACAACATCGCCGACGTGATCATATTTAAACGGAACGCTGATCTTATAAAAGATTCCAGTTATCTGTTTGGATTGGTCTTGCTCTTATGTCCATCGTCTTTTTCAATATATTTTTCTTCATATATATATATGTATATTTGGGGCAATGTCGAGGTGCGTAGCATGAAGCTATAAAGGAGTGGGGCTGGATCTTCCGGAGTCAGGTCGAATCGGAAATCGGCGATGAACATAGTGCATCACTGAAGAACACCCTTGATGCATCTAAAATGTATTATGCAACATTTCAGTGCAATCAAAGGGCGATAGACAATGTCGTTGAAAGACATACTCGGAATGAAGGCACCGGAATGGGGTTTAGGTCACATGGAACTCACTACTGATATAGGCCACACGCCCATGGTCATGGCGATTTAGACGGTTATGTTTTGTGGATAGATACGACTATCCTGAAATAGAATGCCTAAATTCTGTTTCAGATAGGAACATGACGCCGAATCAACTAAAAGTCACCAACTAGTTATACTCACAAGTAAAATGATGAGAATATTAGTATGAACAATTGGTTGAATTAGTATATCTATATTTTTTTTGCAATGTCGAAGTGTGTAGCTCGCCGCTATCAAGGAGGCGGTTTGACTCGTCTGAAGTCAGGTCGGGTTTATTGTTTCAGCCGATATGATGCAAAACCCGAAATCGGCGATGAGGAGAGTGAATCACTGATGACCACACTTGATGCATGTAAAATGTATTATCTATCTCTCTCTCTCTCTCTCTCTCTCTCTCTCTCTCTCTCTCTATATATATATATATATATATATATATATATATATATATATATATATATGAAGAAATATACTCTTAAGATGAGGTATATTTATGGGGTAAAGTCCTCTATATCAGAGATAGAGCGTGTGTAAACATAAAAGTGAACATTGAAGTTAACACTTAGAGGCGACAGGCTGTTTAATACTACGCGCAATCGTCAGGCCATATATATATATATATATATATATATATATATATATATTCTACCCGCAATCTATCATCGCACGCCAGATGGCAGATATACTAGGCCGCTGAAAGAAATTCAAGAGATAACACAACAAACAAAAAACATTGTTAATAAGACTAATAGTATTTCATGTCGATTAGTCAGCTTTTTTACCAAATAGAAGCATAAATGAGAAATGATTATAAAAATTGCAATTTTCGGACACTCCTGTGTCCTTTCTCAATGAGAAGTAAAAAATGAAGTTGGATTGAGCTGCCTGGGGTGGATAGTTACCATATATTATATTACTGATGAAGTCTAGCATTTTGTGCTTAGCTGTTCACCACGATTAACGTTATAGATGGCTTTTCGTGCAAGCTGTATTAATTGTGTATGTCTAAATTCCTATTTATACCTAAATATTTGAATTTCTGTCTATATTTCTGTGATGAGGTATTATGTACACTATTTATATTATTCGGACTATTGTACTCATCTTTGTCACCATATTTATTAAAACGTTTCGACCGTTGTAGGCTCCGGCCTTCTACAGGTGGTTGGAATGTCGAACTGTTCTAGTTACACGTGCCATGTTTAATAATTATCAGTTAAAATTTATCTCCTGTTAATTCCACAGTTCTCCACTGCCTTAAACGGGTATTGAACTCACACTCTTTGGGTCCTGGCACTGGATCTAACCAACGCCTTGGGTAAAGGCGGTTAAGCCAGTGGAGAACTTAGAGACGGGAATTAACAGGAGATAACTGATAACTGATATCCATTAAACATGGTACGTGGAACTAGAACAGTCTACCACAATGAGCGAAATTTGAAACCAGGGTTCAGCACTTTTTAAAAGTAAATGCCACGAACTGTGAACTTTTACCACATCTGTTCTTTCTCTCAATTTTATATATATATATATATATATATATATATATATATATATATATATATATATATAGTGTTAAGATGTGCTATATTTATGAGATAAAGTGCTCAGCATCAGAGATAGAGCGTGTGTAAATATAAAAGTGAACATTAGGCTTCTCTTTTTGAATTTGTAGGTCTGATGAATTGGATCGTGGTTACGATTCCAACGTCATATATATATATATATATATATATATATATATATATATATATATATATATATATAAAAGTGAACATAAAAGTCAACACTTAGAGGCGACAGTCTGTTTCATGCTATATGCAGGCCAGGTGTCCTGACGATTGCATCTTGTATGAAACAGACTGTCGCCTCTAAGTGTTGACTTCTATGTTCACTTTTATATTTACACACGCTGTATCTCTGATATCGAGCACTTTATCCCATAAATAAAGCACACCTTAAGACTATATTTTTTCATATATATATATATATATATATATATATATATATGCTTCTATTAGAAACAACAGCTAAAATGGATAGCATATGTAAGCGAAAGGTAAATGATAATATCATAAAGAAAATGTTAGGAAGGTTATTCCAATCAATACTAGAAAGAATGATTTTAGAAAAGCCTATTTTCCCGAGAAAAAGAAATATTTTAAAAGAAATACTTAATAGATTTCAATGCTAATTCTTCGGTCAATGAATGCCAAATATTTCGTTTTAGTGTTAATTGAGAGTTTCTTTGACGCTTTACCGATATCCTGATTTATTCTTGCTATACTCCCCATCAACACTTATTGTAATATCTTGTGTTAGAAGAGTAGGTATAATTGCCCATATTTTCTAGCGCCTGACGACTACGAACAGTAGCTCACACAAACCTAAATTCTTGGTTGGTCATATATATATATATATATATATATATATATGTGTGTGTGTGTGTGTGTGTGTGTGTGTGTGTGTGTGTGTGTGTGTGTGTGTGTGTGAAAAGTGTATATAAATATAAATAAATATATATATATATGTATAATTATTTATATATTATATGCGCGGTACTTATTAGAAAGCGCTCAATATCAGAGATAGAGCTAAAATATATATATATATATATGTGTGTGTGTGTGTATGTGTATGTGTATGTATGTATTTTAAGACATTTTTTATGTTTATACATTCTTTTTATAGATACAAATATTTAAGTAAATGCTCAGTATTAAACAACATTTACCGGGCCGAATGTCCGAGTAATTTTCATAGAAGATATTCGCCCTCCGACAGGAATTGAACCTGTATCCTATACGGAACCGTCATTTAGCCTGACATTTAACCGATATCCAAATGTAGACAAATATTTACGTTTATACATTCTTTTTATAAAAATGTCTTAAATTAGTTGTCGGACTTTGTCCATTTCATAATGTATGACAACATTTTTTATATTTGGATACGCATTAAGCAGATATGAATGAACGTGAGAGAATCATTGAAGATTGTAGTTTAAAGACAGTAAAATCGACCTTGCTAACCGAACGCTCCTCTGTGGCCAAATCGGTTAAAGGCACGTCAGGCTATATTTGGACAATTTTTCTGATACACTCGGTTTATATATATATATATATATATATGTGTGTGTGTGTGTGTGTGTGTGTGTGTGTGTGTGTGTGTGTGTGTGTTTTATAATAAAAAGAAAGAACAGTAAGATATATATTCCGGTGTTCTTATTGATATGTTTATTTTTACAAAACAGTGCTCAATGTAAATTTACAGAGAATAAATATTAAATTTTAAATCTGTTAATTTACAATATATATATATATATATATATATATATATATATATATATATATATATGCATGTGTGTGTGTGTGTGTATTTAATCAGTGTATATTTGGCATCTCTTTTTTAATTTTTCCGGTTTGGTTGAAGAGTAACGAAAGTCCTTTAATATTTTTTTATATTTTTCTCCACTTCGGCTTCCGCGGAGAATTGAATTTGATCAAATATTTTTTCAATATCTTTCGAGCTCTTTTGACTTTCAAACGCCATAATCAAAGAATTCTTCGTGTGCTGACAGGGTTGTGTCTGTAGATATGTATTATATTTCTTTGAAGGTTTTAGAGTGTCACCTCTGCCCGAATTTTAGTAGAAAGTGAAATAATAAGACAGTGGACAATGCATGCTAAATTAAACACAATGACTCTACTCTCTGACACAGAATAAAGAAATACACCACAAAACGATAGTCTTTTTGAATTGCCAGACTCTTTCAATTTAATATTAACAGAATTATGTCCAAACGTTCATTAATATTCATGTTGAAACACATTCACAGAACAAATGTTCTCAGTGTCCACTGACGTATTCCTTCATTGTATATAAATATACGTATGTGCATGTGTGTGTGTATGTGTGCGTTTAACGTATGTGCAATTTTCTTTTGAACAGGTTTTCTGCTTGGTCCATGATTTCTATTTTTTCGAGTCATAATAAAACTTGGATAGTAGCCAATTTCTCTCAACCTCCCTTCTCCTCTGTTTCTTGCACAAACGCACACTTACACACGCACATACACGCACACATTCTCTCTCACAAACACAAACACACATGCACACAGACACTTATTTCACTTTTTCAATTCCTTTGGCAAAATAACACTTAGAGCAAAGTAAAAGAAAAAAAAATATCTATCGCCATAAAAACTACGAAGTCGAAATGGAAAATGAAGTCGGATTAACAAACAAACAAAAAAGAAAGAAAATAGCGAAACAATAATAAATAATCACAAAATAGTTGGGGAGAAAGTATACAAGACGAAAGGAAAATATATGGCTCAATTCGTTTGTTCATTTTGTTTGAAATAGAAACATTTTACAAGTGTACTACACGCGTCTATTAACTGTGTCCAACGTCGGCAGCCATTTTTCTTCAATTACATTTCTTTTGTTTTTTTTCTTTTATTCGACTTTACATCTTTTAATTCTTACTTTTTCTTTTTATGATTTTTTTTTTACTTTTTCTTTCTCTCTTATTTCATTTCTTTTTTTCCCATAAAACTTACCTCAGCATTCTGCACTAAGATTAAAAATCTTATTTTCACTTTGGTTCTTTTCTTTATTCAGTCCTTTTTTACCGTTATTTTTGCTTTCTTATTTCTTCACATCATTCATCTTTCATTCGCTTCATTTCTTTTTCTCATTGTCCCTGGTCCATTCCCTTATCTCCCTTTTAATCGTTCTTTTGAATCCTTAGCCTTTCTTTTTGACGTTACAACTCTCATCATTCTTGTGACAATTAATCTTTCTTTCTTCATTTTACTTTCATCCTCATCGAATACGTTTTTTTTTCTTTCACTCTGAGGCTTATTCTCATTCATTTTCTCTTTCTTTTATCATTTCATTCTTTTTATCGTTTTTATTATCTTTGTGATTCTCGAATATTTTCATTCATTTTATTTTTTATTACATTTCCTTTCTTTTAAGTCCATGTTATTCTCACTTTTTCAACTTGTCTTGCTTTACTTCTATTTTTCGTTCTCTTTCTCTCTCTCTCTTTCTTTTTCTTTCTTTCTTTCTTTCTTTTACTTTCATACATTTAATAATTCTTAGTTCTATTTAATTTTATCTTTTATAAATTTTCATTCAATTTTTAATTCATTTTAGAGAATCTTTTTCTTTTTACATTTTTCTTTTTCTTCTGATTTGTTCACTGTGTCATTCTTTCATAACTTCCCTCATTTCATAATAATAATCGTCATTTATTTATTCGTTTAAATTTCCCTATGACTTCTTCCTATTTCTCCGCTTTTTCATCGAAAGCCAACCAGTTCTCTTATCTAGTTTTCTTCTAAAGAAGTCAAATAAAACTTTGAAATAAAATTTTCTCCTTACCCCGAAGACGAGCTTCTTGGGCTAATTTCTCGTCCCTTGGCAATAAACCTACCATTTAACAAACTCTAACACATACTTCTATGTTACCTATATTTTTCGCTCTTACACCGGTCGAAGCGAACTGAGAAAGTTATCGCAAATACCTAGAGAGTGTACAGCCAGAAGCCGACCAAAAGAGACAAACAAGAAAAAAAAACATGGCCGACTGCCTCCTGTATTTAGTGTTCTATAATTATACTATCTGTGTTTTATGGCCAACTTACTTGCTATTATTCTGTGGTCGACATATCTCGTGGCCAGTTCGCTTGGAAGAAAACCACAAGACATATGCATATAAGTCGATATAATACGATCCTTGGCTTCCAAGTGGCCTCGTGTTAGGTGACTCGCTCTACGGTTCAAAACATCAATAAAATAAATATTTTATAAGAATCTATTAAAAAAAAGGTTTTAACGTTTTATATTTTATATACAAAAGTGTGCGCTTGTAGAAAGAAATATAGTTGCTATACTTTTTAGGCAAATACAACTCCTTACCAAATTTAATTCTTTTAATACCTCACTTTTTTCAATGGCTCAATTGTTGCAAAGTCAATGAAGCTGCATTTTTGACCTGGTTTTATTTTCATGCGTGAAATAATTGTTGCATGACAATACTTTCTGTATCCGTGAGAGAAAGAGTTATGTACCTCCATAGTTTCCACAACTTTGTGAATCGTGTGTAAAATGTCGACTGCTGCCATCTTGGATCTTGCCTTGAAACTCCCCAAATCCCTTAAATGTGTTGCCATTTTGGATATTCCAATATAGATGCCAATCAAAAACTCAGTCTACTGGAACCGATTCAGTATGCTCTATTTGTAGAGTGGTTTGCCTATATTTGAAGAAAAACACCGGATTTCCGTGATAAGTTTTCATTTTCTTATACCGCTTGTCTATCTCCATAAGACTTTTAATAAATTTAAAATTATCATGACAACGAAGGTAAACAATTAACGTTGAAGTTTTATTTTCACGCGTGAAGTTATTGTGTTAATCAAATACGCAAATATTATTCTCACTTTAAACCATGTTGTGCACAACCTTAATAACAACAAATCCAATATCTGAAAATATTTCTTAAAACAAAGAAAGTCCATAGAGAAAGTTCTTCAGTTTGACAGATTTCAAGACAAATAGATTTCCAGACAAATAGGTTTCCAATAGTGATATAATGAATATGCATACAAAGGAAAGTTAGCTCCCTGTGCCGCGCCAGGAAATTTTTCTCCCCGGAATCAATCCTCCAGATCTACAAATCAACAATTCGCCCTTGCATGGAGTATTGCTGCCATATATGGTCTGGAGCCCCTTCTGTTTGCCTTGGGATAGTTGATAAGATCCAGAGGCGGATATGCAATATAATTGGCCCTGTTCTGGCATCTAGTCTACAGTCGCTCTCCCATAGACGCGCCGTCGCCTCTCTCTGTCTTTTTTTACAAATACTTTCATGGTAATTGCTCCAAGGAGCTACATTCACTGGTTCCCAGAATTCATGAATTCAAGCGCCCTACGAGGCTGGCATCCCACTCTCACCCTTTCACTGTTGAAACTATAGCCGTCGCTTCTACTCCAATACCTTCATATCTCGCACCTCTCCCCTGTGGAACTCTCTTCCCTATTCCAGTTTCCCTGAGAGCTATAATCTCCAACTATTTAAATGTAATGTCAATCGACGTCTCCAGTTGCCTTGATCTATCCACTATCCTTCTCCTCATCTAACACTCCTATCCAATCTTGCTCCAAATCTTCTGTAACCCCTTGCGTCCTAGTGGTATTCCGCCTTTCTTTGGGTGAAACGTTTAAAAAAAACAACACCTAGTTATCCCTCACAGTAATATGATTGGCTGGTGTCAGCCATAAATACAGACTGATGTGAAGGTACAAGGACGCGCCTATTTGACGACGCCTATTGGCCTACACCTATTGACTACCACTACGACGAAGACTAGTCCATTACGGTTACCTGCTAGATTGTCCTACTCGGTTACAGTAGTCCAAAACTACTTTGCTACTTCACACAAATATATCCCTTTCCGGGACATATCAAATAGTACTACGGTTTTATTGCGATATTGTTATATATTTTTCAAACAAAAATTAAATAATAATATGATTTTATTTAAAGAAATATTGAAAGCAGTTGGTTCCATAAAAGCAGTTGGTTTTGGCATTGCTTATGTAAGGGAAAATATAAAAATTATATTTCACCACAAAGAAGAGTTAATAGACGATCAGATGTAAAATATAGAATATATTTATAAACATTTATCTTGTTCTTTCTTGGTTTTATCCCACCTGCTCGAGATGTCGACATTGTATTCAGGTTCTTTAAAAACAGGAAGCAATAGAAATCTTAGAGAGAATAAAGGATTTATCATTAGAATCTTTTTCTTAAACATAATAATCAATAAAAAGGCGATATGTTATAAAATATTAAAATCAGAACTTAAAGACTTTCGTTAAAACTTATAAAAAATATTTCTCTAAGAATTGCAATATCTCTATCTACAGTTATAGCTAGATTTCAAAATATTAGACTTGAAAGAATTGGAAGTTTTTGGTAACTTTTAAATAACCTCGTACACATATATGTTTGTGTGTGTATATATAGGGGTTGGACAAAATAATGCAAACGTCTAGAATCTTAGTATCATAAATTGAAACTCCTATAAAGCCATCAAACGTTTGTTATTATTATGGGTTTTTTTTATTTACCATTAATTTTTCTTGTTTTATCTTACTAAAATCGCTGTTTTTTTACAGATATCATCGTATGAAATTAATCAAAATTCATTCAAATGGCAGATCTGTCAAACTTTAAAATAGGTCAAACTGTGTCTACTCGCATGGCAGGTGCTAGTGTAACAAAAACCGCTGAATTATTTGGTGCAGCAAGGAGTACTGACTCGAAAGTAATGACAGCATTTGAAAAAGGAGGAAACACCTACTCACTGAAAGAAAATTCTGGAAGAAAGCGAAAGCTGTCTGATAGGGACCGTCGGACTCTTACGGGGATTGTTAGGAAGGATCACAAGAATACAGTTCCAAAAATTACAACAGAAATTAATGACCATTTCGAGAATACAGTTTCATTAACAATTCTAAGAAGGGAGCTGTACTAAGCTAGATTTCACGGGAGTGTTGCAATCATAAAACCACTCATTTCTCAAAGCAATATTGCAAAGCCTTTAGAATGGAGTAAGAAAACTACATAAAATACAGATCCCTGGAACAGTGAATGGACGCTACTTTCACAGACGTGTCATCCTTTGCCTTATTTCCGACATCTGGTCGAGTATAGGTGTGGAGACAGCTTAAAGAAACATTTAATCCAGACTATCTCCTTCCAACTGTTAAACATGGAGGAAGCTCTGTGGTGGCCTGTGGTGGCCTGTGGAGGCCTGTGGTGGCCTGTGATGGCTGTATCTTGGAAATCCGATGGCCCAATGGTTTTCCGTCATGGCAGAATCAAATGTCAAGACTATTTATAAATTTTATCAGAACAAATTCATCCTATGGTCGCGGAACTTTTTATTTAAAGATGATAATGCACCAATTCACACAGCTATTGTGTTTGATTGTCACGAAGAACATTCTAGTGAAATAGAACATCTTATCAGGCCCTCACCCTCCCAGATTTCAATATTCTTGAAAATTTATGGTGCATTTTAGAAAAACAAGTAAGGAGATGATATCCTCCACCATCATCACTGAAAGATCTTGAGACTCTTTTGGCAGAAAAATGGACAAAAATTCTTCAAACCATACAAACTTTGAGTCCATAGCTTGGAGAATGCAATATTTTTCTTTCATTCCCCAGTGAAACCATTTTTCTTTCATTATTTTATTCGTTATTTTTATTTCATTCCCCTGTGAGACCCTTTTTCTTTCATTCGTCTTTATTCGTTATTTTTCTTTTATTCCCCTGTCAAACTCTTTTTCTTTCGTTCATCTTTATTTGCTATTTTTCTTTCATTCCCTGTCAAAACCTTTTTTCTTTCATTCATCTTTATTCGTTATTTTTCTTTCATTCTCCTATCAAACCCTTTTTCTTTCATTCATCTTTATTAGTTATTTTTCTTCCTTGCTTCCTTGATCCATCCTTTTTTCCCTTAAAATATATTTCCTTTTTATTCTGCTTTCTTTCATTTCTTTTCTATTTCGTTCATTCTTTTCACTTATGCTTTCTTTCATTCTTTTTTATTCTTTTCCTCCCAAAACGGCAACGACACTCTCCGGAAGAGTGTGGCTCATTTCATTATTTATTTCTCACCTCCTTCATAAAGGACACAGGCATGTGCAAAAACTCCGACATTAAAATATTTCTCTTCGTGCTTCGCTTTAGTCAAATTTCTAGTTTTATGGATTCTATTTTATCAATTTTTGTCTTTTCGCACCTCGAATTTCATTAACCGCCCTCTTAAATCTCTCTCTCTCTCATTCTCTCTCTCTCTCTGTCTATCTCCATACACACACACACACACACACACACACACACACACACACACACACACACATATATATATATATATATATATATATATATATATATATATATATATATGCACCCTTGTGCAGCTTAATTGAAACAAAACGATTAATTCCGTTATTATTTACTTTTTTTCGAATATTTTCAATGAAACATGACTCGGTGCACATGTTAGTAATTCGTTTGTCTATTTCACGAAAAATCTGTGGTCAGTCCTTGCAGGTTGACCACAGATTCTCGGTTGCATTCAATCGGGAGAGTACTGGGCCAATCTATGATACTTTGATTTGCTTGCTGGTTGCCAGTTCGTGCCGTGTAACAATATTCGTATGCTTCCTTGGAGTAACATCCATCGTATACAATGACCATATGACAACTAACCAAGGTCGAGACAATACATATACGAGCAAATAAAGATGAATGAAAGAAAAATAGTTTGACAGGGGAATGAAAGAAAAATAGCAAATAAAGATGAATGAAAGAAAAATAGTTTGACAGGGGAATGAAAGAAAAATAACGAATAATATAATGAAAGAAAAAGGGTTTGACAGGGGAATGAAAGGAAAATAATGAATAAAGATGAATGAAAGAAAAAAGGGTTTGACAGGGGAATGAAAGAAAAATAACGAATAAAGATAAATGAAAGAAAAACGGTTTGACAGGGGAATGAAAGCAAAATAATGAATAAATATGAATGAAAGAAAAGGGTTTGACAGGGGAACGAAAGAAAAATAACGAATAAAGATAAATGAAAGAAAAAAGGGTTTGACAGGGGAATGAAAGGAAAATAATGAATAAAGATGAATGAAAGAAAAAAGGGTTTGACAGGGGAATGAAAGAAAAATAACGAATAAAGATAAATGAAAGAAAAACGGTTTGACAGGGGAATGAAAGCAAAATAATGAATAAATATGAATGAAAGAAAAAGGGTTTGACAGGGGAACGAAAGAAAAATAACGAATAAAGATAAATGAAAGAAAAAAGGGTTTGACAGGGGAATGAAAGGAAAATAATGAATAAAGATGAATGAAAGAAAAAAGGGTTTGACAGGGGAATGAAAGCAAAATAATGAATAAATATGAATGAAAGAAAAAGGGTTTGACAGGGGAATGAAAGAAAAATAACGAATAAAGACGAATGAAAAAAAAAAGAGTTTAACAGGGGAATGAAAGAAAAATAACGAATAAAATAATGAAAGAAAAATGGTTTCATTGGGGAATGAAAGAAAAATAACTAATTAAGATGAATGAAAGAAAAAGGGTTTGACAGGGGAATGAAAGAAAAATAGCAAATAAAGATGAATGAAAGAAAAAGGGTTTGACAGGGGAATGAAAGAAAAATAACGAATAAAGACGAATGAAAGAAAAAGGGTCTCACAGGGGAATGAAAGAAAAATAACGAATAAATATGAATGAAAGAAAAACGGTTTGACAGCGGAATGAAAGGAAAATAATGAATAAAGATGAATGAAAGAAAAAGGGTTTGACAGGGGAACGAAAGAAAAATAACGAATAAAGACGAATGAAAAAAAAGTGTCTCACAGGGGAATGAAAGAAAAATAACGAATAAATATGAATGAAAGAAAAAGGGTTTGACAGGGGAATGAAAGAAAAATAACGAATAAAGACGAATGAAAGAAAAAGGGTCTCACAGGGGAATGAAAGGAAAATAACGAATAAAATAATGAAAGAAAAATGGTTTCACTGGGGAATGAAAGAAAAATAACGAATAAAGATAAATGAAAGAAAAGGGGTTTGACAGGGAAATGCAAGTAAAA
Source organism: Acanthosepion pharaonis (assembly GCA_903632075.3). Taxonomy (NCBI): domain Eukaryota; kingdom Metazoa; phylum Mollusca; class Cephalopoda; order Sepiida; family Sepiidae; genus Acanthosepion; species Acanthosepion pharaonis. Next base: position 2,798,762 of record CAHIKZ030005400.1, read on the forward strand.
TAATTATAAATGCGGGAATAAAAGTTTGTTTTTTTTCCCCATATGAAATACTGTTATACTTGAACATACCTATTCTATTGTTAATAGACTCTCCCACATATAAAAAGTTGTAGTAGTAGCAGTCGCGAAGTCGTTCAGTGTGTTGGTGAGTCAGTCGCTGTCGGACATTAAAGTATCAATCACCACAACTAGATTGCTGCGTCATTAACTATTATAACAAGTTCCTAACGTTTTGTACGTTGAACCTTTTTTAGGATCCACTGTGAAATTACTCTACAACACATTGGCGACGAGGGATTCGTTCTCATACGGAGGAAGAAAAATTTTTCGTTCACTCTACAACAACTTTGACGACCAGGATTCGGAACTCATACGGAGGAAACAAAGAAAAAAGAAAAAAGAATCCGTTTCGCCATATACAACACTTGGCGACGGATTCATACGGAAAAAAAACTTTCCGTTCACTCTACAACACTTGACGACGTGGATTCGTAACTCATACATAAGAAAAAAAAAATTCACCGGCCATAACAAACTTGGCGTACGAGGGATTCGGATTCATACGGTGAAAGAAAAAGAAAAATTCGCTCGCATTATTTGGTGACGAAATTTGTTCTCATAGGGAGGAAAAAGAAAAAAAAACTTGCTCGTCAAATTTTCGGCGACAACATCTCGGATTCACATTTAAAAAAAAACAAAAACTTGGAAAAGTTTTTCGAAAGACAAGACGTCAACTTAGTGACGAAAAAATCAGTTTATTCTCAACTGAGAAAAGAATTTTTTTTTCTCAATAAGACAGTTTGCTCAAATAGGTCACGAATTGCAAATTCGTTTTGGACCCCCCTCTACAATATTTAAGCAGTGTAAACTTTGCGAAGATGGAGGAATGCAAAAATATATTCCAGGATTTTTTTATGTTCCAGACGGAACAACAGATGACAATATTAGAGAAACAGAAAACATTCCAGATGTAACTGCAGGAGGAAACTTTTAATAGACAAATGCAGTTTCAATGAGAAATGGAACAAATGCATAAGGAGTTTCAAAACCAAATTCTGGAAATAACTGAGAAGAGGAAAGAGAAAAATCTACAATATGATTCTTTCCCAGAGAATACAATATGGAATTCAATTGAAATATTCACGTACAGTCCAGATGAAGAGATAACTTTTGAGGAGTATTATAAAAATATGCGGACGTGTATAACGAGGACTGCCACTCGTGGTCTGAAGGAAAAAAGGTTAGACTTCTTTTAAGCAAGTTAGGAACTGCTGAGCATAACAAATGGGTATACTACATTTTACCGAAAAAAACTAGCGAGTTGACTTTTACCGAGGCGGTAAGTACATTAAGTGAATTATTTAGTAAAAAGACATCTTTGTTTCACAAGATGTGGAAATGTTTGAATCAGATGAAAGATGAAGAACAAGACTATATAATGTACGCAGCCAATGTGAATAAGCATTGTGAAGAATTCAAGCTAGCAGAATTAAGCGCTGACATCGTCAAGTGCTTAGTGTTTTGTGGCACCATTTACCAGGGCAAAAAGAAAAGAAAGGAAAAAGAGAAAGGAAAGAAAGAAAAAGAGAGGCGAGACCCAAGCGTGGATGATAAAAAAACACCCACGACCAGAGACAATTGACAATGTTATTTTGATAAGTAGCAAATGGCGAAAAGTGTCATTACCATGGCAGAAAAAAGTTGATAAGGGAATCGACTATGTTCTGGCGACGAACTTGTGTTATCGGGGATAGATAACAGCCGCGTAATGCGGGCAAAACATCTAATTAGCAAACCACAGACCGACTAGCCGAGAAAACTCCAATTGAAAATGTTATTTTGATAATTGACAAAGAACAGGTGAAATACAGGGCTTTGGATAGATATAAAAAAATTAACTGTGTCGTCTGCTAAGCCGCACACGAAGTAACGGCTGACCGTTTTTTTTTGTTTTTTTTTTTTTGACAAGACATCTTTGGCTGTGATAACAGAACTATGTTATCAGAAATTTGCGCCAAAGTATGACTAGAACAATGGAGCATTTTTTTTTTCGAGAGGACGATGTTTTTCTGACCACCCATTCTGATAATTAGCGAAAATCTTACTGACGAGATCCAGATGAAGAATAGATTTTATGACACTACTGGTCGCATTGTTCTGTTGGCGGCCAGAGAAGGTGAGAGCTGCGATTAAGGAAAGAAAAGGAAGAGAAAAAGATAATTTTTTTTTTGAGCAAGATATATTTTTTTTTCCTGAAACAAAGCCCGCTGGACGGCACACGCCCGGCTGAACATCATTGGCCGAGTGGTGATCACGTGACACAAGGAGGGAAGCTGTCGCCGCCCACCTAGAGGATGAGTATGAGGGGTTGCTACGAAGAAGTGGGGAGGACAGTTAACGCCCCTCTGAAGTATGGTGAGAAGGTGGGACTAAGAGAAGACTCCCCAAAATGGAAAGAAATGGAAAATTCCTAACCAAAAACAAAAGAAGTGGATATGTATTTAGAATTATCGAGGAACCTCCGACGCCGACAAACCCACCCCGGTTTTGATCGGCGTCCATATAAGCAAAGTCGCAGCGAGCAGAAATCAGTAGAGAGTTCCAGAGAGAGTTCAGTAGAGTTGAGTTGAGTTGAGGAGAGTGCTCAGTTGAAGCAGGCCTCGCAGCTGACTAAGATTCGCGCAGCTTCCGAACTCATCTTCAATCCAAGAACAATTATTTTGAAGAGCGACTTAGATCCAGACCACCAAAATAAGTTTTTTTCGACTTTCGCCTGAAGACACACCAAGAACCAATTTCTTGAAGAACAGACAACTTCAAGTGTTAAAACTCGCCTCACAAAAGAACAACGTGTCACAATCCATATAGCGGGTCGGGAGATAGACGCAGTCCTATGTATCCAGCAACTAGACATAAAGTTTTGTTATCCTTTTCTTTGATACCTTGAACTTTTGAGTTATCATTTTATTTTATTTTATGCATAATTGTGCGGTGTCACCCTCGTTGAACTCGATTTGCATTACGGCCCCAACTACTGATTGATTTCGTCTGCCTAAGATTAATTCACATCGTGGGTAGGCAGACTGGAGATCAACGCGGTTACTTTGGTAACCAGACGTTGGAAGTGAGTTGGGAACGACGAGGCTGATATCGAATCTAACCAGATACCCATCCGAATCACCAAAAGGTTAGAACGTCACATTTGGGTGCCGCGCCGATACCCAGCCAGTTGGTCGTCACAGGACGGGACAACACGACTGACGCAAACAGGCGGACGTCACGTTTGGAGCGGCGACACCCGAACGAAGCAACGAGGAGTGAGCGAAGGCTGTGTTTAGGGACGTCACGGTTTGTTCAAGGGCTGGTATCAGAAAGAGACGCAGAATTGAGGAAATTGATACTTTCAAAATTGGAAAACGTACCAAGAATTTCGGTACAGAGTTTGGCAAAGACTGCACAAGATGTGTTAGCGTAAAGAAAGATTCGAAAAAGATAGAACAGTCTAGCGTTTCTCATGCAAGGAAAATACGCTACAAAAAACAAATTCAGTCTACCAAAAAGAATTCTAAAATTGCGGATTATCAAACAAAAAGTGAAATACCTGAGAAAAATAAACAAAAACTCCCGAAACCATGTTTTGCTTGCGGTGAACTTCACTGGTACAGATATTGCAATTTTAGAAATAAAAAATGTTTCAACTGTGAAAGAGTGGGTCATAAAAGCTCGCACTGCAGGTCAAAAAATAAAGACAATAAAATAAGAAAATTAAAGTCCGACGAGAAAATATGTTACCGTCGAAATAAGTAATAAAAAAAAAAATGCAACTCGACACTGGTTCCGACCTATCTACCATAAATTTGCATACATGGAAGAAGTTGGGGAATCCAACTTTAATGAAAACAAATAAAATCAGGTCAGTGACGGAAGAAAAAATACAATTTATTCGAGAATTTGGTACAAATGTCACGTTGAATAAAAAAACGCGAAAAGCTAAACTATTTGTCATAAAAAATACCACGAACTTACTTGGTACGGATTGGATAACAGAATTCCAATTATGGGATCTACCGATAAAATTCTTTCTGTTACAAGTTTGAAAGTTTACACTCAGATGCCTAAAAATTAGTAAGGAAACTTAAGGAAACATTTCCTACTGTTTTTTCTCCAGGTTTGAAAGATGGAGGCAAAATTACAGCCAAAGCAAAACGCTCAGGTAGTATTCAAAAAGAAAAGGAATGTGCTGTTTGCTTCAATTGAACAGATAGATAAAGAATTGAACAGATTAGAGAAAACCGGTGTATTTTAAAAAGTTGAATGGGTAATACTGACGATATATGTGAAAAACACGCTTCAGAAAATAAAAAAGAAATCGACACCGAGAAAAATTGGGGAACGAGTTACCTGCAGCCAAGGACATGCAGTATTATTAAATGATTTAAGTCAACAAGAAGAACCTACAGAAACAGTGAGTCCATCTTTAAGAAGCGCAAAGCGGAAGGTTGTTTCTGGTAACACTATGGAGGTATAAAAAAAAATAGAAAAGTGGATTGGCTATATGATGTACTTGGTGAAAGGGGAAAAACTCACGAGATCAGACGACGTTTTTCAGACGGGTTGACAGCAGTCCTGCGAAAAAAAAAAACGCCGATGGAGGTGATTTTCAATACGTTTGATCTAACAACGCCTGCAAATAATTTTACCTGAGGTACGCCGATCCAGAAGAAAAAAAGAAAGGCAACTGATCATTTAAAAGTGGATCAAAAAACGTAGGAAATACGCTACGATCTTGCTAAAAAAAAAAAAAAAAATTTCTTGTTTTTTCTTCTTATTTTCTGTAAAAAATGAAAAATAAATAAAGAAAACTTTTTGCTCCTACGGAGTAAAGTTTTAGTGGGGGATGTTATACTGGAACATACCTATTCTAGTGTTAATAGACTCTCCCACATATAATAAGTAGTAGCAGTCGCCATGGAGCTTAGTGAGTTGGTGAGTCAGTCGATGTCGGACATTAAAGTATCAGCCACTACAACTAGATTGCTGCGTCATTAACTATTATAACAAGTTCCTAATGTTTTGTACGTCGAACCTTTTTTTGGACCGACTTAGTGAAATACAAGCCTCCACTGTGAAACTACTCTACAACAAAAACAATGAATGAAAGTAGCAATGTCGATAAATAAAGATTAAAGTTTTGTGCTGTTAGACGCTCACTCGTTGTAACTTCCATTATGTCAACGAATACTCGTTATCATTTCCGAAATTCGCGTTGTAGACGAGACTTGGTAAACGCAGATACTGGTAGTAGTAACGCCTACAAATAATACTCACACTAATAATACTTGTTCAAATAGTAATCGCCGAACAGTAATTCGTATAATATAGTATAGTGGATAGTATAGAGATCACTTAGACGTCCCGCTAATTCCCATTTTTATGTTTCCTTTACGATCACGTGATCTACTCTATTTAATAGTGGAATCGTTCGTGTTTTCTCACTGCGAATCTGTGTTCAAACTAAAATACCAGCAACGACACTTTATACAACTAAAAGGAAGAATGAAAGAAAAAATTCTTAAATGAAAATTATTAACAACGGTAGCAAAGAGGAAAAATAAGAATGAGAAGGCGGATATAAAAGAAATGTTTCAGAGGAAAACTAGAATGAAAGCCCGAAGCAAAAACAAATAAACATTTGAAAATCTCAAAAACCGGAAGTAATAAAAAAAAGTTTGCAACTTCAAGCTCAGCGGAAAACTGCATGTAAATTTGTAGGAACTAATACGAAAAAACGGAAATGCCCGAAAAGAATTAGTCTTAGTTTAAGGCAGAGACAGGAGGCAGACGACTGGACAAACGTGATTGCTGTCCTAAAAATACATTTTGGTATTCTGGCAAGTATCAACAAGCATGATTTGTCAAGAGTTCTCACAAGAGAGGGAAACAAAAAAGTCGAGGACATCATGGGTTTTAGTCTTCGAATAAATAAAATGAGAGACAAACATGCAAAAAAACGCTGCTGAAATGAAAGTTAAATTGAGATTATTATTAATAGCAAAAGACAGAGTCAATATATATATATATATATATATATATATATATATATATATTAACTTACATTTATACACACACCCACACGAATATATACACACACATCATACTCACTCACTACCTAAAGAGCCAAATGATAACACACACCCATAGTAATATACCCACTTACAGGCATCATAATCACTCACTCCCTAAGAACCCAATAACACACACACTTAACAGAGACACAGCCCCTTTCCAGGAACCAATATAACTGTCAAATTGACGAAGGGAATTCCCAGCAACATGGATCCATCCAGCTCATCTCAAATAACTACTTAAAAGAGACTGTTTGACCAATACAAGTACTGACCAAAATTCGTGATAAAAAATAAAAAAATAAATGAAAACTACAGACAAAAGTTCATTTTCTCGATCAAGACATTCATTTCTGTAGTTCACTGCTACTAGCAAGCAGATTTTTTTTTCTCCTGATGATGGCCATGTTGGCCGAAACAAGTCGAGGAATCTAAATGAAATAATAATAAAAACGAAATTGATTTGTTTTTAAAGATTTCGTCTGGTACCCTGCCAAAATAGTGTGGAACAAATGAGAATCGAACACACATAAATAGTTTGCTAAGGTTAGCATTGCAAAAGGAAAAAAACGGATATATGAGTTATCCAGACAAAAAAGAAAACACTACTTAGGTAGTAAAGAAGTGCGAGATCAGCTTTCTAAACATTGCAACACAATGAAGCACTCCATTTATAGTCAGATATGAACACACTAGACATAAGCAATGTGTTCGTCGAAATCAATACTGCATCCTACCAGTTAGTTTCAAGCCTTAAGCTATCATTAAACAATAGGTTTCTACTCGTTGTATAAACTCTTTATATTGACTAATGGATGCTTATGCTATATTGTGGAGATGGGGGATCAATTTTTCATGTTTTTCTTTTCCAGGTTGAATTTTTGTATATTTGTATATATCCTAACATGACTTATTTTACATTATATATATATATATATATATATATATATATATTAATGCATATTTCATTAAATAATATAGACAAGTTTTGTCTATTTATTTTAAGTAAGTTCCTTTCATATTGTCTGATAAGCTTAATCACATTATCGTTGAAAGACTAAAGGAAAAGACCATATTGATACATGTTTAAATCCAATCTAAGCTTTCGGCTTACATAAGCCATTATCAAAGATGACAATTACTTTTCAATATATCAACCAATACACGGGCAAACAATAATAATAGTCTATTTTTGTTGAATGAAAAATTTCAAAACAACTACTAAATAATAAGGGTAAAACAGACTGTCGCCACTCAATTTTGGATTCAGTATCCATGCTTCTATTTACACACGCTATATTTTTATCGTATCTATCTATCTATCTATCTATCTATATATATATATATATATATATATATATATATATATATATATATATATATATATATATATTGTGTATATTTAGGTAGCAAATTTTCATTATTCCATGTTTCATTAAATAATATAGACACATTGATACATGTTTAAATCCAATCAAAGCTTTTTATCAAAGATGACAGATTCAACACACGGACAAAACAACACTGATAGTCCGCCCTTGCTGCATGAAAAATTTAACGACAAACTCGTATATATATATATTAGATTTAAATATGTATTAATATAGTGTTTTTTAACGATAATCTGATTAAGCTTATCAGACAATATGAAAGGAACTTACTTAAAATAAATAGACAAAACTTGTCTATATTTTTTAATGAAACATGCATTAATGAAAAATTGCTGCCTAAAAAACACAATATATATATATATATATATATATATATATATATATATATATATTTATCTTACGTTATATTTTGTTTTATATCTATATTTATTTTACGTTATATATATTTCTTTATTTTACGTTATATTTATATTTATTTTAATTTACATTTATCTTAGGTTATATTTATTTTGCTTTATCTATATTTATTTTACGTTATATACATTCATTTATTTGACGTTATATTTATTTTACTTGATATTTATATTTAATTTACGTTATGTTTATATTTATTGTACGTTATATTTATTTTAATTGATTACTTTATTTTATTTATTTATTTCCTTAATTCATTTTATTATTATTATTATTTGCACCGTCGATTTCGAGAGTGAAGTCCTGGGTAGGGTTTTGTATAAGAGATCGGCAGTTCCACTCCCCCATGCCACCGATGTTTTCCAAGGGAAAAGTAGAGGCCCGACAGACACCTAGAGAATCCAACGTGATCATTTATTTACCCATACCTGGGTGGGGATGGAAGGATTCAAACCTTTCCCAAGGTTATTACCATGTAAGTGAATATAATGTACTCGACTGGAATTCGAACTCAGCTTTCTTATTCCTCAATCTGAATCGCTAACCGCTCCTCCCAAGTTCGTATATTATTGTAATTTTTTGATTTTCATATGTTTGTAGGTAGATTAATTTGGCTACAGTAAATGGATATATAGTTTAATCAACGGTATAGCCAGGGCCCACAATATATACGTTAATTTTCCATTTCCTGTATGATGCGACCCCCTTAAAATTAGCTTGAAAATTAGATTTTCAAAAGTCGAATGATACGTGACACTATACGGTATATGTTTAAATTAAATTTAATTAATATACATAAATCGACTGATAGATATGAAGAAAGTTAAGAGAGATAGCTCCAAACAGATTAGACTTATAGATAGATATCAAATGAAGTATGAAAAGGTTTAGAATTATAAGTACGAACAAGGCTGATAATTCAAACAGTCCTCTTTCAAACAGTCTGTTCGTTTGCTTCCTTTACGCGCCACTCAAATTCTGTAATGTTTTCGAAAGCAAACCCAGTATTCTATCTACAGGATTAGACTCTACATGTTCCGCTTTCAATGCAAGAGAATGAACCTGTCATCACTTAATTCTTCTAAGTTCTTGGAGTTATGCTAAAAGTTCAGAGAAATGAACAATTACACCTGAAAGCATATAGACCGATTTGTGAAATTCCAACTGGCAGGCAAGTATGACAATTCTGTAATGAATTCCAGTAATAAAACTGGTTACGGAGATTTCACTCTCATTCCCACCCCACAAAAAACAGTTGATTTATTCTATATTCAATTATCTGTTAGTAAAGGTTGTTCACAGAAATTCTATGTCATGATAATTAGATATTTAGGAATTACCATTAAAATCAAAACATAATTCTAGAGGAACATTGAAAAAATGACACCATTTAAATTAATAACACAGACTGTTGTCTAAGTAATAAAATGGAGCATAAAAATCATCCCACTTAAAGGTGTATGTTACAATGAGTGGAAGCAGTCATCTTGTGCGTGTATAGCGAGAACGTTTCCAGAAAAGACTGGATCCACACTTCTCGGTGTGCATGGTGACGACGGCCAATTAACAGTTAATTGAAAACAGTAAATAATATCCACTTTATCTGTATATATATATATATATATATATATATATATATATATATATATATATATATATATTTAAAAGACTCGCTAATGACCAACGAGTGTTTTTAGATAATGAAAGTTTTGATTTATTTTTTATTTATTTCAGTCACTTTCCTGGCTTCAGGTGCATAATTAAATATAAATTAACCAATATAATATTCCACATAATTATGCAACTGACATAAGATGCAAAGTTTTATATATATATATATATATATATATATATATATATACACGAATATACACACTTACACACATCATACTCACTCACTCCCTAATGAGCCAAATGATAACACACACCCACAGCAATACACACGCTTACACATATCATACTCACTCACTCTCTAAGAACCAAATAACACACACACAAACACTAAACAGAGACACATCCCCTCAACAGGTCCAATAAAACTGTCAAACTGACCAGAGAATTCAGAGCAACATGTATCTATCCAGCTCTTATCTCAAATAACAACTTAAAAGAGACTGTTTGGCCAACACAAGGATTGTTAAAAGATTCATGTTAAAAAGACAAAAATTAAAAAAACAAATGAAAACTACAGACAAAAGTTCATTTTCTCCAGCAAAAGATACATTTCTGTAGTTTACTGCTACCAGCAAGCAGAAATATTTCTCCTCCCGATGATGGCCATTTTGTCGAAACATGTCGATGAAATAAATGAAATAATAATAAAAAACACGAAAGAATATTAATCTACAACCCAGTGTGTCTAACGATTTTAATTTTTTATATTTTTTCATTGTTTATATATATATATATATATATATATATATATATATATATATATATATATATATATATATGTGAAAATTAGGTAGATAGGTTATGGCTTTTAGGTATTTAATTTTGCTCTACTTAATGTACGGAGCACATTAACGTATCAAATCTGTCGATGTTTTATTTTTTCTTTTGATAGACTTTGCGATGCTGGTTAATTTTTTCAAGCAGTGCGGATGTTTTTAGTCTTTTCTTTTGTAATTGAATTTTTCCCAGATATCAGTTTGTCTAATAATTTTTTAATTAGAAATTGTATTACCTGTTTTTTTTTCAGAGTTATAGTTTAAAATAATATATATATATATATATATATATATATATATATATATATATATATATATATAATTTTAAGACTCTTCGTTAAGTTAAGAGGAATTTAGTTCTACAGTCATTGGTATGTTTATCTAAATAAAAAGTAAATATGTCTAAATTCCTCTTCATCCCTGCCGAGAGCCAGTAGCTTAGGAGTAGAATCTCCGGCTGATACCGAATCAATCGGCTTTCGATTGAAGCAATCGGATGTCTAGCCACACTGATGAGCTGAGAAACGGTCTGTCTGTGGATGAGAATATATATATATATATATATATATATATATATATATATATATATTTAAATTGTGTGTATTTAGGCAGCATATTTTCATTTATACACGTTTCTAAAAATGTTAGAGTTTTCATTAAATTTATTTCATTTAATGAAAACTCTAACATTTTTAGGCATTTAAAACAACATGCCTTCCCGCACACACAATTCCGTAAAATACTTGTCGAAAACACAACTATACTTCGACATGAAAACAATAGACAAAAACTAAAAAAATACTTGAAGCATTATACATCAAACAGTTAAAACCCAACCTAAACAAAATCAACTATGGAATCTCTACAAATATTCTTAAATGTCTATAATTTCTATAATTGGTAACAGAAGCCATTGGTTTATACCAACGGCTTTCCTTATTTCATTCTACAATTCACTCTCGTGTAGTCATGTGTGACGTCATGAGATGCGGTGCGATTTTCGCTTCTAGCGTCTTATATGCGCGTGTTCATCGTTGCTTAGTAATCCACTATGTAAACAAAACAATGACAGACTATCATCGCTGTCGTGTCCGTATATTGTTTGATATGTTTGTAATTACATCTTTGATAATGGCTTGAGTAAGCCGAAAGCTTAGATTTTATTAAAAATAATGGATAAATATTGTGAATTTCTTTTTTCGGTTAATGATAATGTTACCAAACTTATCAGAAGATACGAAAAATTTTACATAAAATAAATAGACAACACTTGTCTATATTATTTAATGAAACGTATATATATATATATATATATATATATATATATATATATATATTCAAGGTATGCTATATTTATGGATAAAAGTGCTCAATATCAGAGATATAGCGTATGAAAATATAAAATGGATACTGATGTAAACACCTGACGGCAACAATATAGTTAATGCTCGAATGCAATTTTCATGCCATGTGTGTAGGTGTAGTGTGTTTGCTCGGCTGTATATGCCGTCAATGGCCCGTTATGAATAGGAAGGTCCATTGTGTTATCTTGGATGCTATCAAGTAGACGGTAATTCTGAGGATTCAAATAAGTAGGAATAATTATCGATCTAAATGTGGTTACTTGTTGGTATTTTATATTGCTGTTACCTTTTAGTCGTTACTTAATTATTTTGCTGTTAATTATTATTAAATTTACTTGTGTTCATGTATGCATTCGTAGTTTATTAATTTGTTTATTCGTATTATTTTGAATTTGATAATATATTCGTAGGAGAAATCCTCGTTTGATACGGCGGGCTTAGACCAAAAAGCCCAGCAAGGTTTTGATTTTCTCTAAGGCAAAGTGGATTAAATAGCAGCTTCTTCTTCACATTTGGACGCAGCTGCGTATCCTGCTGGTGAGCTCATTTTTATTAAAAGTGAAAATATTTTAAAACGTATTCTAACCTAAACATCCTCCAAAAATCTTTAAGTATACAAATAGAAAAAATGCCGGAAGAATTTTTGCCGTTAACAATACGATTTTATTTAAAAAAATCCAGATGACATGCATTTAACGGATGTCAGAATTCGTTGAAAAATACATCCCTACCCCTACCTAAACATAACCTCTTTTTCAAACTTAACTAATAACTAACAAAAGTTAATAAAATGAACACGCAACCCCTTGTCTGGATGAATGGATTTCTCTGTATCCTTGGAAACTGTAAATTATGATTTTTGCCGTGTCTTTAAAACCCAGTAAATTTAAAAATAAGTTATGTGACACTATTTGGCTTGCTAAAAAAGAAAGAAGAAAAAAAGAAAGGCGAGAATTAAATTTAGGTGATAAGAAGCCATCATGAAAAGGACACTAAGCGGTGTTATTTTTCTGCCAAGGAAAAGTGGTAAGATTTTTATTTCCATTGTCGAGAAAGTAAAATACAGAATTAATCTGATTTATGTTACGGGGCGGCAAGTAAGACAATGATAAAAAAGATTTTTTCAAGTTGGACAAGCTACCTCCCGCAGAATTCTAAAGAGATAAAAATAAAAATTAATTAAGCACACACTGTCCGAGAAAAACAAAAGTGTTCGCTGACTACCATGAAGGAAAGATTAAGCCTTTGTCTATATGTAGAATATCGTTGAGAGGAGCATCTGTTTATCGTCAGGGCCGGCTATGATAGCGAAACTATTTTATCGGAACAGTTAATTAGCAACAGAATGAAAATACGTCTAATTGACCACCCACTTGTTTGGCGAAGGCCCGGGTGATAAAGTCCAAATGACATTTGTCTAAGATAAGAGACCAAGGGTTCGTTGTCGGGCAGAAGGAAAGAAAGAGAAAGAAAAGAAAAAGAAAAAAAGAGAAAGGAAGATAATTTTTTTTTTCTTTGAGCAAGATTTTTTTAACGGAGGCTAGTCTGGCCACACCCACGCCGCTGAGCGCCCATTTGGCTGAATGGTAGCATGAGCGTTAGGCAGAGGTAATCATGTGAAGAAGGAGGGGAGGCTTGTTGCACCCCCCTGAAGGAATAGGTGCGAGATGCCACTGTGAGAGAGAGGGGAAACCCGTTGACACCCTCTGAGGGCATGGTGAGATACCAATATGAGAACAGAAGAAGGTGGGAAGACGGAAGACTTCCAAAAATGGAAAATAATAAAATTTTCCTGACCGAAAACAAAGAAGTGGATTGTGGGTTTGGAATTATCAAGGAACCTCAAACCCCTACAAGCCCACCCCGGTTTTGGTCAGCGTCCATATAAGCAGAGTCGCGGCGAGCGAAAGTTCAGTTCAGTTGCAGTTGGAGTTGGCAATTGGCAGAGACAGTTACAGAGTTAATAGCCTCGCAGGAATCTGACTGAAAGATATCCACGCAATCACGACCTCAACTTCTAGCCAAGAACAATTTATTTTTGAAGAACGACTTAGACTCATACCACCAAAACAAGTTTTACGAATATCGCCTGAAGATAAACCAAGAACCAGTTTCTTAAAGAACAATCAACTTAAGATGTTAAGACTCGCCTAACAAAAACAAAGTGTCACGAATCCATATAGTGGGTTGGGAAGAAGACGCAGTCCTGTATTCAGCAACCATATATAAAATATTGTTATCCTTTTTTAATACATTTGAACTTTTCGAGTTATTATTTTCTTTTCTTTTACATATACTTGTGCGATATCACCCTTGTTCGAACTCGACTTGCAATACGGCCCGGCGACTGATTGATTTCGTCTGCCTAAGATCAATTCACAACGTGGGTAGGTTAGACTGGAAGTCAAATCAGTTACTTCGGTAACCAGGCGTTGGAGGCGAGCAGGGAACTACAAGGCTGCTATCGAATCTAACCAGATTCCCATCCGAATCACTAAAAGGTTAGAACGTCACATTTGGTGCCGCGACCAATACCGGGGGGACTTCACAGTTACTCCAAAATTCGCTTGAGGATGAAATGGAACTAATGTCTTTAATTTAATTAAAAAATTAAATTCAAAGCTTTTAGCTTCCATTTTTGAAACATGGTTAGAACTGTGTAGCGAAAAAATATATTTTAAATCAGTTAATATATATTATAAGAGATTATAATAAAAACATTTTGAAATCGCTACACGAAACCTTTATGTTTCAGTATAATGACTGAATAAATACAATCATAGTATTGAAATATGAAACCTTTGTGTAACGTTTTCAAAATGTTCTTATTATAATCTCTTATAATAAAAATATAATAATATATTGTGCTCTACTTTGTATTGAGCAGTTTTTTAATAGCAATAAAAGTAAGGATGGCATCTGAAGATTGCAAAGTTTTCAGTCCACCATTACGAGTGTATCTCTAACCTACTAATTATCCATATTTTTTTTGTTTTTGTTTTTTTGGGGGGTGGGGGAGGGCACCAAGACTGATATATAACATGTGCCTGCATAGTCGCAAATTAAGAGATGTTCTATATACTTCCAAACAATCAACATATCAGCAAACAATGATATTACACATCATCAATTTGACTCCTGATGTCAAAACTGTGCCAAAACGGATAAAGATGAGAGTTCCAATCCTCTAGAAATCTATCCCTCAATTTAATTATTTGTATCAAGTGTCTTTATCTAGCGCAATAACTATCTATCTATCTATCTATCTATCTATATATATATATATATATATATATATATATATATATTTCTTCCTTATTTCCATTTTTTTCTTTCCTTATCTCTCTTTATCCACCCCCTCCTTTCCTTTTCTCTTCCTTCCCTACCCCATCATTTAAAACCTTATATTGATTTTTATTTTATTTTTCTCCTTCCCCTTTTAATATATTTTCCCTTTGCTTTTTTCTTTCACGCCTTCTTCCTTTTGCCTGGACAAATTGACTCCATTTATTAAAAAAACATCGGTTTGAAGGGAGGAATATTTGTATATATTCATGAAATAGATTATTAACGAATGGATTTTAAGGATTTTATATCGAGCTAATCATATCTAAACATGGGAAAATTATTGGAAGAAAATCCAGACAGAAGATCCTGTCTATGGCGCCTGGCAGTCTTCTGACATCTCCTGCAGCCAAACTACCCACTAAATGTAATACCATGTATTGCTTTGGATATTTTCGGTACGGCCGAGAACAGGGTCCTCTCGTCTGAGAAGCGTACAGCCTCTATTGACCAGGCCACAGACGTTCGTTCTACATTCTTGTTTCGGCTGTTAATCCTGCGGAAAAGTCTGTCTTGCAAACAGCAGAAATGTAATTCGACACAACAGCGTGCTACCATTATCTGGAGAAATAAACGGACACTTAATACGACCTACAACTGTTTACAAATTGAGATATGAATGAATGAGTGAGAAGGAAGGAAGGAAGGAAGGAAGGAAGGAAGGATAGATAGATAGATAGATAGATAGATAGATAGATAGATAGATAGATAGATAGATAGATTTAAATTTTGGCTTGGTACTAAAGTATAATATTAAGGCAGAAACAATGGACATATGAAAAATAAAGTAAGACAGAAACGAAGGGAACTAAAAATATAATAACCATAATACAGTTTATTTTTATAGTGATGATCCAAATGTACAAGGCTCAAGAGTAACTCAAGGTAGGGGTTATAGATTATGAGGCACATATTTTGGAGATATGTGAAGATAACGGTTAATCCTAGACTTGAACAGGTTAAAATTTTAATGATCGGAAAAACAATCTCTTATTAATCGGTTCCACACAGCTACGGTTCACGGCATGAATCTGCTCGAGTATAATTACATCACGCCAGTGACATACGAAGGGAATGGGCTTGGTTCGCCATGGAAATAACGATAGGGTAGTGAAAGGTTCACGCCGTTTCGTCCTTGTGGGAAAGCGGTTGTAGCGGCTGAAAAGTTAAGACTGGGCAGCTCTTACCCATATACGGCAGCAGTAATCCATTTTCGGTCTGATCTTGCTCGTGTAACGAAGAAAAGAGAAGATATCCCTCTTTCATATTAAGAAATGAAAAAGGGTGCCTGAAGTTCATTCGCAAGATCTCTCTTATTATTCCTAAGGTTTACGGCCACATCACGTTGAAACACAGTTTCTTGGACGATCACTGAAGTTAAGCAACGTCGAGCCTGGTGAGTATTTAGATGGGTGACCACTTGGGAATACCAGGTGCTGTAAGTTTGGATGTGCAAACAGTGTAATGGATAATGGCTCGGAATTGTTAATCAGAGATCCGATTTCTAATTCCCATTGGATTCGTTATATTCACTTCTTTGCAAATACCATTGGGAATGTTATGAATTCTCCCCTAGATATGAGTCAATTTGTAAGACATGAAACACTAAATCATTATTATACTCGACAAAAATTCTTCCAATCTAAAAATATTTTCTGGCTTTAAGTAATCTGTAAGAGGTTGATAAGCCGTAGAAATCTAATCAATATTAATAATAATAATAAGAGTTATTTCTAAATCCGATAAAGGTGTAAGTGGAGTGGTCGTAGGTCATGATTATCGTAATAATATAATGGAACTTTTGGTGATGATGTTAAATTTTTATAATTGAGATCTGAGATATGCATAATAGAACTAAGGTAGATTAAGTCGTAGGCTCGTGAATTTGGTGACGCGGTAATTGTGATTGCAATCCCTGGGATGTTTAGTATATCCTTTGACTCAATGTAAACAGGGTGATTACCGTATTTTCCGGCTTACAAGACCCTGCGGCTTGGAAGACGCACCCTAATATTGGATAGAAATTTCTCAGAAAAAAAGTCATTCTCATACAATAACACATTCACCATGCGTCCCGCACTTACTGGTACCACGTATTGTTTAAATTAATCACTCGTCCGATTTTATTTGTCAGGCAATGACTTACTAGTCAGAAGCAAAAAGGATCTTGATACTGCTAGTAAACAGAGCATGTTTAATGTTCTGGCTCGGCTCCAGGAAGGTTTATAGTCATGTAACAGCTAAGTACTAAGGTTACATCATACAAAAGGCTGGATTAGATAGATAACTAACATTATAGTGTAATGACTAAACATACACATCCAAGTCCCTATCAGTCAAGTCAATTACGTAACTGTCCAATCTTACTTGAGCCTGAGCGTTGTCTTACATTCGTCTTGGAAGAAGCACACGTATTTTTCAGGATATTTTTAGGAAGAAAAAGTGCGCCTTGTAAGCCAGAAAATACGGTAATAACTGAGAACTAAAAATAAAGACTAGACGTGATATATTCATAGATACTAGCAATGGAACAAAAAGAGTTTTTTTTTTCCCGTAAATTAAATAAATAGCTCAATACGGAATTCCTTGTAGGGTATCCGAATTAATATACCCCTGATGGAGATAGAGGTAGGAAATGGTCGAAGCGTTGCGGTAACAACAACAAAAATGAAGAAAATAGTCCGCTTATAAATAATGTAAACAGAACTTAATTCATTGCGCTAAGCTTCCAAAAAATTAGTTTCCGGAAAAGTTGGTTAAAGATAAAGTTGTTCTCGTGAATATTTACGAGGTTGTCACACGGGTAGATTCTTTATGACCCACAGTTTTATGGTTCTCCTAAAACTAATAAGGACTACGTTCCTTTACAAAATTTTCAGCCTATGGTGTGTTCTGTCCAGAATAAAATTGGTTAAATAATTAGCTACTTTGTTGCTATTGCTGACAGAGATGTATTCAGTGAACTGCCTTTTAACGATTAATTTAGGTTTCCTAATTTCATGCACAATTTTCCCTACGTTAATAATAACTTTATGTAGTCCGCTGTCAGCAACTATTTGTTTATTTGTGTTTCTCTTCAGGATACTAATGATATTTGTGCTAAGGCTTTGTATTGCAATCATTTGTACATGCCATCTCTAATTCCAGAAGCTTTTTTCATTTGTTTGATGCCATGTCTGTTGAAATTTATCAAAATACAGTATATGAAAATGGATCGAATTTCCAAAGTTCGATCATTGATCTTGCGATGACCAATATCTTTGTTGGATTTTACAAGAAAGATTTACTTCCTTAGACTAAAAAGTTAAACTCTTATTTTAGTTATGTTGATGACACTTTTTGTGTATTCAACTGTCAGGCGAAGTCTGAGTGTTTTTTCTTATAAAGCATAGACTGAATTATTAACCAGTTTTTCGAATCACCTGTGAAAAGTCGAACAATGAGAGTGCACAAATTGGATTCGATTATTTTTATGCTAGTGTAACATAAACACATGTTCACGAGTTTATATACTAGATGGAACCATTTTGTTCCAAGCAACTAAAATTAAATTTCATTAACAGCTTGCTCAATCATGTCTTATTAATTTATTCAAAAACCAGAATTAATTTCGAAATTGTATTAAGAAATATTTCGATGGTTACAGATATCGTTACGGTGTTGCATTAATGCTAAAATGGTTCGACTCAATAAACTTAAACTAATTAGTCCGCAAGAATATTCTATTTATTTCCATAAACCGACGATTGGAGACGATAGCGAGAGATTTCAAAATAAATTTCTAACATGGTACAACAATATCTGCCATTTCCTGTGTATTATTTCTATTACGAAACTGATGTTGCAATCAATTCGTGAAGCTCTTTTGCCTCTTCAGCAGATTCGTTTAATTGCTTCCAGTTTTAAATATCAGTCAGAGATTTTAAGTTAGATTAGATCAGCATGCACCATCTATAATGGTAAAAGGTCAAAATAATTATGTGTATATATACGTTAATACATCCAGGTCTGCGATTGCTGAACACTTAATAATTCTAACTGTAAGTCATCCTGTACTAAAGACTTGTTATCTGATTTGTGTAAGATGCACTGAAAATTCTATTTGAATGTGCTGGAAACAATATTATCAAAACACCTAGAATAAACTCTCTGTAAACAGGTTTGAATTTTGTATACCTAATACATGCACACACACACACACACACACACACACACACATATATATATATATATATATATATATATAGATAGATAGATAGATAGATAGATAGATAGATAGATGGAGCGTATCTAAATATAAATATAAAAGTAAACATTGAACTCAACACTCAGAGGCGCTTCTGAGTGTTGAAATCAATGTTCACTTTTCTACACACACACGCACACATACATATATAAATACACACACACATATATATATATATATATATATATATATATATATATATATATAGTAGATGATCCGTTTATTTATTAAATGAAAGATATTAAGCACTTTTACCTATAATTATCTTTTTACCTTAAAAATATATTTTATCATTTATATTTACACACACACACACACACACACACACACATATATATATATATATATATATATATATATATATATATGAAGAAATATAGTTTTAAGGTGTGCTATATTGCTATATTTATGGGATAAAGTGATCAATATCAGAGATAGAGCGTATGTAAATATAAATATAAAAGTGAACATTGAAGTCATAGGCGCCTCTGAGTGTTGACTTCAATGTTCATATATATATATATATATATATATATATATATATATATGAGCGGGTATATTATAACTGTATTTGTCATCTTATGTATTTTAATCGATAGGGACACCTTTTTTTTCTTTGTTGATTTAGCCGTGAAGGATGACAAATCATTACTAGTCAAATATCTACTTTAGATATATATTGTCTCTTCTTTTTTTCGATTTACACTTTTACGGTAATTATATTCCTTGCCTTTCCATTTTTTATTACATTCTATGTGATATGTTCATTTTATTGCAATAATAAAATGTTTGGCTCCAGAACAACAAATATTTGAGGCATGTTATGTGCTTCTCTGGCAATATGCTCATGGCAGCCAAACCTTTATCAGATTGTAAGCAATTTCGTCAAGACCAACTACATGATGCTTTGAAACATCCGGGAACTTACCGAGTTTATTTTCTTGATAGTGACAAGTTCTCAGCTAAAATCTTCTATACGCCAGAGACACTGCTTTATTGGAATGTCAATCTTCATTTCTGTATTAAAAACGAATCAGCTGACTTCAGAACCGCGTAAAAGTCATTAGAAGTGACGGCTTGATAATTAAGGAAGGACTAAAATGCACAAAGAACACACCCCAGCGCAATAATATCTATTCTTATTTCGTACTGGATAAACAGAATAAACATCAGTTATATGTGTTAAACTGTTGCAATTATAATGCCACATAAAGGACGTCGGAAGGTGACCAAAGAGTTTATCTACAATGTAACATAAGTCCAGTTCCTAACAGTACAAGCGAATTATTCAGTTTATGTTGGGAGTCTCAACCTCCCTTATTTCTTCATTTCAATCTACACTCCTTTCTTTTCTTTTTTTATGGTTTGTACTTTTTGGTCACCATTCTTTTCTCTGGTTTCAATTCTTCTGTGGTATTCAACCTGATTTCTTCTTCGTCTTGGTTCGATCTGTTTGGATAAAGAACACTATTCGGGTTGCTGCATTTTCGCCGAAACGATTTATTTCTATGCAGTTTTAGCTTTTATACTGCTGATAACAGCAATAATTATCAAGGTACCCACGAATACGGACCAGTTTATTATGAGTTTTCTATTTTCTTTCCAAACTCTACTCTTCTCTCCTAAAGTATCTTATCTCTCTTTCAATTGATCGAAACTAATTCTCTCTACTGACGTTAATAACTTCAGCATCTCCCTTAGGGCAACTTCACAGAATGTGACTACCCCTGGCTCCCACAGTTCTGTTCAGTTACTTCAACACTTCTCAATTATCTCTATAATTGAATCTTTTCTCTCATACTTTTCTTCGGCTTGATATTATGGGGGAAAGCAAATGGATATTCCAAATGCCGAACATCATAGGGGTAGGTTTATTAAGGACAACGGGGGTTTCTACCCTCAGTGTCCTAGTGTGTTCTCTTCCACACACCCTGGGCAGTTCAATCTTCTTCTGGGCGGATACTTTTCAGACTCCTTCGGATATACGGATAGATATGGCACCATGGTGTTTGTCAATATCTCAGCAGTTTTTCTTAATCCCCTCTCTATTGCCTTTAAACTATTCAAGCACACAGAACATGTGATTACCCGTCACATAAATGGGACTTAATGAAATTCACTTCCCTAAAGCTTCAACCTGACATTTCTTTGTTTCTTCCGTCGTCAATATCATCCTAGCTGAATTCAAAGCTATATACGCCGTCCCAATTTGGTATCGCGCAGCCGCCCCTAACTCCTATTTTACACGGGTATAGGGAATGGGTAAGTTTATTACTTGATATATTTCAAAAATACTTTCTCTGTTCAATAATGAACTAGAAATAACAACCAATAGCTAGTGCAATGTAGTATTTCCGAAACTCTTCGGTGGGGGTCTACCGGTAATCTTAAATGATGGTGTAATTCTAACCTGTATCCTCAATAACAATTATTTCAAGTGACTCCGGTCACTATGTTTGGGGACAAATGTCCTAATGACAATATAGCCAGATGAGCTTTCACATGCTCTAAATCGTCAGGAATTGACTAGTCTGTCGCACCCTGATAGTAAGGGTAACTAATTGAAATTACTGTTGTACAAAACAACTCAATTCTTGTAATTCAGCTGACACAGCTTCCAAATTATTAGTTACGTCCTGTCTCAATTCCCACAGACAATTTATCGACCAATAGATACTCGCTCTATTCGACGACATTTCTAACTGCGTCATATTCAATATCGATAGAATTTCCTTTGCCACTTGTGCTAGGATTCTCTGATTCTTTTCTAATTCTACCATTTTCGTTCTTATAACCTTGACGTCATACTCAGTCATTGTTTCAAACAGGACATTCAAGCTTTTCCAACAATAGAGACTACTGCTCTCTTTCTTCTCGGTTACAACAGCTCAGTCCCTTTCAGATAATTCCTCATATTTTTCCACTGGGCCTCAATTATGGCCGTCTCCAATTCCAGAGCATACAATAGCTTGAGGTACCTTTCTGCTCTGGTATAGTTTTGTGCTAACTTTACCCTGGCTACACCCAGCTTATTTATCTCACCCTCTAGTTCGTTCAATAGTAATGGTTTAATAGTAATGTTTTAAATGGCGTGGCGCTTTCATTTTAAATGGCCTTTCTTATCAATACTACCGCGGGACATACACAGGCCCTTGTACAGACCAACGACAGCATCAAAAAACAATTTTGCGCGCCCTTCGTGACTCGGTATCCAAACTATTCTCTCCAACCAACCCGTACTCTTAGTTATCGGGTGGGCTTTTTAATGAACCCGATGTCGTTGCGCAAGGACATCGAGTCCATTCGTCCTATCGTTCGGAGCCATATTATTTTGTTGCGATTCGGGGTCTTCTGCCCTTCGATCTCGGCTTAAGGGGTAACTCTGGCGCAACATCTCTCCTGATTTCTTCCCTTAGTAGTTTTTGGAGTTTTCAAGAAGAATTAATCCTCTTCTTCCTACTTACTCACTTTCTACATCTCGAGGGTTTTCGAGTCAGAAACCGGGACTTCGTCATTTGGGTTCTTTGCTTTTCTTATAGGCCTACGATGACGGTGAGACGGAGCGATGAAGTCGCGAAGCCTTTGTAGCGACAACAGCGGCACAGACGACGGTGACACAGACGACGAATGAACGCAGCTAGCCGCCGTCGATTGGGACCGCGCTGGTACATGAACACACCACCCAGATTGTTGCCGAAGGATTCCACTGGCTGTTGAATTATTTCTCTCTCTTCTTACTCCCCAGAGTCTTCATCTGTTTCCATTTCTTCTGGCTCCACAAGGGTTGCTTTCCTCCTCCTTTTTTTCTTGCTCCTTGGTTTGTCACTTTCCAGTTATTTATCTCACCTAATTTCAGATCATTAGAGCACGGTGGCGCGGCCTTTTTACCTGCTGTCGCGGAACCAGCGTAGGCCATTTCACCGACTAAAACATGCTCCCCACGACTGACCAACATTTTTTCTTGAAGTCGATACCCGCTCACTACGAGGCCGGGTGGTCGAGTCGTCTTCCGAAGAAGACGCTGGCGAGAGAGATTGATTCGACGGTATTTCGAAAGAAAAGCGGCGGCTGCGACGACGGCAACACGCGAGTAAACCGCACGCGCGCAATCGCAGCCGGTCATCGATAATGATCCTTCCGCAGGTTCATCTACGGAAACCTTGTTACGACTTTTATTTCCTCTAAACGATCGGGTTCGTTCATCTTCTCCAGGCATCGAACGCCGAGGCGAGTACGACACGCGCAGGAAACGTCGGCGGAAACCGCCGCTGCACCACGTGCACGCTGTCCGACGGCGGCGTCGGCCAGATCCGAGGACCTCACCGGACCGTTCGATCGGTAGTAGCGACGGGCGATGTGTACAAAGGGCAGGGACATGATCGACGCTGGCTGTTGAAGCAAAGTTCCCGTTGATACCTCCAGTGTAGCGCGCGTGCGGCCCCGGACATCTCAGGGCATCACAAACCTATTATCATTCACCCTCGTCTGGTTTTCTGCCACCCATCCCTCTAAGAAGTGCGTGAGAAAACCGACCCGGACCCGGGCGCTGCGATGAACGCCGAGCCCGCCGTTGAATAAACACACACATCGGCGAACTAGTCAGCAAACCGGAGTCTCGTTCGTTATCGGAATCAACCAGACGGATCGCTCCACCAACTAAGAACGGCCATACACCACCACCCACCGAATCGAGAAAAAGCTATCGATCTGTCAATCCTACCGGTGTACGGACCGGGTGAGTTATCCCGTGTTGAGTCAAATTAAGCCGCAGGCTCAACTCCTGGTGGTGCCCTTCTGTCAATTCTCTGGTTGGTCATCGTCGGATTTGAAGTGTACTCATTCCGACCGAGGGGCCTCGACAAAGTCCCGCGTCGTTATTTTTCGTCACTACCTCCCCGTGCCGGGAGTGGGTAAATTGCGCTCTCCGGAATCGAACACCGATTCCCCGATTCCACGTTACCCGTAGTAACCAGAGTAGGCACTTAACCAACAGTCTAGAGTTGATAGGGTGGATCCTTGAGAGACCCGTCGCCAGGCGTGAAAGCCAGTGCGATCGACCAGTGTGTTATCCAGAGTCACCAAAGCGGAGCGAGCCGCGCTTTGGCCCCGCCGCAGAACGCCGCGCGCTCACCCAGAGGGAAAAAACGACGACGGCGGCGACAACAACGGCGGCGACAACAACGGCGACGACGAAGGCGACGACGGCGGCGACGACGACGACGACGACGACGGCGAGAGGACGGAATGACGCGCATCGGTCTCAGTCTAATATGTATCGCCGCGACCTGTAACGGTCGAGGCGGGTGCCCACGTGCTTGACGGCACGCAGACGACGACGACGACGGGCCGACCGATCGCGGCCTGTGTCACATGTATTAGCTCTAGAATTGCCACAGTTATCCATCGCCTCCGAGGAAGATTACGGTCCCAAGGATTAGGTCCGGTTCCTGAGCCATTTGCGGTTTCGCCCCTTCTAATGCGTGTCGTGAACTTACACTTGCATGGCTTAAGCTTTGAGACAAGCATATGACTACTGGCAGGATCAACCAAGTGTCGTTCTTTCGTGCGTGCGTTCGTTTCGTTATCGGCGACGACAACGAACACGGGGGCGAGATGCGCAGCGCGTGCCGCATTTTGGCAGTTTTGGTGTGCGTAAGACGCTTAATCGTTAAACGACGAATACGTTGCTTTTTGGGCACTTTCACGTTTTCGCGTCGTCGACACGCGGCGCCTGCGTGAGAGACGCGAACTCGGGTGACCGAAGGAGAGACGAAAAGGCGGGAGGCGCAACGACGACCACGACAGTTCCACCGAAAACGACGGAGCAAATAAAGAACGGAAACGAAATCGTAAACCAGTCGGGGCGAGCAAGAGTTCTGGGAAACTGCCGCCATATAACCGACGAGCAGAAGACGCGTCTCTAACGACGACTACGACGACGAGCCAAGTGGAGGTAGACAAAATGCTGCTGCCGCTGGATGTCGGCACATGCGTACAACTGCTGGAAGAAGGCGGTCGGTAGAGGAAGGCGGGCGGGTGTTACGACCTCCAAAAGTTTCGACGCCGCCAAAATGGTGACTTGACGGCCGAGATTCGCGTGGATAATAGACCCGTTAGCAGCGGACAGAAAGTTTGGCAGAAGCCTGAGAAAGCGTCGGGAGACCAATGATAAACCATTCGACGTCCCTGGGTCACCAACACCACCTCATGAGACAGACGTACACGACAGGGAGTGGAGGCGAACATCGGCAAGCAAGCTTTCCGGGGTCTGCCGGAACGAACGAGCTACTATTCTGACGGAGCGGCGGCGGCGGCATCACAGATAGAAGGGGATAGATCTTCGCGACACGTAGACGGTCCCTCAATTTGTTTTCCTAACGCGTAAGAAAGCCAAGAAGCGTAGGACGAACAGTATTCGGCGATTCAAACGACGAAACGACAACCTGGGAGGCGGCGGGCAAACGATGGAAATGTCGCGCCCGCGAACGACAGCGCGTTGGAACACTCCTCATTCCTGATCGCGTAACAAACGAACGAGTCCGATTCGAGCACCGAGTCGCAAGGATTTCGACGCTAGTATCGATCGCTGAAGAGAGCGCTTGGAAGGGACGCGAGAATTACTCCTCAATATCTCTCCGTCGACCAAAATGACCCCCGGCCTTGAACATGCACGATGGGAAATGCGAACGGCAAACGACAAATTATCTCACCTCGCCATTTGATCCCAGATTACAATTGATACTGGACCCGTCTGTTCCACTATACTATAATAGGGCTTCCACCGCTAGTTTCTTTCTCTCAGGTGAGTTTTGTAGAAAACGAGGTCCGCCACCTCTATCTCAACCTCCTTTCTTTATTCACCCTCTCCTACTTCTATAGGGGCAAGTTCTTTTCATGTGACCTGGTTCATTACAGAACAAACACCTTCTCCCAGGGCAGTTCGCGGCAAAATGACTAACCCGGCTACATGTCCAACACCGCATTCCTTTCCTTTTTAATTGGACCGACTCCCTTTTGATATTGGGGCGGCCTACTATTGTTTCCCTGGTCCTGTGTGCTAGGGGTGTTGGATTGAGTTTCAGAGGTGGTATCTACACACCTGGGTGAAAAATTAATTGGAGAGATCAAAGTTCATTATTGAAGTGATTTGTATCCAGACTATCGTCTGAGGCATTGAACTTGGTTCACGGAAGCTAGCAATCAAGATGGAACTAAGTTATTTTGTTTTTGTTTTAAAAAAGTGTTTTTGAAGTATGAAAAATCTGGTCAGAATATTTTTGTTTATGCTTATTTTTTTTCATGAGACCGAAACACAATGACGAAAAAAAATAAGGAGCACGCCTTGCAGACATAAAAGAGTAGAAGCGATTTTAGAGTTATATATTTGGGATTAACCTTTGAGGTCAGATGGAAGACAAAACAAAGAAGTTGATTTTGATTGGCTGTGCCAGCATGATAACGATAGATAGAGAAAGTGATTTCAGGGAATTGGTTCTTACACGCCAAGCAAAGTGTCTGGATACTGCTTACCGGTGTGGGGTAGGTAGAGTGTTCTACTGGATATTTAGAAGTTGTATACGTCGACGTTATTAAACTAGTGAAGTTAAAATTCCCGGTGTTGAGGTTTTTTCATCTTCTGACTCAAGAATATTTCGCCACCCGGACGGGAGAAGACAAGAGAAGAAAGAGAGAATACAATGTTGTATTAAATTGGCGAATTTCACCTCCCAGCATGAGAGAAGGAGCTACGCAACACGAACCGTAACAAATAAAGGAAATGAGAAAATCTCCAGGTTAAAATTGATAGCACAAGCTTGGCTGCACAAAATAGAACAAAATTATATTACAAAAATTTAAAGATTTTTTGTGCTAACATTTTTTGGTTTTATACTAAGAGCCAAAAAACACCACTTTTTTTTTAGCGAGTCAAACTGATGGAGATTATAGGATAGATTATTTTAAACGTCATAAGGAGCAATAACAATGACAAGAAGAATAAATTCAGTGGCGCTTAATAGAATGACGGTTCAATCTCCAAATCCTGATACGTCATTAAATATTAACTTTCTATTTTGAGTAGATTCACATCACCTGCCATCATGATTAAATGACATCTATCATCATAATTCTAGTCATTTGCCAACATGCCTTTTCTTTTCTTAGGCTCAAATATCTGGTTATTTATCTGTAAAAACGTTGTCCATATTTATAACCATGCTCTATGTTATTATGTTTGAACTATTATTTGAACTTGTTCCATTGACCTCCACATTGAATCATTTCCCTCGGCCTGTATATTGAACTAGTTTTCTGACCTGCAAATTGACCAGCGTACAAACTTTCAATCTTCTTCTTCTTAGATATTCAGTTGTTGTAACCACTGTACAGTTTATCTTTATATGTTTTATCTGTTCCAAAAACGCCGACGCCCTTCTATAGATCCCCTGGTTTTACAATTTCTGTTTACACGAACTATCAGCGTTTGATCTTTTGATGCAACCAGTAAGCCCTTTTCTTTTTCAAAGACATTTTCTTCCAGGTCCTGATGAGAAAGTTGTATCCACATATCAATAAGAAAATCCCATTCAATAAAACGGAGAAAGTTCGATAGAGAGGCATCTGGAATTGTTCTTATAGTTGTGGTTAACGAGTTCTTATATTTTAATTCTTAATCACAGTTCATAAGAATAAACCTGACTTTACTCAACTAGATTATTTCTTTAATTCGCATATCCGTGGTTAATAATTCCATGCCGACATTATACACACACAAAAATATATATATATATATATATATATATATATATATATATATATATATATATATATATATATAAACATTGTTATTGGTAGAGAACTTGAGTATTGCTGAATATTAATTGGCATAATTAAAAACATGGTAAAAAAATGAAAGAGGAAAGCAATCGGTTTCTCTACCGCACTTCAAAGTTTTTAATCGGAAGAAAAAGTGTAAAAAATACAATAAGTTAGCGAATAATTATTGAGAAGATAGACAAGGAAGAAAAAAAGTGGGGAGTACTAGAAATTAATGATAGCATGCCCCAGTAAACTATTACGCTGTTTACAGAGAGACGATTTTCCAGACTGACTTTCGAAATTTTAGATGAAATAAATAAGGTGACTTGGACAAAACAGTAAACCAGTTAAAACTGAATTCAGCCGCACACTTACTTTTTTTTAAAAGGTGCTCACAAATTGAGGATCCGTACGTATTTGGGATCAGTTCATTTGAAAACAAAGTGTGTTTCCTGATCTTAATTGGCACGTGTTGTTTTATTCTCGCATCTAGTCGCTGGGTAGTCCCCCCGATGCAGTTGACCCGGCAACCACAATTGTATTTATATACAACAGAATTAACTTGATGAGTGCGTAGAACACCTTTATGCATAGATGAGAAGATCTGAACACGACACGAACCTCAACCGAAAAATAACAATCACAATCACTAGACGAAATTTGCCTGGAAAGTTTTTCATATTCACCTCCAGCCCCATAGTCATAGAGTGCTGTGCAGAACAGACCACACATTTTGAAAAATATGATACAGAGAAGTGATGCGCAACGTGTCGCATGTTACCCAAACAACCTCCTCTGGATTTGAAATCAGAGTTCCCTTTCTCCTCAACCGGTTGCCACGCAAGGCTATAGGACCCAGTCTATCTTTCTATTTATCCATAGCTGGTGGTGAGAAAATGGATATTTATATATATATATATATATATATATATATATATATATATATATATATATAATCCTTTCACTTACCTTGATATAAATCCATCAGAAGACGAAACACGTCGATAAAGAAAAGCTTTCCTGTTGTCGTTATTCATATATATATATATATATATATATATAACGGCTTCACCCCACAAGTGAAATGGAGAATCATCTCTAAGGCTCGAACTCCAAGAAATTTCGGAGACTGATGTCATCTATGTATTAAAGAGAAGATCCTAATGATAAAGCATAAAGATGCTGATGAGTTACTAAACCAACACAATGAGATGATCTTTTAATGCAGACATAGAAATCATCTCAATTTAACTCACTACTTATAAAAAATCACTATCAGTTATGATATATATATATATATATATATATATATATATATATATATATATATATATATATATAGTTGTATATGGGCACAAGTACATTGATATACATTCTTTTGGGCCATGATTTAATGTTATATGTATATATATATATATATATATATATATATATATATATAGATAGATAGATAGATAGATAGATATGTGTGTGTGAGTGTGTGTGTGTGTAGATATTTATATACGATGGTAAATATGGGCGTATATTTAGATATGAGGATGATTGTATGCACACATATGTGCAGGTACATAATTATATTTATAAAAATGTTTATATGGGTTTGCATATGGATATGTGAATTTTATGTGTATATGTATATGCATATGTATATGAGTATATATATATATATATATATGTGGATACGTGTGTAAATATGTATATATTTATGTGTATTCGTAAATTTAGGTAGTTATATATCGATTATATATATCGATTCATGTGTATGGGGTTATATATATATATATATATATATATATATATATATAGGTAGATAGATATATTTACGAAATTATATATTTGATGTATAGGAATATACTAACCACATGGCCCGGCGTTGCCCGTGCCTGATTCAAAAATCTTACGACTCATACAGCAATCGTTATCACTTGACTTAAAATATTTTTGCCTTAAGTTGTCTTTAAAGGAGTGCCCTTTGCCGTGCTGATATTGCTACTTGCCTTACTCCTTGCCTATCTCACAATGCGAATTTTTCTAAGCTCTATACTAAACGTTAAATCTGTTACGAAAATAGAACTAAACAAAATGAACACAAAACGATCAGCTTTAAAAAAAAGGACTCGTAACTGGAAAACACAAATGAAAAAAGAATGTTAACAACAAATACTTTTTCACACACAACCCAGTTCTGCGGAATCAGAATCAACGTTGAGTTTAAGCAAGTGAATGAGCCAATTGGAATAAAATGCCATGCAGATTTAAATTTTTCCCATTGTGACGAATGCAGCTATCGATTTTATTTGCATGCTAGTTAACATTCGTGTCAGCCAGCTGTTGGCTCTCACGCTGGCCAATAGAATCTTTCTGCCTATTCGTGGCAGCCAGCAGTAGGCTCTCACTCTGGCCAGGACAAAATGGCCGCAAACTACATGAAAACTGCCGTAGAAGTATGAAAAAATCGATTATTTCCACTATCGATGGGAGTTGGTAAATGCAAAGTCGGTCTTGGCCTTCCCGCTAACTTGGAGCATGTGTATGTAAATTTTGGTGCAAATCCGTCGAAAATTGCGGCCGTGCATTCGTTACACACACACATCCTGCCTTTTATAGTTAGAGAGGTATAAGATATATTTGTATGCATAGATCTGCATATATGTGTATATGTTTATATATATAGAGTTCTAATGGAAAGACAGTTTTTTTTATTACCTTTTAATCTTACTTTCTCTTTAAATAATTTCTAATTAGACTTGAAAGATTAGAAATTTTACTTATTCGGAGGTTATCTCAATTTAAATTGATCACTTAGATTTAAATTAAAAAATATTACATCTTAACCATTATTCATGATATTAAAAATATTAAAATTAAAAATATTTTTTGAAATTTAAACACTTAATTCCTTATATAACGTTAACTGTAAAATTTAATAAAAAAATTAAATATGTATAAAGATGGATGCGTTTGGAAATATGTATATGTAAGTATTTGTATATGTATATGCGTGTATACCGATGTATATCGATACATGTGTATGTGGTTATATATATAATTATACATGTATATGAATGTATGCGTATTTTACGTAAATATGTATGTCGTGTGTGTATGTAAAAAAGTATTTTTTTTACTAATACCTTCAAATCTTACTCCATCTTGATTTGAAACGTAAACTTTAATTAAGAACCCATCTAAAAATAGCTTCAAATTAAATTCATGAATTAGACTCTAACTGATAAAGATTTTACCTTTACAGTCATTCACAATATTACAATATTACTATTAGTAAATTTTATTTTTTTATATTTGTTTATTACTACAATATTCGTTTATATTAAATCCCTAATTTATTTGTGGAGAAGTTAAATATTTAATTACTAACAAGTATTGAGTTTAATTTCTTTGTGGAGTTTTTAAACATTTAAATTACTGTGTTTATCTAAATTGCTAAATTTATACCACACTTCTCTTCCTTCAAAAACTCTACGTACATCTCTTATATCTTATTCCTTTTACTTCCCCCTTCTCTTACTTTTTTCCTTTTTTTTTCTTTTTTCCACATATCATTTCCGTTGAATTGACCGATTAAATAGGTCAATGCCTACTCCTTACCCCATTCTCCTAAATATTAAGTATTGTAATAAAAATAAATTTTAAAACTCTCCCTTCCCTCTCTAAACTCGACCATGTCTCTCACACTATTCCTCACCACCTTCTATGTCACCTTATATAAGATTAATACTGCACTTCAAAAGCGTAAATTTTAAATTCATTTTTACTTTCATCTTTCAAAGTGAAGATCCAAAGAAAAATAAAATTCTCTGGTAAAATAAATCATAACTAATGAAGCCTTAAAGTGGTCTGTTTTTCTTTATATATATATATATATATATATATATATATATATATATATATATATATATATATATATGAATACAGATATTGTCCTTATTCATATATATATATATATATATATATATATATATATAGAAAGACAACAGGAAAGCTTTTTCTTTATCGCCGTCTTCTGCGGGATTTTTATCAAGGTAAATGAGAGGAGTTTATTTTGCAACAAGTATTTATGAACAGAGTAAAATGTCGTTTGGTTTCAATTCCTTGAAAATCAAGAACCCCCATAACTAGTCATCACTTTAATTGAAATTTTTAGATAAATTATGGAAGATGCTAAATGATGTAATTTAATGTCTAATAAATGAATGCGAGTAAATGAAGTCATTGTTGTTGTGTACATTTGCCTTAATAAAGTTCAGCAGACGACAAAACGGCTCTGAAACGTTTTCCTTTTATTTTTATTCATATTTAATTTTGCAGTAATATTTTATTTATATCTGAATTTTTATATGTGTGTGTCTATTTGTGTGTCTATTTTTTTTTTTTTGTGTGTGTGTGTGTGTGTGTGTGTGTGTGTGTGTGTGTGTGTGTGCACGTGTGCGTCCACAATTATCCAGCCTCGTTATCGCTAACGGAAAATGTTGTACTTAGACCCCTTCAAACTACTCTCCTTGAGACTCACTGGCTTTCAAAAATGTTTGTAAAATCCTATTTCGGGATCAATACCAGCAGGTTCGTCTTATTCTCCTTAATTTTGTCGATAGCATTGGCACAAAAACTTTAACTTTGTGCAATCCAGGGAGGTAACCTGAACCTTTAGCGAGTACTGACTGATATCAGTGATGTAATGCTTTAACGTAAAAATCCCTACGCAATTCTACTCGTTCGAAAGAGAATTTATTGATCCCATAGTACACAAGCTCAACTAGTAACCTTTCGGCGACAGCCGAGTCACCTCATTGGATAACATATTCCAATATGATTGTTTTGTAAGTTATATCAAAGACGTTCACCTTGTTATCGACATTTTTTTTTAATTCCTGGGTAGGTTCTATTTGAGCGTATTCTATCAAAATTAGGATGGTAAAACCTACTATTTTTCATATAAAATTTTCCACCATTTTGGGAGGGTGAAGTATTTAGTTCATATAGATTGATAGCATAATTATTCACTCATTACCACATTCTCCTTGCTCCCTATCTCGTAATGCCTCCTTACAGAAACACTGACCGTTCCATCTTAAACGCATTTGTAATTTTGATTTGTTAAGACTTTTCTCGACATTTTAAGTTCTTAGAAACACTGATCTGTTCTGAACAGAGTGAAAGAATATTGGACTGAAATAAAAGTCACTGGAGTTTTAAAAAATATGCCGTTTGAACAGGTGATTTCGTTTTAAAACTTAGTGAAATGTATTACATATAATAGTGATATTTTAACCCGGCTTTTGTAAAAGATTCTTTTGTGGATTGTGAATATTAATGATTTATGTTAAGAGGGGAAATGATACTAATTTATTTCCTAAAGGACAAAAAAAAAACGCTGTACAAACAGCAAAAATTATATGTGACATTTATGTAGATGGTGCCATAGATGAGAATATTAATTGAAGGTGTTCTTTTGGTTCAGAAGTGGAAATTTTGATCTGGAACACCAAGAACGTCCCAACAAGCATGCAGTCATCATTTACGACCAAATTGAAAATACGGGTAAAATAATCAAGATTATACGACAGATGCACTCTGCATCTTATAATCATGGTGCAAGCAGGTGTTAAGCTTAGTGAAAAATCTTGGACACACAGATCGCTACGATATTTGCATGTCTCGGTATTTAACGAAAAAAAAATGAAAAACGTTACTATTTCCGATTCTTTGTTCAAATGCAGCCAAAAAGATCCATTTGTAACAGAACGGAAATCCAAAAGCCAATCTGAATTAGAAGAAAGTGATGCTATGTGTCTGGTGGGACTGGAAGGGCGTTGTATATTATGAGCACCTCCTACAAAATCAGACGTTGAATTCACACAAGCATTGTTCTAAACTGGAGAGATTAAAGAATGCGATCGATGAAAACCCTCAGGAATTGACCTATCGGAATAGTGTCCTTTCCCATCAGAACAAAGCCAGACGTCATGTCTTTTGCAGACACCAGAGAAACTGACATGATTGGCTGGTATGTCTTAACATCACACGCCTCACTTACCTAACAATCTACTTTCGGATTCTTATTTATTATGATGCAAGCGTGTTACTGAGAATAAAAGAGAATATAGGAGAAAAAGTTATTTAGTAGAACGCATAATAAAAAGAATGAAATTAAAAATAAAACAGAAGACGACGAGTTACATTGCATTTAAATTATAAAAATCTTTTCTGACTATAATGCAAGAAGATGGAAGAGAAATCTACAAACGAGGAATGAGATAAACGAAACTTTTAGAACAGAAACGGCAAATATCTGAGTATAAATATCTAAATAATGTCGCTGAAATTCATTTAAAAACGCTTTTGTTTCAACCTAATAATCTAAAACTGAAAAGTTTATCAAATATTTTGAGTATATAGACATTTTTTCATTCTGTTTCTATGATCGTTTGCTGAAAGGTGTTGCTATGCAACAAAATGACCAATCGACTTCCTTTTATTTCAATGTATGGCTGAAACAAATCAATTAATTTCTTTGGAACATGTTCCAAATAAATCTTGTACAACAATATTGTTTACTTATCAATGTAAGCCTAACTTAATGAACTGCCTATAAAGGGGCGTCTATTAAGGTTCTTTTATTTCCGAACATCTACACAATAATTCACACTAAATTAAGTCTTTGAATTGAAAAATGTTGAGATTGCATAAACATTACGCTATAGTCACAGCCATACTTACCCGATGTAGGGATCCGACCTTTCGCTGGTAGTATTACACCTATGACTATCTTAGACCGACTTTGACCAGCTTGGACAAACTATGACCAGCTATGGCTAGCTTGAACCAGCTTGGACAAGTTATGACCAGCTAAGACCAGCTTGGACCAGTGGTCCGAGTAAAAACACTTGGGTCGCCACGTTAAAAAAAATGGCTTTGTGTCACAACCTGACTCCGTGGGGGAGGAAGGGTTAAGTCAATCTCTACACTATAGTCACAGCTATTAATTTTTCCTCTACAAAGCCAGGTAATTGTTAAAATAATTACACCGACAGTATCAAATCGCCACAACATTAATTCGTACCATAAACAAATATCTGAAATAAGTGATGTCATGAGTTTAAAATATCTATAAATTCACAGTTTGATATGATTGAATAGATTATTTTTGTTATTATTATTAAAATAGAAAGAAAGAAAGAAAGAAAGAAAGAAAGAAAGAAAGAAAGAAAGAAGAGCAGGGCTTTAACAGTCGCTGTAGAAAAGAGAAGCTTTCGTAGTTTCAAGCAGGCAGCAGTACTCGTCGGGTTAGATTTAAGGTTACGTACTTGTGAGTTCAATACCTGGCCGGGGCAATGTACACTTAGTATAAATGTGTGCAATAAATAATAACAGGATGAGTTATTCCTAAACATGGTCAGATGATCGAAAACAATCTACCCCCGTTTATTAAATAAAAATCTACCCGGATCGAAAAGCAACTGACCGGAGGGCACAAGGACTGAGACGTTGTAATTATAATAACAATTAAGAAGATAATTATCTGCATGTAAATAATGTATATATTTTTTCCTATCACCTTCCAAAGGCCGTGAGAAAGTTAACAGTAATTAGATTTGTTTTTCTTTTCTGTGCGATACTTATTATGTTTGTAGTTTTTTGATGGATAGCAAAAAACAAAATGTTCGCAAGCAAGCGTTTGTTAATTTAACATTTTCTTTGCTTTTTTTTTCGTGCATTTCTTCAGACGCGAATGTTTTCCGAACATCTGCAGACAAGATTTACCACTTCATTTTCTCTGTAATGTCTTTTTTTTTTTTTTTTTTTTTTTTTTGTAATAATCTTGGACTGTCTGAATTTCTTAGATGACACATCACCGTTACCGCGCTCCATATTTAATCTCCCAGGGGTGGGGCTGTAATGGATAGTGGATCAGAATGAAACACCAAAGAACCGAGTTCGTTACGTTTAATTACACCCCATTACCCTTGGGAAAGTTATGAATCCACCTCTTCTCCCCACGCTATGGGTTAAATGATAAAACTTAAGAAATAATAGAATTTAAGTCTTGGTTGGAAACCAGTCTAGGAGAAAAACAACTACGAAATACACGTATTCATATTAAAGAGGTGATCTTGGATTTCACAATAATTATATGTTCCCGATTGTTGTCGTCTTACTTTCCATGTTTTTCTGTTTAATATTTCTATTAATGACATCAATCGATTTATTTATAGGCAGAAACGATGTGGATTTTTAGTCCTGCTAAGGAATTACATTCTCTTGTACATATCTGCCAACGTTGGACGCCTCATAAATACATGCATACAAAACAAATTTGCAATAGTGTATGTATGTTTCATAGATTATGCTAAAGCGTTTGACAAGGTACATCACAAAGAACTGTTAGAACTAATAAGTAAGCTTGATTTATTTGGGAAGAATATTAGAATAATCCAGAACTTATACTAGCAGGAAACCGTCTGCATTCTTGAAATGAACCTAATAAATATACAAATACAGAAAAGTGCGTAAGACAATGATGAGTCTTCTCACCAGACTTATTCAACCTTTACAGTGAAGAAATCATGGGATAATTAAGAGTCTTAGTAGGATTTGGCGGGCGCAGCCTTAGCAACGTTATATATGTAGATGAGTGAGTGTTGATAAAATATATAGTAAGGAAATTAATGGAAATCCTACTGATGGTAGCAAAGGAAATGCCGAAAAAAGGAATAAGTATCAACTGTAAGAAGGAAGAATACGTTGTTGTCAGCAAAATAAACAACCCAACATGAAAATTACAAACTGAAAATAACAAAATTAAAGAGGTGAAAAAATTTAAATATCTAAGAAAATGTTTTTACAGAAGATGGAAAATGTGACACGGAAATACGAAGTAGCATTGTGATAGCGACATCATTCTCTCAAAAGTTAAACAATGTATTATTAAAGAGGGCAAATGGAAATAAAGGCAACGGAAATGTGGTTCTACAGAAGGATGCTAAGAATACCATAGCCTGAACACGTGAAGTTTTAGAGAAAATGTAAAAAAATGGACACCTGTGCGTATCATCAAATTGACAGAGGAAATTTCTAGGGTACAGGGGACTTCGAAATTCCGACACGCACATATAGAAGGCAAGAAGGCCAGAAAGCAGTGACTACTTTATCTAACGAACTTGTATAAATGATTGATAGAACAGGACTTAAGAGATATAACAAAAAGAATGACTTTACTAAAGGCTACAAAGCATAGAAATTTGTGAGGAGCCAAGATCGACCACGTCCTGGAGAGACACGGCAAAAACTACAAGAAGAAGAAGAAGAAGAAAAAAGAAGAAGAAGAAGAAAGAAGAAACACGACAACAACTCTGCGCAGTCGGGTAATGGTAGGGAGGTTATTTATATATTATTTAAATTTTTAAATATGGGAGAGATTTTTATTATTTTATTTTTTTAATTCTCTTATTGTTATCATTATATTGGTAGAACCACCGAAGTTAAGCAGCATGGAGCCTGGTCAGTCCCTAGATTGGTGACCTCATGGGAATAACCAAGTGCTGTAAGTTTACGTATGTAAATGTAATGGACAATTGCTCTGAATTGTTAATCGGAGAGCCGAGTTCCAATTCTACTTAGGCTAGTTACATTTACTTCCGC
This sequence comes from Acanthosepion pharaonis, assembly GCA_903632075.3. Lineage (NCBI taxonomy): Eukaryota > Metazoa > Mollusca > Cephalopoda > Sepiida > Sepiidae > Acanthosepion > Acanthosepion pharaonis. The sequence continues at coordinate 2,836,574 of CAHIKZ030005400.1, forward strand.
ACTTAGAAAAGGTATGAATCCACTTCAGTAATAGGTTAATTAGTAAGAATTGTATCAAGAAACCATTACTATCTGAAAAGAAGTTCTTACACTCTGAAAGTATTTTTTTTTAATTTTTTCTGGATCTAAATAACATGCAAGGGGGTTCGTAATCCGTAGAAAGCGAATCAAGCAATGTAGTTTTTTTTTCTATGTGTTTTGTTATTCTGCTTTTGTTTTTTGTCATATTTTTTCTTATATGATGATTATGGTGTTTTTCAACCTATTTTTTTTTATATCTAGATATAGGTTTTATACAAGTGATATTCTTTTTTCTTGATCTAACTTCTGCTTTATGGCTGTGAGGGTCAGGAAACAGTGGAAATAACATTTTGCATTGTTCTAAACGGGAAAACTGGAACAACGACAGCGAACAACACGGCACATCAAAAGATCTGCATGAGGCCGACGGCAGCATCGCCACCGACTCCCGGATCATCTCTTGATTTTCCTTGTTCTTTTTTATTTTATAATTCTTACTACTCGACTTCTATTTACATTTTCTTTGTGCTACACCCACATTCTCTCTCAATCTCTCTTTCTTTCACTTTGCATTTCTCTCTCTTTCTCTCTCTCTCTCTCTCTCTCTCTCTCTCTATCTCTCTCTCTCTCTCTTTCGCTCGCTCGCTTTCAGGTCTTTCCTCACTTTCTCTTTCAATTTACTTTTACTCCTTTAGTTTAAAGTTTCTTCTCCCTTTGTCTATATTTCAAGTCTCTCTGGTTATTTTCCCGCCATTTTCTTTTTTCTTCTCTCTTTTTGGCCATAGTTTACTTTCGATTTCTCTCAAGAGTTTTAGGAAGTAAATGGTTGGTAGAACAGGACTTTGGAGATATAATAAAAAAGAATAACTTTACTAAGAGTTACAAAGGTCAAGAAGTCGTGGAGAATCAAGATCGACTAAGAAGAAGAACTCTGTGAAGTAATGTAATTATATAAACATTTGATGATTACAGAAACATCATTTGAAATACCGATTCCCGTGCGATCACTGAAGTTAAGCAACGTCAAGCCTGGTTAGATAGATAGGTGATCGCTTGTGTCGAAACACGATACGAAGTAATTGAACTAGTATCCCCTTCCTTGTTCTGTTGATCTTAATTATTCGTCTCATCTCCTAAAGCACAGAGCCCAATGTTTGACATTATTTTATTATTTGAACGAATTTCCTCATCTTTGTTGTTTTTATAATAACGCTTTGTGTTTTTCTAAGCAGAATGCCTATGCTATGACAGATATTTACTCAGAATGTTTGTAAAACCCAAATTATTCAATAATTCAAATCAGTTAATATGGAATATCCTTGAGAGGTAAGAAAATTTTTAATTGATGCGTACTTTTATTGTCCGAAGCGAGATGTTTCTTCCCATTATACGTTATGCATGATATAGTAACACGAATGGGAAATGAACAAACAACTTGGAACGATTGTGAAGTTAAGCAAAATGAACTGAATACACACGGGTGTAAATCAGTTTATCCAATACTGTGTCTATAATTAAATTTTCTGCAAGAAATCGTAAATTAAAGATATGTCTCTTGTATAGGTCGAGTCACGCTACTAATTGATAATTCTCATGAAAGCAACGCTAATGTTCGAACAACTCGGCCACGCACTCCATATACACAAAAACACACGCATACACATATGCATAAATATATAAACCAACACTCACGCAGCATTAGCTAATATATATATAGTTTTATGAATTGTTTTATGACCCTTCGCGCAGAACTCTTCATTGCCATTTCAAGAGGGAAATTCAGATTACCAACACACAAACAGAAAATGTCTCATATCGAGAATATTTAACATTGAACATGAGGAAAAATTAATTATTATTTTTAATAATATGTGGAAATTCCACTTTTACCTGAAGACGGTCGCGAGACCAGAAACACGTGTCGTAAAATTATGTAAAAAAAGCATAATATTTTTCTAAATAAATCCACATTACAACCAAAAACGTCTGCGGCACCTCTCTTCTCTTCTTTTAATATATATATATATATATATATATATATATATATATATATATATATATATATATCCAACTATATAATTAGTGTATACGGAATGAATTCTAATAATTAACAATTACTATTCTTAAAAGAGTGATCAATACATAGTAGAGCAGATATAAATACTTATTTAAAGAAAATTATAACATAAATATGTTATAAAATCACTACAAAAATATCCATTTTGTTTCAACACCTCCGGTATCTTATCAAGTGATGATGGTGAATGCCAACATCATCACTTGATAAGACATATATTGATATATATATAAAGAAAGAACAGTAAGATATATAATCCGGTGTTCTTATTGATATGTTTTTCTTATTTTTACAAAACTGTGCTCAATGTAAATTTACAGAGTATAAATATTATAAATTAACTGATTATAAATATGTTTTTCGCTACACCGTAATAACCATGTTTCAAAAATGGAAGCTAAAAAAATTCAAATTTAATTTTGTAATTACAATAATTTCATTTAATTACAAAAATAAATTTGAAGATTTTAGCTTCCATTTTTGAAACATGGTTATTACAGGGTAGCGGAAATCAAATAATTTATAATATATATATATATATATATATATTTGGGACTCATCAGCAGTGGGCATCCACTACCGAGAATTGAAACCCTGACAGTTGGGTTCTCAAGCGAACATCATACCAACTGTTCCAAGTGGGCCACGTGACGAAGATATTGCAAACCAGACTCGACAAAGCGCCGCTCGCTCATATATTCCGTGGCGGAACTCGACTGAGATTCACTATTACCATAGGACTGTGCCCCCTGGAGCCACGACTACTCTCACCAAGCCGCTACCTACTGTAGCGTTAGAAGCCGGTTCAAGCGATGATAAAGACAAACAGTAATTATTGGGAGGATTTGATATTATATATATATATATATATATATTATTATTATTATTAGTAGTAGTAGTAGTAGTAGTAGTAGTAGTATTAATTAAAGAATATTAAACATTTAAAATACCATAGGTAATAATTCTAAGATTGAGAGCTGCATTTTTAGAGCTCACATGAAAAAATTATTACGTATTATTTTAAGTGTTCGATATTCGTTAATTAATAATAATTTTGCTCTGTCTTTTAATATAGAGCTCTCCCATATTGTGTCATTACCATATATATATATATATATATATATATATATATATATATATATATATATATATATATATATATATATATATAGGTTGTGTATTTAGGCAGCAATCCTCCATCTATTCATGTTTCATAAACCCAGTTAAAAAGCAAAAAATAAAATCATCCCTGATAATGGCAAAAAAGAATAGCCTAAAGCGCTCGGAATTACAGAACATTTCGCCAGTTTCTACACACTGTCTCCAAAAAAGAAAATACTTGTTTGGATACAAGAAAAACTAAATAAAAAGCTTAGTAGTATCTTGTCTGTTGTGTTTAATGAAACATGCATATATATATATATATATATATATATATATATATATATATATATATATATATATATATATATATATTATTATAAAACCCAGGTTGTGTGTGTCTGTACGTTTATATATTGGATCGGATTTCCTACACTTTTCAACCGATTTCAACAAAACTTTACAGGACTACGTAAAATTACCTTGCGGTGGTTCTGACAGCTCCAAAAATTGGAAAACACAATTTTTTTTGCACGAAATCAATTTGAAAATTGAGAATGAAAGGGGGACAACTCATATCGAGTTATACTTATTATAAAACCCAGGTTGTTTGTGTGTGTGTGTCTGTGTTCGTTTATATATGGGATCGGATTTCCTACATTTTTCAACCGATTTCAACAAAACTTCACTTTTTTTTTGGCAGGTAGTGTTTCTTATTGTCTTGCACACCTTTTTCTTTATTTTTACATTCAGAATGCTTTAAAAATTCCATTTACAAGACGATTGTTTATAATAAAATTCTATTCAATCGGTAGACTCATAACGATTGAAAACAATGTTTTTGTTTGAGTTTGGGTTTGACCAATTCGTAAAAAAAAAACAAAAAAACAAAACAAACAAAAAAAAACTAATTAAGATACGCGTGTCCGTCAACCTTAAACAATAATCTTTGTCAATTTTATTTTTCAGTCTTTATGATGGTCGATACTTGATCTATCTCTTACTGTTACATCCCCGGACAACGCCGGGCCCTACTGCTATATATATACATACATATATATATATATATATATATATATATATATATATATATATATATATATATAGAGAGAGAGAGAGAGAGAGAGAGAGAGAGAGAGAGTTAGAATGAGAGCGAGATAATGATAAGATAGTGTTCGCATAGTTATGTGTAAAAAAAGTTATAAATTTATATATAAAAGACAATATAAATAAGATAAAAGAAAAAACTTATGTCATCGTGTTTCATTCCTACACTTGCTGTGATAAAGTTCCTGAAATGAACGAAACGTGTTCGCATAAAACGAGACGCAGTTTAGCGAGTTTATTAAATAACTTTTTTTCTTTTCTGTTTTTCTAACTTTTTAAAGAATATTTGAAATGATAGTGATTTTCTGATTTTTCCTTTGTATAAATTTGTTTCTTTTTATTATCGTCGTTTCTAATTCTCGCATACACACACACATGCACACACACATACATACACACACACATACATATGTAAATTTCATCATAGAAGATAACATATTTAAGGCAAAGAGTAATTGAAATTGTGGTGTTCCATAATAAGAGATATAGCAACAATAATAAAAAAAAAACATTATTAAATCGGTTCACTTATCGTTTGAATCAAATTTCCAGAAGAGGTGATTATTTCATTAAATTCAGAATAGACTTATTCAAAATAATGTTATCAATGAAACATATGCCGATGTATGCGTGTGTGTGTGTGTGCGTTCGTGTATGTGTATATGTGTATGTGTGTGTCTATGTGTGTGTACGTATGTGTGCACGCGTGTATGTGTGTGTGTGTGTGCGCGCGCACGCGCGTGTATGTGTGTGTGTGTGCGCGCGCGCGCGTGTGTGCGTCTCACAGTCTCTGGAGACTGGAAATATCTGTAAAATGTTTTTAATGTTATTAATTCCGAATTATTAATTATCGCATTCTGTCAAGCATATTGACCTCCAAGTGATGGGACATTTCTATCAAGATCTTCGTCGACTGAACTGAAGACATGAATATAGAAACATACGACAGGGTGCCAACGAATTTATAACAAATATGATATCATCATCATCGTCGTCGTCGTCTTCATCATCATCATCATCATCACCCCCTTGACTTTTGTAATCGTAGAGGGGGGGGCGAATACTGAAGCCATATTGAATCTTTTACACCACGATCTATCAACGGCAGCCATCAGCAATTCTTCTATAGCCATCCCTGTACCTTGTTTGATATTGTCCAACCAGTTTTTTGTGTTGACATCCTCTCCTACGTCCTCCTTCAACGTTGCCTTGCATGATGGACTTGCACAGGTTGTCGTGCCTTGTAACGTGTCCAAACCACGCTATTTTTATCCGTTTGACAGTGGCGAGAAGAGGTTCCTGGTTTCCCACACAACTTTCAGCCCTTTCCTGCACAAACCTATTTGTTTTATACTCCCAATAGAAGACACCAAGGAGTTTTCTCATGAATTTGGTCTCAAACATTTGGATCCTTCACTTTATATCTGCCAACAGTGACCACATTTCACATCCATACTGGAGAATGGAGACGATCAGCGATTTGTACAGTCTATACTTCGTTTGAAAGCTGATTTTGCTCTTCCATATTCTAGCTATTTGACCATCGCTGCCATGGTTGTAGCGATCCTTGTGCGCATTTCCGAACTGCAGGTACCATCTTTAGACAAGATTATTTTCAAGTAATTAAAACTGGACACGTCCTTCAACGAATTCCCGCTCATGGTAATGTTGATACAGTTGTTACTATTTCTGCTATTCACCATTATTTTGGATTTCTAGGAGTGACTTCCATTCAATTTTCTCCTGCTCTTTCAACAAGTTCTTTGGTCAAGACTGGAAGCTCACTGCTATTACCTGCAAAACATAGGTTACAGACGGGGTTAACACCGATTGAGACTGAAGGATCATGGTCATTCAGGCTTTCTTGCCTGGTTCTCTCTAGAAATAGATTGAACAATGTAGGTGAATGTACGCATCCTTGTCTCACGCCGACATTTTTTTCCGGAAGAATCCTCCTATTTGTTTTCCCAGAAAAATTGCACTGGTGACTTTTTTATATAGGGCATGGATGACTTGGATAATATATGTAAGTATAATATGAAGAGAAACAAACATTTTTAACCATAGACATAATATATATAAAAGGTGCAATGGGTAAATCGCCGCCATTTTATATTCTGAATTTCGCGCATTCACGTTCTTTGTTTTTGATTTTGTCAACTGCACAATAAAGTAGGGTCAGTTCGGCAACATCAGCGAGAAAAAGAAAATCATGACGCAATTCACTCTGCCGGAAATTTGGAAACGGCATGCTGTACTGTGCTTGTGTATCAATCTGTGAACAGTGCCGAAGATTTGGAAAGAGTTAGATGAGTCTAATGGTGATTACGAAGGTGCTTAGAGAGATCACCAGTGATGGTGACATTATGACTCCATTCTTCTTCCCACAGAATCAACACGGAAGTCTACGTCAAGTGCTTCAGGTGGTAGTGGTGTCTTATGCCAAGACCGTGGCTTCTACAAAACTCTATGTATAGCAACAAGACACTTCACCATGCCACACAAGCGGGAGAACGCAGTCATGGCTGTCAGACAATTTTAGTTCACCACATCGCCTATTACATCTTGCCGCTTAACTCCCTTGATTATTGTGTGCGGGGCGTTGTTCAGCAAGATACCGACTGCAAAGATGAACTGAAGGCATATATTATGGTAGCAATTAAACAAGGAGACCGCCCAGAAAATTTGTAGGAGCTTCACAAATCGTCTAGAGTCGGTGGTTGAAGCCAATGCCGATTTCAGTGAATAATTTAACACTTTAGTATTTCATTTTTATGAATTTTTGGTAAATATGTCTGTTAAAATGAGATGTTACTGTTATTTGCAATTTAGGCGACAATGTATCCATCGCACCCCGTGTATACATATATATGCAGTTATCATTAATATGTTTGTAATGCATTTTCGCCTATGTAGGTAAATATATGTAAGTCAGATTTTAAAAAATTAATTATTGTCTTTATTTCTTTTCATTTACTTTGGGTTTTTTCTTCTCGCTTCAACCAGTGTGCTCCTTAGCCTTCCTCAATAACAGACATCATGTGATAACTTTTTTTTTCCAGTGTCACCTGCACAACATAAGTGATAACGTAGATTTACGTTGTTAATTATTGTTAATTAAATATAAGGAGATAGAACGTGGCAGAAGGTCTTTGACCAATGAGAAGGAAGAGAATAACGGAAAAAATGAAGATACGAGATAAAAAATGAGGAAGACTGAAGAGCTCAACGGTTAAAATGCAGTGATCATGGCCACAGACAGTTGAGAATTATAGTACGACAATATTAGGAAATTATGCAGCGTAAGAAACGTCAGAGAATGCATCTATGGAAAGCGAATGATCAAAACAACAAAGGTAAAGATACTAATAAAAATATTCGTTAAATAATACATTGACTTACATGAATACTTACGTTATCACATACACATATATATATATATATATATATATCACACACTGCGAAATGTACTAAGTCTGACAATTATTTAATATATTTTATTGTTATACGTTTTTTATATATACATATATATTTAAGTAAATGCCCTGTTTATAATAAACAGTATTAACAACATTTACCTACCTGAACGTCCGAAAAATTTTCTAGAAAATATGCGCCTTCCGACAGGAATCGAACCTCTATCGTACACGGATCGTCATATAGCCTAACATCCTAAACCAACTTATCTACGAAGGATCGTCTGGTCAGCGAGGTCCATCTTAATGCTTTTAAGCTACAAATTTCCCATGATTTCCCTCGACCGTCCATATCTGTCCGAAATATATTTTAACGTAACGTCACACGCTACAAAATGGTCCGACAAGTATTTTAATATATTTTATTGTTATACGTTATTTTATATATACAAAACTTCTTAAGTAAATGCTCTGTTTGTAACAAACAGTATTAACAACATTTACCGTCCTGAACGTCTGAGAATTTGTTATAAACAGAGGATTTACTTAAATATTAGTGTATACATAAAACAACGTATAAAATAACTATAGCAATAAAATATATTAAAATAATATATTAAAATAATATATTAAAATAATTGTCAAACTTAGTCCATTTCGTAATGTATTTAGATCTAAATATTCTGTTTGAGGAACCGGCATTCTAACAATATCGTAGGCCTAAGAACTTTAACGAAATTATAGGTAGTAACCACATTTCAGAAGATACGGTCATCCGTAATAGGCCAAAAATAAAAACAACAGGATTTACCCAAATATGTAACAACAAAGGGATCTTATGCTGTAACCACATTAGACACACCAATTCGTTCACTAGTTCAATAACTAAATCTACTTCAAAAATCTACCACGACTCTAAATGTAGAAGTCACAACATAATTTACCTCTTAAAATACGCAGTATGCCAGAAACAATATGTGGAAAAATCTAAATGGCCCTTTCACTACAGAATTAATAATTATCGTAATAAAATTAAGTTGGCTTCACACGAAGGATTATTACATGTAGAACAACATTTCCGCCTAGAAAAACATGATTTTAAAAGTGATATGTCCCGGAAATGGATATATTTGAACGAAGTATCTAAGTGGTTTTGGCTACTATAACCAAGTAGAATACGGTAGTAGTAATCGACTGGTACGCGTCGTAGTCGCAGGTAAGAAGTGTAGATCAATGACGTAGTCCAATGGGCGTCGTTACAGACTTAGATTCTGACGTAGGTTCTTGACTCTCGTACCTACACGTCCGTCGGTATTTATGACAGACACCAGCCAATCATATTCCAGTGAGGGGGAACACAGTTGTATGCATATTCCATTATATCAAAAAGCCATGCCAAATTCTCTATAATTTAAAAAAAAGAAAAAGACAGAAAAGATAACATAATAAAAAATTCTAGATGAACATGAAGAAAAATGGATTTTGCGCATGAAAACAATTCATCCAGACAGATTAAATCACAAATTTAACAATGTAGATAGAATTAATATATACCCCATAAATCAAGCTCTACCCACATTTCTCACCCACGCAAGACACACATGCTTGCGGAGGTGTTGAGATCTCACATTTATACACACACCCATACTAATATATACACTTACACACATCGTATACACTCCCGAAGAACTGAATGATAAGATACACTTAACACAAACACATAATTCGGCACAGTACTATCATCACACCTGCAAATAGATTTGTGTGCACTATTACAAATACACACACACATCAATTTCATCTGGCGAAAACGTATTTTAATTTCATTTTTATTTATATTACTTTCCATTTATTCGTGTTGTTTACGATCACAAAATTCAGGTCCTTATTCTCCAATCGTTAGTAAAAATCATTGATTGTAAATAAAAAAAACCCAAATATTAAAATACACGCATATATACACACGCACACACATTCATCTCTCCCTTTCTCTTCTCTCTCTCTCTCTCTCTCTCTATATATATATATATATATATATATATATATATATATATATATAAACTGAAATATGATTAAAAATATCAACCACTTAAGAAAAGTATTACAAATAACACTAGTGTATCTAAAGAGGGAAAATTAAATAATAAAATAGATTTGATCATCTCTAAATATTTATGCTCGTAGTCTAATCGACAAGGCAGCTGTTCCTGGTGGGAAAGTTAATTATATAAAAAAGGAAACGATTTCGAAATTTTGTCCGAGGTTTTTTTTTTTTAAATTTCGAAACGGCATTGCTTTGTTTCTACCATATCACCCCAAGCAAAACGTTAATGCCACTGAGATGCAAGGGGTTAATGGGAGTGAAAAAGAATGTGAAGACTTTAGTAAGGAGAAAAGACAATAAAAGAATGGGTTTCTGGAAGGCAGATGCTGATGATTGATGTTGCATTTAAATTTTTGAAGATTGTAGGTGGCAATAAATAGGAAGAAAGTTCAGCAAGTAAAAATTGCGAGAAAAGAAAACTTCTAGAAGAAAACTTATGGTAACATCTAGCTATTTCAACCGTAAAACGATGAGACCTAATCCCCAATCTAGTAATGCGCTTAAGTTCATGGAGGTGGAGGCGGAGTGATCAGAGAAAAACTGTCTGCACTGCGAAATAAAATGCTACATGATTAAATATATGCTCATCAAAATATTTAACATCTAACAAATATGTTATTTAAGAAATTTGAATTATCATTCATGTATTACCCCAAACTATGAGTTAAATAACATAACTTGGCTCTTTAGACTTGAGCTGCAGCCATTTTAGTAGAAATTAAAATCTGAATTTACAACCGTGACGAATGCAAAGGAAAATGACTCAACCATATCTTCTCGGAAGTTATAGCAATTCACAGATAACAGAGAAAATGTAGAGGGTCATAATCGCCTACATCCTGAAGGGTCCTTGCACTTGAAGTATTTTACTCAGTAGTATTCTTCCTAAACATATATATATATATATATATATCCAAGTGAAGTATACATACAAGTTACTCTTTTTCTACTTTACATGCTTTAATACTGAATAACTTGCCGGTAATCTAAATAATCTCTAATAATATGTCAATTCAAACAACCCGTCATCATCAAAAGAAGCAACAGAGAAACAATTACGACCATGACTGACCTTGTCTGACCCCGGCATCAAATTTTCCCATCATACCTCAATGACACGTGACCAATTAGAAGTGTGTGTCAAGTTGGCCTCAGGTCACTAACACAGACCTTAAATGTCAGGCATCAGCGTCCGGGAAAGTAGAGTTGGTTTAATTATGTCGACGTTTCCAATTTAATAAACATCGAATTTATTAGAAATACGGTGACCTCGGACCGATTGTGATGCGCGGCATTTTGCCTTTGCCAGCCAGAAACACCTTCTGCAAAGACAATGATTTAATAAATGATAAAAAATGCTAGACGAAAAAAATTACTTTTACACATTCACACACACACACACACACACACACATATATATATATATATATATATATATATATTGCGTTATATATATATATATATAGTGTTGCATTATAATATTAATGTATTAGTAGAAGCAACTGCAGAGTGTGCTGTGAAGAATTGCAAATAATTAGATTAAAATTAAAACAAATTGTTAAATAAAAAACAATATTTTCGCCAAATGCAGGCATATTATGAATCACCAGTTTCCTCTAGGAAAGCAGATGTAAAATTTGAAATTCATATAAGCTCCGATTCCAGCATCCAACCTCTTGAACCAAGTTGGCGTCATTTTTTTTATTTTTAACCCCGGTGGGAAGATATATGGAGGCATGACGTTGCCATCAGCAGTGATCATTCCAATCACCTTCGTAATCCCCATTAGCCTCATCGAATCCTTACGGAATCCTTAGTACTGACTTCACATTGACACCCAAACACTCTGAAATCTTCGAATGCCAAGCAGTACAGTATGCTGTTTCCAAATTTCTGTTGGAGAGAATTGCGTCATGGTACGCTTTTCTCACAGACTGTGCCCAAAATGACCCTACTACACTCTGCAAATGACAAAATCACGACAAACAACGCGCAAACAATCGCACACAATATATATATATATATATATATATATATATATATATATATATATATATATATATATATGTGTGTGTGTGTGTGTGTGTGTGTGTGTGTGTGTGTGTGTGTAGATAGCACGGGAATAGGGTGAGAAATAGAATGGAAAGAGAGAGAGAGCTTTGTTTTCTCTTACATGAAAGCTTTCTATGCAAGTTAAGCCAATTACTTCATTTTTTGTTGTATGCAAGTGAAAATAGTTTCTGACATAGAGCTACATCTGCATTTTTCAAACAATTTACAAGAGAAAACATGGTTTTTATTAAATTGTTATTTGTTCAACGTATGGCAAATCTGAAATACTTGCCAATGTTTATAAGAGATCTCCAATTAAATATATCCAGCCTTTTAAATATAGTTTTATTTCACCCCTGTCAATTTATTCTGTGTATTATAATGAAGGGAATTATTTTAGGTATAATAATTTGAAACCATGTCTTTCAGCATGCCTATATAATACCGAGTCTTCTTCGATAATTTAACAAGATATTACGTATGTAAAATCCACATAACATATTTCGTTATCTTAGTAATGGCATCAGATTAAACTGTCTATGAGATCAAACTCAGTATAACATCAGATCAAACTGAGTTAATTGGTTTTTTGAAGACTGTGCTGCACCAATACTCCAAGATAAAGCAACATTCCTGCCTTGAAAACATTGACTATCGATTTTTCATCAGTTTAAATACACATGTATTTTCGCCCTAAGCTAGACGTTTTGATATTTATTTTAATGTCGTTCAGATTCTTTTTTTGCTTTGATCAACAAATTAAGAAGTATTTCGCTTGCAGCTGTTGCTTTCCGAAAGAAATGAATGTTAGATTTAAAAATCATGTATAAATAGTGCTCTTCTATGCTGATCAAAAATATTTGTAATTTTTCTTAATTGAACATTTTCGTAAACACTATCCATTAAAATTTTAAAGTCGTATTTAAAAACGATTGTTTTTTTTCGAAATGCTAAATAATCTAACAAGAGATTCAGTTCAGAAACCGGGTATAGACTTTGAACACACAAAGCTTATCACAGCAGAATCTTTAAACAATTATTTTAAAATTACAATATGAGGCGATGTAAAATTATTATTGAAAATTTCTCGGACATTCAGGCCGGTAAATGTTGTTTAATACTGTTTATTACAAACAGAGCATTTGCTTAAATATTTGTATCTAGAAAAAGAATGTATAAACATAAAAATGTCTTAAAATAATTGTTGGACTTTGTCGATTTCATAATGTATGCTTGCTTGTTTCGTTCGTACAATCAGCGCGGTCATCAGTCTGTCGGTATTTCGTTGTTATGGGCATTTATATCCACTTTAAGTTGACAAAAGATGTAATAAAAAATATAGCTGGTTAATACAAATAATGCACTCACCAAATTTACCGAGAGAAAATATCCATAAAGGGAATGATGGAATTGCCGAATCTCACCTTTATTCGAAGAAGGAAAAAACAAATCTCCCTAAAACATTAAAAATATTTTATCAACATTCTATAAAATGTAATTAATAGCACAAAACTGGAAGCCAGGGCCAGTCATGGAACACCATATATATATATATATATATATATATATATATATATATATATATATATATATATATATTAAAACTCAGTAAATTTTAAAAAATAAGTTACTCCAAAATTCGCTTGAAGATGAAATGGAACTAATGTTTTTAATTTAATTACAAAATTAAATTTGAAGTTTTTAACTTCCATTTTGAAACATGGTTATTACTGTGTAGCGAAAAAAATCCTATTTTAAACTAATTAATTTATAATATTTATGCTCTGTAAATTTACATTGAGCACTGTTTTGTAAAAATAAAAAAAATCAATAAGAACACCGGATTATATATCTTACTGTTCTTTCTTTTTTTATTCACACACACACACATATATATATATATATATATATATATATATACATATATATATATACACATATATATATATATATATATATATATATATATATATATATATATATATACATATATATATATATATATATATATATATATATATATATATATATATATATATTTTATAATAAGAGATTATAATTAAAAATATTTTACATCGCTACACAAAATTACTATGACTGTACTTCCTCAGGTAATGGTAGTTGGTAACTGGTGATAAAAATGATTTATTAGGGAAATTTAAAACACAAATATTTACCTCTTTTTGGGAATTTACAGGGTGGGTGCATATGTTCAGAATTAAGAATATACGTGTGGATATGTCTAGATTAACCAAATAAAACCCGATCTACGTTAAATAGAAAAATAAAGTCAGAGGGTGGAGGTGGATGTATTATTTTTTTATGTCACGGTAAACTGGTGGGTAATTCATTTATTTGGTTTATTGAACTTTTATTTATTTTGTTTATTTAAATTTAATTTCGCTAGCCTCTCACTACACTATCGCTAATTTCATAGAATGTGGTCAGCCGAACATTAGTTCCACAAGTTCTAACCTAGACGGTTAGGACCCGCCATGCTACACACGTTTTAGAGAAACGCCCACATTCCCTCCGTATTCCACTGGTGAGATGTAACTTCCACTCGAGTAGCTTCTTTCTGTAAAACAATGCTTTGTGGAACCTGCTACCAAGAGGATGATGTCCTGATCACTGCAATCTTAATCAATTTATGTCTTGGTTTAACCGTTATGTTACCCACATATTCAGATAAATTGTCGTCCTGGGTAGGACGATAAACTACATCCACGTCCTGGATAAGACGATAAAATACATCCACGTCCTGGATAAGACGATAAACTACATCCACGTCCTGGATAAGACGATAAACTACATCCACGTCCTGGATAAGACGATAAACTACATCCAGGTCCTGGATAAGACGGTAAAATACATCCACGTTCTGGATAAGACGATAAACTACATCCACGTCCTGGATAAGACGATAAAATACATTCACGTCCTGGATAAGACGATAAAATAAATTCAACCGCAAGACCTCTGATCAGGTTTTGAGGAGCGTTGAACCACCTCTTAATTGCTGGTGTTCCCAGGTCCACCTTGACCCATGGTGGTAGCACCTGTTAGGGTCCACACTGTGGTAAATAGTATGAAAGTGTAAAAATAGGTTTTGATACCAGCAATAATTTCTTTAAGGAAAAAATATTACCAGCAATGCATTTTTTAAGAAAAAGTATTATCAGCAATTTACTTTTGGAAATAATTTTTCCAGCAATAAAAATCTTGTCGGCCTTAAACAAGCCATTGAGGTTGATATGACGTAAAAACGGCATATCAAAGCAATCCACATAAATTGTGCTTATTATTCTGTAACACTTTGCTTTGAGTGGCGCTCGGAACATGTATAGGATAAACGTCACTGTAAAAACATAAGAGACAGGTATAATTATATATTATTCCGAAAAGCGGTTAGTATTTGAAATCAGTTGAAATAGTAATCTGCCTGTCAGCAAGGTCGCAAGATCTCTCCAAGTAAATACTCTCCTACAATGATGTTTGGCGCAAAGCAATCTTCTTCTCTCAATCCACTTTTATTGATCTCTGTCACACGAAACTTTTAAATATATTTAGAACATAGATATTGGACTTGTTTTAATTTATCCTTCGCTTAATAATTAAAATATAATGGAAACTTCCGACTGAAGATTTCTAATTTTTAGGATGTGCGGATGGTAGAATAAATGATGGCTCTGAGCAAATAGATAGCTATGTTCGAATTCCAGTCGAGATCGTTTTCTTCTCTGATGCACATGGGAAAGTCCTGAATCCATCTTCCCAGCTAAATAGTAGTCCTTGCATCTGAAAAATAATTTTTACTCTAAAAGAAAAGTTTAATGCAATATTTAGTCGCAAAAAATAATTCTTACAATAAAAATGCTTCGGTTTTAAACATTCCACAAAAAGCTGATAAACAATAAACAATGAAACCAAATATATTGTTTTTAGAAGCTGAAACAATTAAAATAATAAGATGTTATTTTGAATATTAAAATATAATTTGCGGCTGCTGTTTCATAAATCTTTAAAATTATACTTCGTGACAAAAAAACATCTGCGTTATAATAGATTATTACAAATTTCCAATTTCGATTCAATATTTCCATAGTTAAAGTGTTGATCCTTATTTGAGTGATGGTCGCAAATTTACGAAGAGATTTTTCTCCTCAAAATGGGGTTGAAGCGAATAGTTGGAAAATGATCAAGAGTGAAATGGATTTGATGCAGAGTTTGGCGACTGCGTGATATTTTGAATGAAGATTTGTGACCCCTTAAAAGACTGGGGGTCTTTTTAGGAACTGCTTAATTGGACTGAAAGCATAATGGTTTTACGACAAAGTTGCAGTGCAGAGGTTAGCAGGCTGACTTCCAAAATCGGATGACGGTAATAAGAGAAGGCCGCTTACTATTGTTCGTAACATTTGCTTGTACTTCCCGTGAGATTGAAGATAAAATTGTCAGTTTGAAGTGTGTCGTCTTGGATTGGTTAAGGGTGAACAAAATGGCAGCACAATCTGTAAAAAGGGAAGAGGCTCCAATTCCTGCCCTATCTCCCAATTTACTCGGTTTCAAAAAACTCACGCTCGCTTACGCATACATTTTGTATTAAGACATGATCGATCATGGCCCTCCACAACTTCTTATCCTTTCGAGCTCTAATAAATAGTTGTCTTATTATTATCCCTCCCATTCACTGTGTAACAACCATTTACTCAAACCCGTTAGCTTGGATACTCGCTGTTTCTCTGTGAGGCTTCTTCCCTTCTATATGTCCTGTGAGTATCAAATTCTCCAAGCCCTTTTTTTCATTATATTTCCGAAATTATTCAACTGCCAATATAAAATGCTAAATAAATGTGTCATTTTTGTTTCCATTTTCCTTAAAATTTTCTCATTGCTCACCTGCTGCGTTTATGGTGTTCGCAGCATTTTTCTGCCGAAACACATCACTGTTGAAACAAATCCTCTCTTCCTCAGTGAGAAAATTGTCCACTTTTCACTAGATTGACATTGCATAACAATTTAGCTGTTTTTACTTTGTTTCTAAGAAAATTTTCGTGTTTCTTAATACTTGTTTTAGCTTCTCGAAAACATCTTTCACTATTCCAATGTACACACACAAACACACCAATATATAATTTTAACATGAGCAGTTTTTTTCTCTTTATCTCAACCTCTAACCTCCAGGTAATGTTATATTTTTTCAACTCACTCCGCATTCTAGTAATACCCAAATAAGAATACTTTTACAGGTAACTCCATTTGTGCATAGTTATCCACGTAGCAAATCGAATGACAATCCTGTTTTCTCCGACATGCAGCATATTGTATTGCTAATATTAAAAAAATGGATTTTTCTCTGGACTGAGTACGAACGTGCTTAGGTGAATTGGATTTTGTAATGGTGATTTATTTTAGAAATTAATAATCGAAACCTTTTTTTTTTCAATTTGCAGAGGAAAATAACATCTGCCGAAGCGTTCATGCAGATATTGAGTATCTGTTTTAATTATACGTATCTGTGTGTGATTTCCGTGTACACGTCGATGGCTACAGACAGCAACGCTTGTGGGACTCAAAGTAACTAACATCAAAGATGAGGTGAAAGCTTCAGTTTTTTCTAGGATCAACTGAAGTTTTTTTTCTGTCTAACCTGTTCTTTCTTTCTGTCTAATCTTTCTTTATTTCTGTCTAACTTTTTCTTTCTGTCTAACCTTTTCTTTCTTTCTGTCTAACCTTTTCTTTCTTTCTTTAACCTTTTTTTTCTTACTTTCTGTTAACCTTTTTCTTTCTGTCTAACCTTTCTTTCTTTCTGTCTAACCTTTTCTTTTTTTTTTTTCTTGTTCTTTTTCTTTCTGTCTAACCCTTCTCACTTTCTGTCTAATCTTTTCTTTCTGTCTAACCTTTCTTTCTTTCTGTCTAACCTTTTTTTCCTTTCTTTCTTTCTTTCTGTTAACCTATTTTTTCTTTCTGTCTAACCTTTTCTTTCTTTCTGTCTAACCTTTTCTTTCTTACTTTCTGTCTAACCGTTTCTTTCTTTCTGTCTAACCTTTCTTTCTTTCTGTCTAACCTTTTCTTTCTTTCTTTCTTTCTTTCTGTCTAACCTATTCTTTCTTTCTGTCTAACCTTTCTTTATTTCTGTCTAACTTTTTCTTTCTGTCTAACCTTTCTTTCTTTCTGTCTAACCTTTTCTTTCTTTCTGTCTAACCTTTCTTTCTTTCTGTCTAACCTTTTTTTTTTCTTTCTGTCTAACCTTTTCTTTCTGTCTAACCTTTCTTACTTTCTGTCTAAATTTCTGTAATGAGCAGTTATCATTATTTGCACCATTTTTATTCGGACTATTGTGCACTTCTTTTTTATTGCTCACTCAACTTTCCAGCCGTTGAGCCCATCAGATCGGTATACACCTGATCAAGACCAGGTGGGGGAACAATGGCCGAAACGTTGTGATAAAAACAACAATAAATAATATAAGTAATATTAAAGTTTTTCTTTAAAATCGTCTTTCGTTTAGAGAAATCATTTCTGTTGGTGACAGAAAAGTCGAAAGATGAATGTCAAACCTGATATGGCCAATTTCCTTTTCCTAGCCAAACAGGTTTTCATATTGATAGATAAACGGAATTCAGACCGGCTTTCAAACCAAGTGTCATCTAATGTTTCACACTAAAATAAATATATAAGCAGGAAGACACATATATGATGGCTGCTTGAATGATAAAATGAAAAATATCCGACGTGATGCGATTCTTTCTTCAAATATGCTTCGTCAGAATAAATAACGTTCTCATAGATAGATTCATATATAAGGTTGGTGATGGAATGCAATATAACAAACCAAATGTTTTAGTTATACAACGAGAGAAAGACTGAAGATGCGAAGATCATTAACTTTAAATTTTTAATTTCTGTCGTCTGATGAGTCTAGAAGCCAAACCCAGACATCATTCATCTTTCTGTCGCTTTTGTATGTTTTTATCGCTGAGAGATATTATACCCATCATTGTAATAGTAGTAGTTGTATTTAGAAGGGCTATACACACACACAAATACACACACACACACACACAGATATATATATATATATATATATATATATATGCTAAAGAAAAATTAAAACAGTTGTTGGAACCAACGGAAAACTTTTCAAAAGTCCTAATTACACTTAATCAATAGAAAATCTCGAACAAGGACGACAATAAGAAAAAAGAAAAATACCTAAATGCAAATACATATCTACTCAGTAAAGTGCTCAACGTTTAGTTTATCTTATATATATATATATATATATATATATATATATATATATATATATATAATGGACTCTCCTGTCGGTTTCGAAGTATGACGATCGGACAGCTTATTGATTCAGTTATGAAATTTTGTGCGATAATCTTAAGTGGCATTTAAGACCCGCTAGTGATTTACAAAGAAGGCTGCATATGGAGCAAATGTGAGGATTGTGAGATGAGATCACTGTTAGATTGGCTGACCTTTTAGATCTTGCTCTCGCTTCTTGAGGATGATTCAGACAAGCAGATTGAAAATTGCTGAGTCCACTAAAACACGTTGATCTCCATTCTATCCGCTCCAAGGCTAAGCGCTCAAGTGTGTTATGTGGTATATATATATATATATATATATATATATATATATATATATATATATATATATATATTGATGTAATAGGAATGAACAGTTAGATTAATGATCCAAAAGTGCTCTAGTGTTTATACTTTTATTTAAAAAAACAATGCCCGATACAAAAAATAAAGTTTAAATTATAATTATTTTAAAAAATGTATGATTCTATCGCGACAAAGTAATTACTGTTTTGAAACTTGACTCAAGTACTAAAGTTTAATTTCAATATTAAACTTAAAAGTTTAATTCACAAGCGATGTTTAGAATAAATGTCTGACGACCGTAAAGGGCGTAAAATACAGGGTCACAAACATGAATCAACTAAAATATATATATATATATATATATATATATATATATATATATATATATATATATATGTCTGTGTGTGTGTGTGTGTGTGTATTCCATCCTTTTCTGTCTCTGTTGTTAGGATTCTTCTTGCATGACCCTCTGTCCCATCGTTACCGACCGCTAAATGGACACCAGACTTTCAAAACGGGTTGCCTTGATATTTCGGGAAAAGGAAAAAGAAACACACGATGAATTTTCATTTGATTAATTACATTTATTTCTGGCATTTTCAAAGTGGAAGAAGATCGAAAGTACTTGGGAAATCAAAAATAAAAGAAATTTAAATAGCTTTAGCATATTCCTCTCATCCTTTAACATCAATACACGGAAGGTTATTCGTGAGTATGAACGGATTTTGTTAAAAATTAGCAGACATAATGTCTGTAATTTATTCAATTAGACATGCCTAAAAGAGAATTTGCTGCCTAAATACACACACACACGCACACACACACACACACATATATATATATATATATATATATATATATATAGATAGATAGATAGATAGATAGATAGATAGATTACTTTTGTTCACCCAGTAGAATGTTCAAGATACACTCAAGATAAAGGATCACTGAATGAGATTGCTTAAAGTAGAACACTATTTACCTATTTGAGTGATGCGCGAGTGATGTAATGAATAGTGGCTCGGAATGATAACGCGGAGAATTCCAGTCTAGTTCTTTATATTCCCAAGCACAAATATACTTGGAAATTATATGAAACCCATCTTTTCAGCCCACGCCAGCTATGTATCTGGAGAAAAATTTTGTCACCTTAGACAAAATTATTAATGCCATATCCGCTGCCCCAAAAAGAATTATTCTAATCATACAAGATGTTTCAATCTTTAAAGAACCAAGAAAAGATTGCTAAGTCGTAGAAAAAAATCAGTCAACAAGAAAGCAGTCTTGAAGAGGCTAAGGTTTGTTTGAAATCAAATTTATTTTTCTTAAAACTCAGGTTGATTAGCGAACAATCAAAATACAGGTATCTATATATTACACAACTTTTCTTACATACAGACTGTCCCTAAAATCTGGATACATAGGAAATCTCATTAACTATATTTTACCTCCACAGAATAAACATGCCATTGTTAAAAGAAAAAAGAAATTACTTCTTTTTCTGGGGTATGATAAAGGAGAAGGATTTAGTCAATTACAAATGCAAAAAATTTGATTGAACGCATAAAGCGTGAATGTGCTAAAAGTGACGGCAATGTGGAATTATTGCATCCAGTTTCCTTGAATCTTGCAAAGCGCATCGACATTTGAATCACAAATGATGGAAATCATATTGAAGACCTTATTTGTTAATATTCCAGTTCAATAAAATGTTTTTGAAAATTTCCTGAATATATGTATTTATGCCGATGTGTTTAGACTTTAGGGGCACTCTTTAGAACGGATGAGAAGTTTTTTCTAGCGTTCAATACTTTTTCATGTCAGGGGCTTAATTCCAATTTCAGTCAGACTTTGCTCGACAATGTAACAAAACACGAGTAATGCAAGTTCAAAAACGGTAAAAAAATTCTGGTAGCACTTCGTATCACAATAGATCAATCCAACACGAGTAAAACATTTCAGTCGAGTTACACACGTTAAAATGCCTTTGAACTGTCATTTTAGAAGTGTGACGCTAAAATCTATTCGCAACTCAAAATTCATAGCAAGTGAACGAACATTAAGTTCAAAATCAGTGCAGCTAGCAACTAAAATTACCTATATGGACTTGAAAAAGGATCAACAATGATCGAATGTACAAAAATAAAACACATAATTTCCATATGTCCACTTGACACCAAACCCTCCAAAATGCTTAACCTTCATTCCCTTTCAGTTCTCTCTCAATATATATATATATATATATTAATGCCATCCACAGACAGACTGTTTCGCAGTTCTTCAGTGTGCCTAGACGTCCGGTTGCCTCTAGTTTGGATCGAAACCCGACTGAATTGGCGTCAGGCGGAGATTCTACCACTAAGACGTCGGCGCACGGCAGGGATGAAGGTGAATTTTAGCTTATTTATTTTTAGATAAACACACAGTGACCGACAGGACTCAATTCACTTTTTGCCGAAAAATCTCACGATATCAGCCGTAATAGTCACTGTTTACAAAACCACACTTCCTTCCCCAGAGAGCTCAACTGAAATTAATTTTTCAGGAGCCTATATAATATCATCCACAGTCAGATGGTTTCGCAGTCTCACAGCTCTTCAATGTGGCTACACGTCCGGTTGCCTCTAGTTGGGATCGAAACCCGACTATATATATATATATATATATATATATATAATATTTCCAAATAATATATATATACTGGGCTCTTACGTTGTTTTCGACATTTGAAGTTCAATCAGCTCAGTTTGTAGAACCCACTGCTAGACTAACCACACATATTTGATTATCGATGTGAAGGCTTGTGCAGAACCATCCACAATTTTTGGGATGAGCCAAATTCAGAGAACTGATACACAGTATGCCACAACGTTCCCAAACGAAACTCCGCAAGTTTTGAATTCGGAGTTGTCCTTCTTCTAGACCGGTTACCAGCCAAGGCTATAACAGGATATTATCTAAGTTCTCTTCTCTTGCTTCACCCACCGTCTGTATCTTCTTTATATTTTTTCAATCTTCGTGCCTGTCCACGTTATATACATGTGTGTAAAGTCTCATTTGCCAATAAAAAATAATACATAAGTTTGTCTTTGCGTCCTTTCTGTTATTTCTTTTGCTCCATTTCTCCGTAAAAAATTCTAAATCCTTTTCATCTCGGATCCCACAGTGATGGAGAAAGAGAGAGAGAGAGAGAGAAAGTTGGAGAGTTGTAAGAGAGAAATAGCAGGAGAGAAAAGCAATAGACGATTTCAGACTTATTTTCATTCTCTTTCTATCCAACCAGCAAACAACTCCCTCTATTTTTCACCGTTGTTTCTTATCTATTATCTATCTATCTATCTATCTATCTATCTATCTATCTATCTTTTATGCTCTCCATCCTTCCCTTTGTCTGTCTGTCTATTCGTCTATGACTTTGTTACTTTCTCTCTCTTTCTCTGTCCCTGCTTCTCTCTCTTTTTACACACACACGCGAGCACACACACGCATATACATATGATGAAGTAGGGAACAGAGGATTGAGGAATCAAAGCCGAGTTCGAATTCCAGTCAAATCCATTACATTCACTTACGTGCTAATGACCTTGGAAAAGATATTAATCCTCTTCTTCTCTCTCCAGGTATGGATAAAACATTATGGCAGATTGGATTCTACAGTCTTGAATGGCAACTGGTCTAGGAGAAGACCAACTCTGAATTCAAAAACCTGCAGAGAGTTGCACTAGGTCTCTGTATTGGGGCCTTCAAAACGTGTGGTCATTTCTACACAAAACCTTCACTATAATCAAATCTCATGTGCTGGTGTCTGGCTGTCTGTTCCTAGGAACTGTGTTACTTGACCCTCATACGTCGAATACGACGGGGAGTCTACTACTATATATATATATATATATATATATATATATATATATATATATATATAATAAAAGGCTTTAACACTAATATTCCATGGTCATAATTTATTCCATTTATTCCGTAAATACGATCCAATTCATCAGACCTACAAATTCAAAAAGAAAACAGGAAAAACAACTCCGGAAATGAAAATAGAATTTAGAGAGAGTGTAAGTATGAGAGTGCGGGACGAATGTTAGAGCTAAAGAGAGGGGTAACAGACGAGAGAAGGTGGGAGATTAAACCTTAACAGAGAGAAGTTTTAGAGAGGTGAGTTGAAGACGGCTTAAGTGAGAGAAATATGAATGTTGTCGGATGTCTAATACATTAAAGATGTAACCGGAAATGATACATTTTGTGGTGACATACACACACAATAGACGATCTAATCTTAAAGATCAGAATAAGAGGGAGGAAGAGGAAAATAAAATAAAAAGGGGTGGGGGAGAGTGATGGGGCGAAGGAAACTAAAACTGAAGGGCATTTACTGAAAGGATCGCTGTGTAATTAAGAAATATTAATATCGACTACAAAATGTTTAATATCTAAAAAACGTGTTTTCAGACAAGACGGTTATCCAGCTAGACAGTATTTGTCGTAAGAATCGCTGAAAAAAACCTTTCAGTTGTTCAGCTAGAAAGTGAATAGGTTAAAATATTTTTGTGTCAGCCCCACTCTGTCTTAACAACTGAGAAAGAGTGGAATGAATAAGATCATTTATGCCTTAACTAATGGTACCTACATCCATACTCTGGCTTCCATCTTCAAAGTCTATTCAAGAACCATCAAGGAATGGTGAATAAGTCTAAAAAAAGGGAGTAGAGAGAAAAACTGGAACAAGAGGTCACGGGATCATCATTTCTACTTAGAACTAAAGAGATCAATTAGAAAAAATCAAATTCAATCCATTTGAGAGTCCAAAGAAAAGTGAAAAAAACTTGAAAATGAAATCGACCAGGAAACTTGTGAGGCAACTTGTTATTCTGAACAGAAAGTTAGATGGTTAGAGCGGGCGAAGATCATCTTGAATACGTTTCAAAATGACCCTGGAATATTTATATTATTATTCAGACTGGTATACTCATCTTCATTACAATATCCACAACGTTTCGGCCATCGTACGGTCCTGTCTTCTTCAGTTAATTGGAATTTCGAAATTTTATTTTGTCTACTAGAGAAAAGCAATGAATAACGCAAAATTGAAATATAATCTATGGTAAAAAAAAAAAATTAGAAGCTACAGACAATCGAAACCCCAACAATACGAATATGGCTTTCAAATTTACATTCAAGCGGGGGTGGCGCTCATTGTCACACGAACACAGTGGCTCAAAGATTTGTCACGGATGAATTCGCGAAAAGGTTTTAGGATAAGGAAACATGGCCTCTTTCATCGACTGATTTGAACCCCTTCGACTTCATCATCTGGAATGCTCCACGGAAAACTGCAAGCCCCCAAAATCCAACAATAAAACCTGGGTGGAAACCTTGATGAAGAATTCATTAAAAAAAAAGCTTGTGGTACATTCAGGAAGTGGTTTGAGAATGCCATTGCCAAAAGCGAAGCATCTCTTGATGCCTAACAGTTTGGACTTGTGCTAGAATTGTTCTTATCAATGAGAAATATACCAATATTTAAGGTTCCATTTTAACTTTATTTCAATCCTTCATGAGCTTGAGATCCTGGTATATATATATATATATATATATATATATATATATATATATATATATATATATTTGAACTTTATTTCAATACTTCATGAGCTTCCGTTCCTTAGCTATGCTTAATGAATGATGAACATGTCATTTTCGTTTATGATCGATTTCATCACGAGTCTTCTGTTAAGCTTGCAGATTAATTATATATACTTATTGTTGAACGCAGAGTACAATAATGTTATAAAAACCTCGAAGAATTCCAGTAAAATATCTTTAAGCATTTCTAATATGCAAGGGTTCAAAGCTTAATCTAACAATTGGAAAATGTTGCCGTTACACAATTTGGATAATTTTGCTGTTACACACTGTATATAGAAACAGGCAGAATAGTAGCGTTGTCCGAAAAATATGAGGTTGTATGTTTTCTGTCGAATAAGCACGTTAATATATCTATTGATATGTCAATTCTTGTATTAATAGTAGTATAAACACAATCACTATGTAGAAAGAATCCATATATCGTTAATTTCTTCAATATATTTATGTCTTAATAAAATATCGACTTACTACGGGTAGATTGACTAGTACTTAAATAAAACGAACAATAACAAATTTTCGAATAAAGGTTTTTATAAAAGTGGAGAAAAAGTAAGCGATTGAGAAAAAAATTTAAGAAAAATGAAAAATAAAAATATGAGGTAAAAATTAAAACTTAAAAAATCAATGAAAGAACAAATAGCTACAACCCAAAATTCCGACAATGAAAAACATGCCGAATACAGACTTTTTTCTTCAACAAAGAAAAGGAAAACGACTGTATTATTTAAGATTTTGAATGTTGACAAGATTCTGTGTGAATACCGTAATGATTGTGGCTAACTGAGATTGCTCTTGGCCAAACAGAATACGGCAAATTAAGCACCTGCTGGTCAGTAACTGGACAGTCAAGTGCTTTTCAACTTACCTTGGCGAGTCTTAAGAAATCTTTGCGTTTGTCGAAGTCTCATTGGCTTTTCCACTAAAGCATTTATCAATCTTCTCATGGCTTTTGTTTATTGCCGGATATCGTCCAATAAATATCATGTCACATCATTTTCTCTTTCTCTCTCTCTCTTTCTCACTCTCTCTCTATTCTCACCCCAACACACATAGGCATACGAGTGCACATACACAAACAGAGCGTATGATCGATTTATCAATATATACATACATACATACAGGACCTTCTTAGTTAACATGTTAGCTGCGTATATGACTTGGCGGTCGAGGTTCGATCTCGGCAGTAAATGACAGAAAATGGAATAACAATTTTTTATACAATACATACTTGAATAATTAGCGTTAAAGTTTTCACAATTCCATTTTATATGTGTAATCTTGAGTCAGATTACTCTAAGTGTTCATCATATACAGTGATTATTATAGCTTCTTAGAGTACCCCACATATAGTACCCTGTTCCAGACATGGTTAAACCTATTAAAAAAATCTATCTACACGATTTTCTTTGCTTCTACATTTATCAACAAATCCACACTAATGCCTATATATTGATCTGTCTATCTGACAGTCTGAGTGATTTGATTCATCATTGATAGTGGATATAGAAGCCAAATATTATAAAACTGTTATTATATGTCTTATCAACCACCATTCAACATTTTTCAGTCATTGTTTTGACATAAAAAAAATTATTCACAAAATAGAGGATAGATATTTGGATTAATGCCCTTACAATGGGCATCTGTGTAAAAATGAGAGAATCAGTACAATCTATGATCAGCTCATATCCAGAATTTTCGTTGTTGCTTTCAAGATAAGTATAGATCCTCTGTGAGGTAGTAATTACAATATCGGCAAGGAAAATTTGATTTTTACATTCGCACTAATAATCCGGTGAAATGAATGAGTCAAACTAAGAGAAGGTTCCTATTCTTATTCATTGTACCGTTTTTCTTTAGGACTGGGCTGATAATGGATCACCATAAAGTCCTATCCTTTATAGCTCTTTGTAAAATGTGTCTTTTTGTTATCGCTTTTATTCCTGTTCTGCTAAACATGTACATAAGCTTGTTAGGTAGGTGATCTGATGTATTCCAACGTCTCTCTTAATTTCACTATAGACTGCCACATTCTTTTAGTCCGTTTTCTCATTATGTGTTCCAGGTTTTCTTCTGTTTTTGATTCAAAGTATAAGTGCCCTTCTTGATTCTATTTAGCCTAAGTTTTCTGGCCTGTACAGTTCATTTAACTCTGAGCATTCAAATGTAGAACCAAATATCGTTGGCCCCAAGTCTTTTCTTCGTCTGTAAGGAAATTGTCCACTATTCACTGTCATAAAAGTGGGCCGATATTACATCAAAGGGAAGTGCTATTTCCTTTGTTTCTAATGAAACTTACCTGTTTCTTAATTACAGGTGGATGAAAGCTGTGGAGAACAACGATCGGCCAAATTTTGGGTGGTCAACTTCGTAATACACACACACACGCATATCAAGATTCGGGTTTTACATACAGGAAGAGATTCTCTGGTAATTGACGAAATCTGATTATTTAAAGAATTGTCCTCACAAGCAGCTAACAGACAGCTTAACTTATTCTTTGGCAGTGACTTCTTTGCCATTATATGCCATTGTTATGCTGAGCGTTTGTTGTTCAAGACTCCTTGATAAGCAGAGCATAATTAATCAATCCAAATTGATATCTTCCTCAAGTATTGATCCGCCCGTCTTCAAAATGAACGGCGTCTTTCTTTGTTAGCTGAAAAATAATTATTTCTTACGATTTTCTTCATAACATGTTCACCTTTAAATATTTTGAGTCTTAACGTTACGTCAGTTGGTATTACAGCAATATATATATATATATATATATATATATATATATATACAAAATTAGAGCAAGAAAAGATGGGGTAAAATTTCACTATTCGTAGAATTTAAGTTTAAAAAGAGACAATTTTAAAGTTCCGAAACACGGAAATTTTGTGTATTGATGTAAAATATTATGATAAATATATTATAATATAGCTTTCTACGTTGTATTGAGCATTTAAAAAAAAAAAGTAAATGCTAACAACAGTAGAGTTTTAATCTTCCTGTTCTCTCTCTCTCTCTCTATATATATATATATATATATATATATATATATATATATATATATATATATATATATATATATATATATATATATATATATATATATTTTTTTTTTATTTTTTCATTCTGTTGAAATTGATAAAACGTTTTGGATAAGTCCTTAATTAAATATATCTTGTAAACACACACAAACATATATGTTATGAAATGTTTATACATACTTTTTATAGATACAAATATTTAAGTAAATGCTCTGTTTATAATAAACAGTATTAACAATATTTACCTGAATGTCCGAGAAATTTTCATAGAAAATATGCGTCCTCCGACAGGAATCGAACCTGTATCCTATACGGAACCGTCATATAGCCTGATGTGCTTTTACCGATTGAGCCACAGAGGAGCGTTTCGGTTATCAAGGTCTATTTTACTCTTTTTAAACTACAATTCTCCATGATTTTCTCTCATACGTTAATATCCGCTCGATGTGTATCCAAATGTTAACAAATGACGTCACACATTAAGGAATGGACAAAGTCCGACAATTATTTTAAGACATTTTTTATGTTTATACATAGAAAAAATGTATAAATAATAAATAAACACATCTATACATATTTATGTTTACATTTGGATACTGGTTCCTTGCTTCCTTTCCACGAATAATCTTCAAACATTTAGATACAACATCAATCGCTATATTTTTTTTTTTCTAAAACCTGTTCTTTATTCACCTTTCACACTGCCATCTGTACATCTTGTATACCAATAATGAATCCTGATAAGACTTCTAATTCCCTCAGAATAGACTCATTGAACAAATTTCTCCGGTCGATGTAAGAAGGAAAACGCATTAGTACAACTTAGCTGAAGATATTTATAGAAAAGATAGAAGGAAAGGGACTCAGGTCGAGATGACAGGTCAGGACCGATTACGTTTATAATCTTTTTTTAGATTTTGTCGAGAATCTGAAGATATGTAGCAGAATCACCAGATATGGCAGCAATATTCCAATTACGGACGAATGGTAAATCTATAAATGCGATTCTGACGAAAAAAGATTTGCCTGCCACGACACAGTGAACCAATTTTCCCAGCTGCAGCAGACATAGAAACTGATTCAGTCTAATCATTTCACATCATTTAAGCAGAAAACTTGAAAGCAAGTCGGCACAATGAGTTGCTCTCCTTGCGGTTAATATCAGCTGATGGAGGACAAAATGATTCTCTATGAGGATTAAAAGATAGCAGTGTCATTTGGAAGTTGTTAAAATTTACAAGCCATTTATTGCTCCAGTTAACAACTGATTTGAGGCCATTTTCGAGAGTAGTAGCCAGTTTAACTT
The DNA here is from genome assembly GCA_903632075.3 of Acanthosepion pharaonis. Lineage (NCBI taxonomy): Eukaryota > Metazoa > Mollusca > Cephalopoda > Sepiida > Sepiidae > Acanthosepion > Acanthosepion pharaonis. Next base: position 2,866,076 of record CAHIKZ030005400.1, read on the forward strand.
TGTCGGACACTTCGGTCTAAATCGTTGTGGCTTCAGTATAAATACAGTTTCAAACTAATGAAGGTGTTGACACACATATATACATATGTACATATATACGATGTAAAGTAAAAAATGATACGTACACTTGCCTAAAGATATGTTATAGCGAAAGCGCGGATAACTTTTACTTACATTCATATATACATATATACGGTAATATATATATTGTGTATTTAGGCAGCAATCCTTCTTTCATGCACATTTCATTGAAAACGACAGACAAGGTGCTTTTATTTAGTTTTTTATACCATTTCTCATGCGATCTAATAACTTTTTTATTTTCGGATATATATATATATATATATATATATATATATATATATATATATATATATATATATATAGAGAGAGAGAGAGAGAGAGAGAGAGAGTGGAAGAGAGACAGACAGACAGATAGAGAGGGGGGTGACTGACATGTAAAATGATAAAATTGGACATCTAAATTTTGTTAAGAAAGATTCCACTATAATATATTGAAGAAAGAGATAGATAGATAGATAGATAGATAGATAGATAGATAGAGAGAGAGAGAGTGAGATAAAAACAGATTATTGTCCAATAATTGCCGATCGATATTTTCCAATAAATAAAATCAATATAAAATGTATTTTAGTTACCTGATAATCAGGGCTTTTATTCAATTGCACCAACCCTTAATCCCTACCGACAGTTCTTGGCCAGTGGAACGATATCCTCAAAATGGATGCATTCTAAGTGAATACATTTAAAATAGATCAATAACTCACTAATTAGTTGAACGCACAGTAATCGTATCCGTTCGTCTATCGATCTTTTCCGGTTGAACTATTTCAATCAATAAAATGAATAGTGATCTATTATTGGTAATAGTTTATACGGAGGTTAATTACTTGCAACATGAGTCGATAAATGGGGTCTCTATAAAGTGAACTCTTTCACAGAATGAACACATATACTGATCCGTTGTTGGTAACGGTGTGAAAGAATGTTATTTATTGTCAGTTGAACACGATATTAACCCAACGAACTTCCTGTCAGTTCTTGACTAAATAAGCAAATCTTCCGAAATTTTTCTGTTAAGAATCGATAAATTTATTTATTTATTTCTATTCTATGCGGGAGACAGTATGAGATTCTTTTCAATTCTTTGGTTGATGAGTCATTTTTTTTCCTCTGGAGGAAGAAAAAGACGATGAGAATAAAAATAGCTAAAATGGTAAGGGAGAAAATCTACTGATTTAAAAGAGAAAACGAAACGAAAATAAAAAAGAAAAGCAACGAAACGAGAAATTTGGCTAAAAAACATAAAAAAACAAAAGCAAAAAGACGGAAGGACAAAATAGACAGAGACAAAAACAAAGAAAAAAAAATCTCTGTTGAAAAAGACAGAAAATTTGAAAAATAAAAAAGAGAATGAAGAGAAGAAATCTTATCAAATAGAAAGAAAAAAGGAACAAAGTTATCAGCCTAACCAAGAAACCAGCTTTTCCCAACACGTTTTGGGAATTAGATCAGATCGAGAATATTTTAGCTACCTTACCGAATAAGCTACGGTTTGCTTAATCAGAACTTAATTGGTAGAGCAGTTGCTCAAGAAAGGCAAATTCAAGAGAAGCAGTGATATTAGTTTAAATGTCAATAGGAGTATCTGCTTATTTCTGATCAACTCAGCTAAAAATGATTGCGGAATAACGATGTAGGGGTTGCGATATAAATGAGAAAGAATTAAGATAAAGAAAGATAAAAAATCTTCGATTAATTAGCAATACTATTATATAACCTACCTATGAACATTAGTAGGTATGTCCCAATCCTCACAAATACGTTAGACACTATTGTAAGTGGAGGGGTGTAATATGCTGTCTAAGTAGTCCACCACTAGCAGTGGTTTACCTATTTCATGCCGCTGGCGAGTAATGTATTTTGTTGATGTTATAAAGATTACCATTTCATTTCCAACCTCCATTTTTGGTTATTCTTCGTTCGTTTTCTAAGTAACAACAACTACTTTATCTAAATGTATCAAAATAATATTGCAGCTGATACTACAAACGTAAAACCCAAGATTTGTTATCATTGTCAGCGAGGAACTATTTATATTACTTAACATTATGTCACTTGCATCTATAGACAAATACTCAAACATACATAACCTGACACCAGGTCGCCCAGTATGCTGAAAGTTGGACTGATGAGTATCACTTATCATGCTATCATGTATCAGGTAATATCAGTATTACGGACCGCATTGTCGGGTGATCGATCATTAATCTAGCAAGACTAAAATCAAAACCTATCAAAGAGCAGATGAATCATCTTGTAGGCTTAAATTCAGACTAACGCAATGGGATAAAATGCGCTCCATAACTATGTCTGCTGCCAGTTCTGTGATGACAACAGATCGCTGAGAAGAGGGGTTCCTAGACTATAATCTACAGCCAGAGAGTTGGGTTTTAAATCTTAAAATTGGAGGACATCAGCTGTGATTTGATCTGGAGAGGTACGGTTTCCGTCAGGTGTACTTGCCAAAGACTTTCGACCCAGACATTCTTTATTTTCTAATTCTCTTTTAAATTTTCTTTTTCTGTATATGTATGTGCCTCGCATTAATTAAGGATAATTGTCTTTATTTTCCATACATAAAGATATGCTGCTTTGGAGTTTAAAGATGATGAAGTAAGAGGGATACCTACCGATACACAATTATTAATAATCATATGGTCCTTGTTGGATAAAATGGGTCGAAGCAAGTTAGAATTTTAAAAATGACCTCTCTATAATACACAAAAACAAGAACTGGACCAAATACATTTTCTATCTCGCTGAAAAAAAATGTGCAAATATATTTTTATATGAAAATACAGTTCGAAACTGACATAGAATATTCTTGATTATAAATTCTGTTCAAATCTATAATGCGATTTGCTGAGTTTCCACAACATAGTTTAACTTTTAGTCTTCCAAGTGGTATTTTGATGATGATATACAAGATAGTATCCATGCTGCACATCGACCCTACGACCATAACAGGTCATAGGAATGATTATGATAATGATGTATCACTTTAAAACAAACGCCAAATATGTTCAATTCGGCTTTTACATGTCCGACACAGAAAGACGTTAATTAAAGTTTTTTATTATTTTACTTCTTAAGGGCTAAACAATTTTAATTAATGCACCATTTTCCTATCAAAATCGAGCTTTGTCTTCATATTGCCCTTATGATAATACTGTAATGCTTGCTTTCTTTTACTCATCGGTGAATTCCCATTGCACAATTATTGGCATAAATAACCGAGCAAAGAAAGAAAATGGCAAATAGTTGCTAATATACTGGGCCCACTCAGAATCAAACTCCCTTCAATTCACTGATTTCTATTATTTTTTTTATTACCCATCTCTTAATATCAAGACCACTCGAAACTCTAGTCTTGTGATCATTATTTACATTATTCGGACTATTGTCCTCATCTTTGTCGCCATATTTATTACAACGTTTCGGCCGTTGTACGCTCCGGCGTTCTTCAGTATCTGTCTATATTTCTGAGATGAGTTATTATGTACACTATTTACATTATTCGGACTATTGTCCTATTCTTTGTCGCCATATTTATTACAACGTTTCGGCCGTTATACGCTCCGGCGTTCTTCAGTATCTGTCTATAATTCTGAGATGAGTTATTATGTACACTATTTACATTATTCGGACTATTGTCCTCATCTTTGTCGCCATATTTATTACAACGTTTCGGCCGTTGTACGCTCCGATTTTCTTCACGTCGTTGAAATGTCGAACTGAACCCTTTATTCTGAAAGTTCTTCACTGCCTTATTGAACTCACACTCTTTGGGTCCTGACACTGGATCTAACACCTTTATTCACTGTGCCATCTGTCCTCAAGGACACAATGAAGGGTCCAGTTCGACATTCCAACCACCTGAAGAAGGCCGGAGAGTACAACGGCCGAAACGTTGTAAGAAATATGGCGACAAAGATGAGGACAATAGTCCGAATAATTTAAATATTGTACATAATGCCCCATCTCAGAAATATAGACAGATACTAGTCTTGTGCTCTCGTCGAAATTTCCTTCTGTGTGAAATGAGTCCTAAGTTGGATCTGAAGAGACATCCGCTCATTACGGTAGGAGTGTTCGGGGGATGAACACCTCTGGCTTTTCTTTGCGTTTTCTCCCTCTCTTCTGTTTGTCGTCTTTTTTTTTTTTCGAAGAGTGTTGGTTTTTTGCGTGGACTGTTCTTCTCCAATGCGTTCTTTCTGAATCGCCCGTCTCCCAATTGATCGGATTGATTTCTGTCCTCGGCAAGGTGTTCTGATCCTTGAATCCTTGAGTCTCTTTTCAGATGCTTACTCTAAAAAGAGGATTTGTTTGGGCCAGCGTATGTCAGGCAATCAGTCAAGGTTTCCGGCCCATCGAAGTTGGTGGCAAGTCATGAGGGTTTCTTGCCTCTCCAGCTTTGTGCGGTGGACAACTTCATTGTTTGCGATCCGGTTCTGCCACTTGTTCCGTGGGATTTTACAAAGTTTCATTTGAGGAAATCTTTCCGGCTTGCGTACGTCTCTTTGGTACAGTAAGAGGGGTTTCACTGGCGTACAAGGAGAGTCGATGTTACAACAGATCGGTAGTCCATGAGCATGGGGGTTTGTGTTAGCGCGCAGGATTGCCAAAGACTCTTTTGGATCAACTTCCCGTAATAAAGGAAGCCCTAGAAAATTACATGCTTTCTTGTTGTGGCACTTGCCTTTTTAAGAGCTACCAGCATTTATAAATTTGCACTATTTCAGTTTTCAATCTCTAATAACTGTAAGCATTAAATATAAAACAAGAGATAGCAAATCTGCTAATTCCAGCACCCATCGGTGCCCAGTTATAAACACTTCCAATGACCCTCTCCGCTCTGACAGTATTCAATAAGCCATACCCTCAGGTATGTAGATTTGACTCCCAAGTAACTTTGACTGTTTCATCCTAAAATAAAAGAAATTCGCTCAAAATCCTAAGAAGACATTGCAACCGCCCCTTGACTGAGACGAGGATTGCGTCATTCTCTAGGGGACATACCCAAGCAAATCTCTTTATCTGAACAGGATACTTACTATTGTTAATCCCAATTCGGCAAACAGAACATATATATGTTAAAACTTCTGACCAGTTAGGATCAGAAGCCATAACAGCCATTGATTGTGTCGTATCAGGTCACGTATTTTTATTATTTCATTGAATTTCTATTGTATACACATTTTCTTTTGGTCCCCAACCAGAGACCTAAGGCCAGAAATGATTTCATGATTATTCACGGATCATTTTTACAAATAAATAATAAATATATAAAATCTAAAATTGCACACATTTTACATAGATAAAGCTCTTCGTATTATCTGAGCTGAACTTGTGAGTAAAAATTTTTGTATTTCTATAAGGCATGGGCTACCAGCTGTCCCATCAATGCGTCCATCGGAATCCTTTCCAATCAAACTGGGGGCTCCAACTACAACTGGAATTATTGATACCTTCACGAGTCACATTTTTAGATTTCTACTTCAAGGTCCTAGTATTTTAATAGTTTTTTTAAGATCTTTACAATCTGTAGGAACTGCCAAATCAATAAGATTACGCTTTTTTTGTCTTTGATCACTTTGTCTGGGTGATTAGTTTAATTATTCTGTCAGAGTGTACTAACCGGGTATGCTTGATATTCATACCAATTTCTTGTGGTTTCCTTTCCAGTGCAGATATTATCCCACTCTCTCAGGTCCGGTTTTATATTCAGTGAGTGCTAATACCGTTCAACCTGATACAAAATGGCCAATTGTTTCTTGGTATTTATCCCAGAATCTGCATTTCGGGTTAGCACAATTTTTCAGTATGTTCAAAGAATAATCTGCAATGTTATCGGTCTTGACCTGGCATCTCGAATTCAATCCCTCCCCCTCCCGCTGCAACGTAGCTTCCTTGTCTATAAATATTTCCATGGGAATTGTTCTGAAAAGCTTTCCCCCTTTGTACCTCAGCTTTTCGTATGCGCAGTAATTTTTGCAGCTAGGTCTCATTAGTTTACACTTGAAATGATGATACGTAACCGTAAGTCCTATGCTAAATGTTTCTTCTCTTGCACTTCTCACTTGCGGAACTCTATTGCTTTCCAGTCAACTTTTATCTTCAATAATTTAAATGCAATGTCAATCACTATCTACTGTTAGGATCAGTTCTGTTCTTTTGTTGTTCTTGCTCCTTAATAATATTTTTTCTTCCTTTTTTCATACCCATTCACGCTCGATAGCCCCCTTCTGTCTTAGCCACTTTATTGCCTTACTTGAGGTAAAATGAAATAAAAAATTTGAGAACATTTCTATTATTCACAATAGCTATATATATTTTTTCTGGTTTGGTTTGAACTAGATGATTCTTTGAAATTTCAAAGATTATATTATTTATTTTTCTCGTTTTTATAATCATTTTACCCCAAGCAAGGGCATAAGATATAAGGTATTACTGGTGAAAGAGAATGAGAGTTTAGGAGGAGAAACCAGAAACCGAATCCTAAACAGGAAATAAGGGAAAAACCTCTACTCCTGTCCAAAAGATAGGGAAGGAGTGTGAAACGGGCGATAGGTAACCCTATATATACTCCTTTCTCTAAGTGAGATTATAGTTTGGTAATAAAATACATTTTTGAGCAGCTTATTTTATCCTATATAATTATCGGTTTATGTTTATTAATTTGCTATGTCTTATACATTTTTGCTTTAAATTTCTTGTTTATTCTGGAATTGTTTTGGACCACGGTTCGAAAGAACCCAATTTTCTTTTTCAAATATTCATCTTACAACCGTGTCCCTGTCTCATTGGCAATTATTTTTTGTTTGTCACTTCAAATGCCTGTGCAGTCGCTTTTTCATCACGTTTTTATCCTTGAGGATTCTGTGTTTGCCATCCTGTCAGTTCTACTCTAATTTGTGTCTGTCATAATTAATCTTTCGTAACTCTGCCTTATATATCCAAAGAGATGTTATCTTTGTTTTTACTGCTGGTTTTCCTTGTTGCCTTTACTTCGGAGGCCGCCTGGATTTCCCGAGTATCCTGTTTAATTAATTGGTCTTCGTTTGAGAAAAAAAAAGGAAGGATAAAAATCGAAAAGGCGTGAGGTTAAAAAAAAACAGGGAAAATAATGAGGCGAAAATAGTAAGAACTTAGAAATAGACTGAAGAAAGAAATTAGAACGAAAAATACATGAAAAAAAAAAGAAACAAATCGAATCAAGAAAGAACTAAAAAAGAAAGGTAATATTTGAAATATAAAAAGAAAGGATAAAGAGATGTGAAATTAAAAACTGAAAATAATATAAAATAGAAATAAAGATATGAATGATATGAATGAATAAAATATAAATAGGAAGAAAAATATATGTAATTAAGAAAGAAAGAATTAATTAATGAAATAAAGAAAGATAGAAAGAAATAGGGACAGAAAATAAGAAAGAAAGAAAAAAAAGAAGGTTTTACGACATCCATTGTATTCTTTCTTTTACCAGCTAGAAGATTTGAGATGTAATGATCTCAGTTGTACAATATTCTGCGTTAAAGAATTGTCGTTATTCTTTCTTGAAACATTTACTTTGAATTCAAGTCGCCGCATTTATCAGTCAGTTTTTCCAAAGATTCAGAGTAAGAGATTTCAAACAATAGTCATTTCCTCTCCCAAATTTATAGAGAAAAAAAGTATGGCTGACAGAATAAATGTCATCTATCCTGCCCTTATTGGATCAATAATCAAAATATTGTAGGCTATACAGCTAACAGATACCTAGTTACTGGAATCAAACTGGATATTGTTACAAATTAATGTTTATTTGAATACATTCAATTTCATTTAAAGAGTGTGTTGATCGAGCTGGTCTTGTTAAGAATGTTGACATCAAGAAGATTGCAAAAATGTGAGAAGAATTAGGAGCATTGAAATATTTGTTTTAGCGATACAAAATTTCTGCCTTCTCGTATTACTATCTGTAAAGAAACAAGATGGCGCCTCTCTATTTTCCCACATAATCGCACACACACTATCGGAAAATGATGCAAAATATGAATTCAAGTTGGGAGGGGGAACTTCGTTTGACCCTATTTTTTTTAAAACACGTGACAGCAATAAAAGAATAGTTTTGCATTATTGTGTTTCCTTAATTAAAATCACACCTCCTTAAGAAAATATGGTTTAAAAAATCATGAAAAATCAATCGCGCTAGTTTTCAAGAGTTTCCCCACCTATCAAAATCCACCAGTCCAACCTTTTACATTTGCATACGACGAGAAGTCACCGTGATAGATATTTTACATGCAATCATAGATTTCCTTCATCGGAATCTGTTCGAGAAAAATTCAAGACTACCGCTATTCTTTGATTTCTAACTTTGATTTCTGTCGATCTGAAGACGGAAATCAAAGTTAGTTGCGTGATTTCTTTTTATTGCATCCGAAATTATCCGAAGAATATTTGAGAGCAATGAAACACAGTTAACATTGTTAAACAAATTGTCTTTTCTTTACTTTTTCTTTCTTTCTTTCTTTCTTTCTTTCTTTCTTTCTTTCTTTCTTTCTTTCTTTCTATACCCTTGTGCAAATTAATTGAATCAAAACGAATAATTCCGTTATTTACTTTTTTCGTATTTTTTTCAGTGACCCAGTACACATGTTAGTTATTTTTATGTCTATTCCACGAAGTCGTTCCTTGTAGAATGACCACAGATTCTCAATTGGATTTAAATCAGGAGAGTTTCCGGGCCAGTGTCTTCGTGCAGTGTTACAATTTTCGTACGCGCTCTGGAGTAACGTCCATCGCAGAGAATAGCCGCAGGACAACTAATCGAAAGTCAAGACAATAGTGTCTGGGCATGATAAAAATCTGACGCAATATTTTTCAAGGCCAATGAAATTTCATCGTACACCCGGAAAACAGATTCATATTACTGCACACCACTGCAAATGACCTAATCTGAGGAAAAAATAGAAATCGATTACACTCTGTCACTCCAGTGGGTTTAAAACTGACCGTATGGTGAAAGAAAGGAAACTAAAGCGTTTTTTTTTAATTTGCGCAAGGTTCTATCTATCTGAGGAGCTCTTCGTAACAAGGCTGTAAAAGTAACCCAAATTAGATAGTGTGTGTGCGCGTGTGTGTGTGTGTTTCTGCAAAGGGAACGCAGGTTCGAATCCTGCCTTGGGCACATTTTCTTTCTTAAGTTTTCACTAATGCGCAGGCCGATAGACGAAATAACCACTGTTTAAAAACAGATTGTTTACTCAAATACGGTTATCCACTAAAAATAATGTTTGAACTAATAAAAATATATTGCCTTATATAAAGTGTCGAAAACACTGATTCGTGACTGAAGGCAATCAAGTTGGAATTGCTTCTTTTTTTTTTTTAGTTGGTCTGTATCGGTTGGAAATTCCGTTCGTCTTCTACACAGGCTGTACGACGCAAGATGACTGATTGCTTTGTGACTAATTAGTCAGTCAGCCTAAAAATAAATTACACATGATTAATTATTTGGAACGTCCAAGATGGCTGTAAGTAAGTGTGTACTGCATTATTTGCTATTCAAACCTGGTTATTCTGTTGTATAATGGTGTCTTAACTGATGTGCCGGATTAATGATGTGTTTTACTTTTCTTTTCTTTTTTTTTGTTTATTCTTTTTTACAGCATATCAACTTCAACGGGTTATTTAATGCCAACAAGAGTTTTATTGCTGTTAATATTTTTTTTTCAAAAATGTATTGCTGGTTATGTTTTGTTTTTTTTCTTCAAAGATTTATTGCTGGCAATTATTTTTTTAGAAAGTATTTCTGGTATTATAACCTATTCTTAAACTTTCATAATGTTTTGACCTCAGCTGGGACCCTAACAGGTGCTAGCACCCCGGGTCAGGCTGGTCCAGAGAATAGCAGCAATTAAAAGGTTGTTCCACGCTCCTCAAAACCTCCCGATCAGAGGCCTTGCTGTTGAACGTAGTTTATAGTCTTAGCCAGGAGGTTGATGTAGTTTATCCTCTTAACCAGGGCGGTGTAATTCTTGAACATTTTGGAAATAATAAAAAATGAAACACAAGCCATTACTCTGCCAACATCTATATATTATGAAAATGTGTATATTAAAATCAATATCTTTGAACATTTAAGCTATCGGTCTTTCAAGACGATACATTTTTATAGAAGTTTTCTCTCAATACAAGGCTCATGAGCCACTCAAGATCCCTGATTTGAAGTGGGTATAATTCCTAGAATTAAAGATACAGATTTTTTTATTATATTTGGAACACGGAAAAAATTACGGCGATTCGACTGTGGAAGTGACTTGATGTGTCCTAGCTGTAAGGATCTGAACTGGTGGCACTAATAAAGGAAACTCATCTGAACATTATCATGAAAATAGCAATAGTATACCGATATGTTGTACATGGTTGTTACGGTGTTAACATTACATAATTTACGATCAGCAGTGGGCAGATTAAAGAAGGGAGATATTTAGTGGTAGGATGTATGTTTATTTCAGATATTATAGTCATTGTATTTTGGACGCAAAAATGTTTTCTCAAACAGCAGATTGGAATGAAATTACAGTAAATCTAAATAGGAAGAATAAAAGTTTACTGGCGAGGAAATTAAATAGTAAGAATAAATTATTATTGTCTAGGAAACTAAATAGGGAGAATACAGTTTTATTACCTGGAAAATTAAATAGGGAGAATTGAATATTATTGTGTTGGAAAACTAAGTACGAAGAATAAAGTTTTATTGACTAGGAAACTAAATAGGATGAATAAAGATTTATTGCTAGGAAATTAAATAGGAATAATAAATTATTATTGTCTAGGAAACTAAATAAAGAGAATACAGATTTATTACCTAGGAAATTAAATAGGTAGAATAAATTATTTTTTGTGCTGGGAAACTAAATAGTAAGAATAAAGTTTTATTGTCTAGGAAACTAAATAGGGGGTATAAAATATTATTGTCTAGGAAACTAAATAGAAAGAATAAAGTTTTATTGCTAGGAAAATAAATAGGAAAAATAAAGTATTATTGTCTAGGAAACAAAATAGGGAGAATAAACATTTATTGCCTAGGAAATAGGAAGTATAAAGTTATATTGTTAGGAAATTAAATAGGGGGAATGAAGTTTTATTGCTAGGAAGATAAATAGGAAGAAATCGTTTTACTCCCTAAGAAATTAAAGACGAAGGATAAAGTATTATTGTCTAGGAAACTAAGTAGGAAGAATAAAATTTTGTTGGCTAGGAAACTAAATTAGAATAATACATTTTTATTGGCTAGGAAACTAAACAGGAAGAATAAAGTTGTATAGCCTATTAAACTAAGTAGGAAGAATCCAAAAAGAATTAAATGGAAATGTATTAATAGTGAAGTTCTTATTCGTCCATAGAGTGTCATTTCCTAATTGAGATAATTATATTGGAAAAAAAATGTTGTCGGTTTGGGAGAGCTATCATTTATATCTTGTGTTGATTTCAATGCCACAACCGGTTCACTGGTAAGTCATAAGCCGTCCAGATTGGAAACGAAACACTACTTGGTTTGATGTCATCATGTGGGGGTTAAGTGGGAAAAAAGAGAGCTTTTGTCATTTTTCTACCCGCAAAACCATCTAGCAGAAGTTAAGATAAGTCTTCTAGCAGACAAGTATGGTATTCCTACATCGTACAGAATACCATTATTGAAGTGTCAGTCTTGTGAAGTTTTATTGAACTTATTCTTCTTGTCCGTGCGGGTTTATTGATTTAACCTGATGAGACTTGTTACACTTGTTTGTAATGATTTCTTTAGTTAAATGGGTGTGTTTCTATTTGTACGGTTTAATATACTCCTCCATTTCTCTATGTGTATATGTTTATTGGAACGTGTACGCCATTCTATATATGAATGTATACGGTACTGAATAGTTTTGGTCAAATGAGTGCATCTCCCGAATAGCGCCCAAAATTACAAAGCTTTGAAGAGACAAGTGAAAAGAAAAGCATTGTACACAGCTGGGTCGTCAGTTGTTCTCAGCACGAAAACACAGACGACAACTACGCATGCGCAAATTGTAAAATAAATCATATTCCTTTCCTTTTCTTTTAATTTATATTTTTACATTTTCCTTGCTTAATACGGATTTTTATTGCCTATTTTACTTTGTTTTAAAAATTTAAATGCTGCTGTGTTACATTTTATTGTTGTTATTTCAAGAATTACTTTATGAAAGTTCAAGGTTTTCTTTCATATACCTTCACTCCATCGTTTCATCTTATTCACGAAATGTTTTTGGCAATGAAAAGTTGCTTACTTAATTAGTTCCGCCCGCGTTCATTTCTACATTTGAAAATGGTTTCTGTTTTTCGCTACTATCCGTTGAAATGTATTTGTCATTATCAACCCCTTTTTTTTATATATATTTCTATATCTATGTCTGTTCAAATATAACCATGCAAGCTCCAAACAAGCATATATTTTTTCCTCGACAGTAACACAACTCTGAGTTTCATACACAATATATATATATATATATATATATATATATATATATATATATATATATATATATATATATATATATATATTAGCTCTGAATTTACATTGCGCTCTCAGGATTTCATCCTCCTTGGGACTACACATACAGATTACCAAGTTTTTCGGAACTTATATATATATATATATATATATATATATATATATATATATATATATATATATATATATATATATATGAGAAAATATAGAGAAAATAGGAAGGAACTGGTTGGTAAATAATCCAAAGTCCCTTAGTATTTTAGTTATTATTTATAAAAAATAGTGCTCGATACAAAAGTAGAGCATAATTATTTATTTAAAAATATGATTCCAAATCGCGACATAAGAAGTCCCATGTTTCAAAACAAGAGCCGAAAACTTCAATATAATTATTTAAATTAAATTGAGTATATATATATATATATATATATATATATATATATATATATATATATATATATCGTTTTCGTCAGTGATGCCCGTTGGCATGACGTTTGCGTCGTATCGTAAAGATCTGGATTCAATTCTCGGTAGTAGATGTGCACTGGTGATGAGTCCCAAATATACGACGAAATAACGGTCCAGTGTTATCTGCATTCTGTTGAGGTTTCTTTCTACGTTAGATGAATTACTTAATTATGATTATCCCAAAACCTCCTAATAATTTCTATCACTTGTATATCCTTGAACCGGCTTCTAATGCTCTGGATTGGAGCGGATTAATGATATTAATCATGGCTCGTGGGGACACATTCCTGTTGGTAAGTGAAACTCGGATGAGTTACACAACGGAATTTGTCAAAAGCGGCGATATATCGAGTCTGATTCGTTACCTCTTCGTCACCCAGCCCGTTGGTACAGTTGGTATGACGCATGCGTCGTACTGTAACCGTCCGAGTTCAGTTCTCGGTAGTGTAATGCGCATTACAGATGAGTCCCAAATATACGGCAGCGAAACGGCTCTCCAGTGGTTTCTTCGAGACTCGATAAATTCTTAATTATGATGATCTCCTAATAATTTATTTATATATATATATATATATATATATATATATATATATATATATATATATATATGTATATATGTGTGTGTGTGTGTGTGTGTGTGGACTCACCTTGTTTTTGGTTATTATGCAACGTTATTATATTAACGTATCTAGCAGTGAATTCTTTACAATTTCTCCACAGATGAGGAGTAGAATTGAGCCAACAGATATGTGCTTCTAGAGAAGGATGATGAGATTACAATGAACAGAGCATGCGAGTAACAAAAAGAAATGGAAATAAAAGTAAATTTTGAATTAGAAAGAGACAAATGAAGAAAGAGTGTTTGGAGAATTTGACACTCACATGGCATATGGAAGGCAAAATCGGGGGAGCAGGAGACAGCAGCACAACTACTTGACGAGTTTATATAAATAGATGGCAGGACATCTAGTGCTAGGATGGTAAAAAGACAAACGTTACCAAAAAAGAAAGTATAGTTTTGGAGAGTAACGATCGTCCACCTTCTAAAGAGACGTGGCATATAAAAGAAATATCTGGTGATCCAGACGAAGATCTTTATCTTCTTCCCTTTCTGTCTATAACCAGGAAGCGTCGTAAGGGGGCACTACACGGTGGGTTTCTAAACAAGAATTTTCCACTTGATCCGGTCATTGCCCGGCACTGGGATCAAAATTTTCCCTAATCCATTCAAATCAGGTCTTCTTAAATCGTTAGATTTAAGACCTGCATTTGCACCTTTTGCGAGCAAGCTGACTACAACAGATTTTGGATTAAGGCTTTTAGTTTCTCAATGAAACTTTCTTAGATCAAATGCATATGTCTCAGAACATGCATGCGTCGGTGAACAATGTACACGAAACAGTTATTTGGGGACGGCAAGTTATAAAATAGATATAGACCATTGTCATTTGTATTGATTTTTCGCCCTTAAGTGGGTGCACTTATATATAACGTTTTAGTGATATATATATATATTAGAACGTTCGCATTCTGACCATGAAACTCTGGTTCGAATCTCACCATGGGCAATTTCTCAGAAAGGAGATTTCCTGATGTTGTCGAACTGGATGGGTCGATGCTAACCAGCGTCACCTTTGAAATGTGTCTGAAAACTATACCAAACCTTGTGGGGGAAATTGGGTAGATGAAACCAATTTTGGCCGTCAATGGCTGTGCTAGAAATAATCACAAGTCATCGTGGCCGATGGCTTGAGCGTTCTGGCCTTGTTTAAATTGTTTATTACGCTAGATAACACGCACTTTCCCAGAAACTGTAACCAAGGTCTGCTCAGCATAGGTCGGCTCTGCGGATGTTGAATTAATACAAATGCACCTGATCAAGCGTCTTCAATAGGTATTGTCTAGCACGTTTTCGGTTGTAAATTTTTTTAAAAGTATATATTATGCTTTATTTTCCATACTTTTGCTAGACGGGTTTCCGGTCTCACGACCTCCATCAGGCAAAGAATGGATATTTCCACATATTATTAAAAGGAAATAATTTTGTTAATGTTTTTGATATATATAGTTTACCTGGTCTTTTAAGCAATGATTTATATTTTTAATTTACATGGAAAAGATTTTAACGTGTTATATTCATCATTCGCAACAGTCCAGGACTTTATAACTAAATCCAGCTCTTGCGTGTGTGTACGATCAAATAATTCTTACACTCTTTGTACAGAAGAGCCGCTGTACGCTGTTAGAGAGGAATGATTGGATTAAATCAAATAATTGTCCTGTAATAACGTATCTGTCACAATGCTTCCCCGATCACTACAATGTTGATCAATTTATATCCAATATCAACTGTTATGTATTCTACATCTCTCCATAATCTGCATTTCCAATTCCTAACAACCCCTAAAATATTCATTTACTTTCTCTCTCTCTCTTTCTCTCTCTCTCTTTCTCTCTCTCTCTCTCTCTCTCTCTCTCTTGAATTACTTTTGACCTTGTATTGAATGAACAACAGCGTAAAATATATATTTATTAATCTTTACAAATTTATCTGTTTGCTTTAAAATGGTTATTAACTATTCCAATTTATTCATGTTTGTTTAAATGCAGTCGTTTATCAGAATTGTCTCACATGGCGCTCATCTGAACATTTACTGTAAACTCTGTTGAGGAGCTTGTTTCTCATATAATGGCTGACGAATATGAAATGTGTTATGCAAACAACAAAGATAAAGATCATAAAACAACGAATGTTATGAGAATAAAGAAACTAAAGAATTTTAAAATGTGTGTCAAACGTAAACAGAAAAGAATTTGGTTTATGTGTCGTAAAAATGACTCCAAAATGCAATAATATAATCTATGTAATAGTGAAAATAATTCAAAATATCACATAATATCGGAAACAAATAGAAAATTCTAACCGAAAAGTTTTATTTATAAAAGAAAACAAAAGCAAAAAAATACAAAATATAGTAAAGATTTTTATCAGATATTTTTTAAGAATTTTTATCAGATTTTTCATCAGATTTTTTATAAGATTTTTCAGCAGGACTTTATCAAATTTTCTATCCGATTTTTCATCAGATTTTTATTAGATTTTTTATCAAATTTTTTATCAGGTTTTTTATCAGATTTTTTATAAGATTTTTATAAGATTTTTACAAGATTTTTAAAACAAATTTCAAATTTTTTAAACATTTTTTATAAGATTTTTTATAATATTTTTCATCAGATTTTTTTATCAAATTTTTAGCATGTTTTTTATCATATTTTTTATAATATTTTTATAAAATTTTTACAAGATTTCTTATCAGATTTTTTATGAGATTTTTATCAAATTTTTATCAGATGTTTTATAAAATTTTTTTATCAGTTTTTTTATCAGATTTTTTATAACAGTTTTCATCAGATTTTTATGAGATTTTTCATCAGATTTTATCAGATTTTTTATCAAACTTTTTATCAGGTTTTTTATCAGATTTTTACCAGATTTTTCATCAGATTTTTACAAGATTTTTTATCAGATTTTTTAACAGATTTTTAACATATTTTCTATCAAATTTTTATCAGGCTTTTTAGCAGATTTTTTTTTCAGATTTTTTATAATGTTCTTTATCAGTGTTTTTAACAGATTTTTAACAGATCTTTGTCAAATTTTTTATCAGATTTTTTATCAATTTTTTTATCAGGTTTTTTATCAGATTTTTTATAAGATTTTTCATCAGATTTCTTAGATATTTTATAAGATTTTTCATCAGATTTTTTATAGGATTTTTCATCAGATTTTTTATCAAATTTTTTATTCGATTTTTTTATCCGATTTTTCATCAGATTTTTTATATGATTTTTCAGCAGATTTTTATTAGATTTTTTATCAAAGTTTTTATCAGGTTTTTATCAGATTTTTTATAAGATATTTATAAGATTTTTACAATATTTTTTATCAGATTTTTATGAGATTTTTTATCAGATTTTTTTCAGATTTTTTATAACGTTCTTTATCAGTGTTTTTAACAGATGTTTAACATATTTTTTATAATATTTTTTATATGATTTTTATGATTTTCTATATGATTTTTATATGATTTTTCATAAGATGTTTTATATGATTTTTTACATGATTTTTATAAGATTTTTTACCAGATTTCTTATCAGATTTTTTATAAGATTATTTTATATATATTTAATGTCTTCCTAGGCTATGTCCTACATATACAAGAAAAGCGGTAAAGAGATGCGCACTGATTATTTAAGTATTCCAAATGTACTAATAAAAAGAAACAACGTTTTTACTTTCCTTCCCGAGGCCACTGTACCGATAATGAAGTGGGCTATGCGAAGGAGTTATTTATTTAAAGTTGGAATAAGAATAAAAAAATATTTCTATTAAGTCTTCTAAGAAATAGGATCCAAGATAGATCTTTTAAAAAGAAAAAGTATGGGCTATAATGGGAATGAAACAGTCACAATACGTACACTGAATCCATCTGAAAATTTCCGGGTGTGGAATTAGTAAATAGTAAACACTTTAAAACCTTGGTGTATGGATCAGTTATTACAAATTTATCATAGAAGATAGGGAAATTGAACATAAAATATGTTTCACTCAATACCGTTGGTCAACTAATAAAAGAGACTGATCCTTCTTTCTCTCCCGAAGCCGACGCTCTGATGATGGTGAGAGCTATGCTGACGACATAAGTAGTTGGATAATCTTGAACAAAATGTAAGTATTCTCTGGCAAATATTCAAAGAAATAGGACACAAATTTTTATAAAACAGAAACTATGATTTGAAATTGGAACGAAAGCAATGATGGTACCTATAAAAAAAAATCAATATGTGGAATAAGTAAATTCAAATCCCCTCAAATACCTCGGTGTATGGTCAGTTATAAGAAATGTAGCATAGAAGAAAAGGAAATTAGATATAGGCTGTGCAAATGGATGTTTTGCCCAACGTCATACGTTGCTACCAAAAACAAAATGTTAATCTGGAGTAATGGGATTAAATAACATCGTCATACCGACATTTTCATATGGATGGCATGCTTGGAATTAAAATCGTTCAGAAATATCTGAACTTGCAGCTGTATACAATCACTTGCTCAGATTTAGGTGTAAAGCTGGTTTCAAGCAAATGAATACTGTAGGGCTTAGTGAGGACCATCCTTCTTTGAACCCCGTGAACTTTACTAAATAACAGAAAACATATCACTTGAATATTTCTAACAGTAACAATGAAAATCGATATCGCATGTAAATTCAAGAAAAAAATAATATAACATCTTGATGTTACGCTTTACTAGGAACAAAAGGATAGAAGAAAATCCTCATCAATACTGGAAAAGCCAATGATAGTTAATCGACTTCAGAAACTTATTTTCATGATTGTTATTTTTTAATCGAAATATTTTATAAATTTCAACGGGTCCCGAAGGCTCGGTTAATGAATGTAGAATGTCTCCTTATAAGGAAACAATTAATATCATCATTACAATTCCTTCTGCTTTACTATACTTTTCCTTTAAATACGAATACTAATTGTATTCATTTTTCTTTAAGATTTACTATTTATTTTAGTCTTTGTATTATTTTAACTAATTAATTTAATGCAATATTTCTAAGAAATATTCTTTTCTACTTTTTCAATGGCAAACAGAATAAACTCAGTTGCTTTTATGGCAAACACGTCTGTTCTTTTGTCACTTCTTGCAACGATTCAACAAGCAACTAAGCAATGAGTTACATTGTGTTCATTCATTCCTTACCGAAAAGAATTGTTTGTTTTTTTTTTGTTTTTTCACAAACTGTTAGAGCTAGAACGTCTAAAATCGTCCAATGAAAACAATCCGCTTTTTGGAAGCAACCAAGTAAAAATCTTCCTTTTGTTCTCATATCAATGTAGTCGTGAATTGTATAGCTCGACCTCCCAACGCTGTGAGTATCATTGCCTTAATGAACTGTGGAAAGTCAGTTGTATTATGAAACATGATGTCACTACTCCTGACACCAGCATCAATATCAAAGATCATAAAGAGCCAAATTCTTTCAATAAAAAGCAACAATCATCATCTTGGAGATTTATTGTGTCAACTGTCATCGTAACAATAATAGAACAGACATGAGTAGAAGCCTTATCAATAGCAGAAGGGCAAGAGAAGTGAGTGAATGTTCGAAATGAAAGCGTTGACGTTGAGGTGAATAAGACAGAAGGTGTAGAAAAAGTGGAGAGAAAGAAAAAGAAGACAAAATATGGAAGAGGTAAAATAAGTTGTGTTGAGATGAGAAAAAATGACGGAAGGACATTCATTAAAAAGAAAGAGAAAATTAAATTGTAATGGAAGGATAGTAAAGCAAAGAAGAAATCAAGATAGAAAAGAAATATGAAAGAAAAAAAGGAGATTTAGAACGGTAGTATTAGGGTTTTCATAAAATAAGGAAAAGAAAGAATAAAGAGAAAATAAAAGTAAAGCGAGAAAGAAAAAGGAAAAAAAAGAATGAGAAAGAAAGTAGATTGTGAAGAAAAGCAATATGGAAATAGGTCGATGAGGAGGAAAAAAGAATAGTTATTATTTTAAGAAGAAAAAGCGATGGAGAAAGAAAACGAAAGCAGCTGTGGAGAAAGTGGAAGAAAAAAAAGAATTGTCTACTAAAGAAGTATAATAAAAACTACACTTAATAAAAAAGAAAATATTTATACAAATAAATGTACACTCTGAAAGTACTACTCGGAAATACTGCACACATAGTCAGAATACTGAGAGAGGAGCTAAAACATGTCCGATTTTACATCTTATCTTTTTTTTTTCTTTTATTTATATATTTATGTCTACATATACATTCTTATTGTATTGATTTATTTGATCAATATTACACAAGAAAAATAAAAAGATGGCGCCACAAGTCCAATTGACAAAGTTGATTTTGGTGTAAATGTCAGCATGCTTTCCCAGGCGTGTGGATGTGAAAAGGGCATTCACGTGATTTTATGAGACTTAACGTTGATCAGCGAAACCCGACCTGGATCAGTCATTGAACACTGGGCCTTAGATTCGGAAGGCAGCCTCTCTTGTCTTGCAAACAAATCCCCTCACTCACATTTGACATACGTCACAGGCGTCAGAACGAAACATTTTTCAATCATTTTTTTTTATATTCTGATTCCAACTTTTTCACATTCCAATCTTATTATTACTACTACCACAAATAATAATAATAATTATACCATTTTCATTTTCTTCTTCTCTGTGTTATTATTATTATTATTATTATTATTATTATTATTATTATTATTATTATATCAGTATAAGATATTGGATTCTGGGAAAAGTTATGTTATTAAGTCAAAAGATGACTTAATACCATAAACCGACCATTTCTTCTTTTCGTCGACAGTCTGTATCCATTACTTTGCCACTTATCCTCGCCGTTCCAAGCGGGCATGATATTCCATAATGGCTCTGTTTCCAAATCATAATTCCATATCTGCTATATCTTAGGAAGAAAAAATAAGTCCCGAATTTTGATTATAGCAGCGCCTGTTTGGTCTCTAATAAGAAGTATCTTCACATCGGTTAATCGAGTCTGCTCAAAAGCGATTGAGGCTGTTTCAACGTATCTAACTATAACTCCCAAATCGCATCAACCTTCAAAATTAAAAATCATCAATCCCACCAACACCTGAACATTCATTGAACCTTCATTTAAAAATCTGTTCAGTTTAATAATTTATTTCCAGGTCTTTTATAATGAGCGGAGTTATCATGTTTCATATTTCTAAAAGTCTAGATAAGTTTTCTCTCACAATTTAAATCGTACTGTTAAAGTAATATGATTTTAAGAGTTATATTATTCGATCTATTTTTAATAAATGATCAAATGGCAATACTCTTGGAAGGCTGATCAATACAATATGATTGTGTTGAGATACAGAAGATGATTATCTCGCTTCGGTGGAAATAATTTACATGGGTCACGTGAAGGCCGCTTAATGACGTCACTCCATACAGTGACAAAAGCGGTAGTCAAATTTCAGTCAATTTACAGTACCGTGAGGTTGTTTTCTACAGTCCGCCTCCCCATGACTTGAGCAGAGGCTAAATCTGCCTTCCCAGATCTATACAAGTATTTTTACAATTTCATTAATGCTATCATTCTATGAAACTCAATTATACTTCCGGTGTCCCTTTTTTTTATAGCTAAGCTTTAACATTAACTCATATAATCATGTTCGTAATTTGCAGTATTTTATCAGTTCTTTGACAAGGTTCAGATATTCTGCTTTTTATCCAATTCCAGGTTGATTTTCAGTTTGAATTTATACATTCTAATATGTATTGCGCCTAAAGAATTAGTTTTATACAATAGCTCCCTCAGCTCAGTTATTAAAATGGCTTTGAGCGAATGAACACTGTAGGTTTGAGAAAAGAAGATCATCAAATATTATAGATTGGCGCTCCATGATTACAAATTAAGCATTTTACCAAATACTGAAAACTACATCACTTGAAAACTTTCAACGATAGCAACAAATAAAATGGATAACATTGGAAGAGAAAATAATGACAAAAATCAAGATATTGAATCTCCACATTACTTCGACCAAAAGGAAGATCGTCCTAGGTATGAAAATAAACTTTATCCGCGTACTGGGTAAAACGATAAACAGCGCCCAACAGCAAGGCCTATAATCAGGAGGTTTTGAAGATCGTAGAACCACCTCTTAATTGCTGGTGTTCCCAGGTTAACCCTGACCCCGGTTGGTAGCACCTGTTAGTCTACCAGCAATGGGCAAATAGTTAACACCCAGACTACATCCGCGTCCTGGGTAAGACGATAATCTACATCCCCGTCCTGGGTAAGACGATAAACTACGTCCAGCAAGGCCTCTGATAATACGTTTTTGAAAAAATAATGTTGTCAGCTGTACGTTTTTGAAAAAATAATATTACCAGCTATACTTTTTTGAGGAAAAAATATTAACAGAAATAGATTTTTGACAAAACATAAAGTTGTCGGTTTTAAATGACCCATTGAGGTTGATATACCGTAAAACAAACCAAACCAAACTAAACCCAAATAAAAGGAAACTCCCATCATTGCTAGAAGGAATCACAACACTTATCGGACTTGAAAAAGCTATTTCCCTGTAATATAATTGTAAGGCACGTCAGGCTATATGTTTGTTCTATATAGGATACAGGTTTCGATTCCTGTCGGAGGACGAATATTTTCTATGAAAATTTCTCGGACATTCAGACCGGAAAATGTTCTTAATACTATTTATTATAAAACAGAGCATTTACTTAAATATTTGTATCTATAAAAAGAATGCATAAACATAAAAATGTCTTAAAATAACATATATTTATGTATGTTTTTAGTGTTTAATGTTCTACCCACTCCTAATGTTATTTTCTTTAGGTTCTACTATGCGCTAATATCATTTATTTTCAACTGGAATCCGATTTTTTAAGCATTTCTCTGCCGATGACTTTTCCATTTATAATTCTACATGATTTTTTAAATTTAATATGCTTATTATAGGATGTATGAACCATTTTACACGGGCATAAATCATTGACCTTATAAGCCCTTCGTTCCTGAAAATTTTAATCCTTCTGCCTGAATACCTGAGTAAAAAAATGGTATGTAATGTTTCACGGTAGATATAAAAATAGTTACAAGTGTTTACCCACCGTTCAACCGGTAGCTGGGCCTTAAGTCATTTTTCTCTACCACTGTTCAAGTGGTGGCTGGGCATTATGTTATTTTCTCTACCACTGGTAAAGTCGTGGCTATAGCTCAAAGAGTTAAACAATTTTCTTTTACAGCTGGAACTGATTATAACTTATGGCGGAATACAGGCCAAGCTTTGAAAACTGAAAATACTTTCTAATTTGCTCCTCGAAGTGCATGAACGTAGTTGAAAGTCAAATAAGTATTTAGAAGCAGTTCATCTAACGCAGCTTACTATCAATCGTATTAGAGGCATGTTTAAATATAACAGAAACAATTCAAGATGTCTGTAATCTTCAATTCTGAAGATCATGGGTGTCCACAAACTCGACAAAAGAAAAGAAAAAGCTAATGAAAAGTTATTATCGATCGCCAAAAAGAGGCATTCATCTGTTTCTGAAATAGACTTTTCAAAATACAGCGATCGTTGCATTTTTGAAACGCAGTCGTTGGAAAAAGTCTTTATTCCAACATTGGCTCAATTCTTCAATGAAAATTATCTTTATTGACGAATTGAATCTTATGAGGCGAATGTAAAATCTGAAGAGATAAAAGCATCTATTGAAAGAGAATACGCCCAATTTTCAACTCAACTGAATAATAATGTCAATTAATACTAACTCTATGGAACTATAGTGTTGTTAGTGTATCGGCTATCACTTTGAACACGTGCAATAGCACAAAACAATTACTCGTCGGTTTTCTTTGAAATCGTTATACATGAATTTAGTTTGATATCATATGAATCAAATCTGAGTGCATATTTTGAGATATGTTACAGGGTTTCCAAATTTTCATTCTTCCTGAGAAAAGATAAGGTTTCTGGGTAAACGGATATTGGTACCGAAATTTAAATCGGCAAATTGCGTTCAAATCCGGTCTAGCCATTTCTATAAATGTTTTGGAAAAAGAAGAAAATGCCCCCGCCTCAAGCTTGCCAAACTATCAGTTAAATAAAAGGTTAGACAAGACTTTCTAGGTTTGGGTTTCAACCAATATAAAAGAAGGAAAATTACAAACCGGTGGAAATGCATCAAGAAACCACACCACTATCTTTCCCCAAAATATGTAGCAATTTACAGATAATAACGAAAATAAATCTGTTGATATCCATTAACGTCTACGCCTTGAGGGTACATAACATTAAAAAATATATATATATCGAAACGTTGCGTGATAAGGCCAGTAATCTTTTTAGTGAAATCGTAGGAAACTACATAAATTTACTGGTCCATTCATTAGAAATTGGGGAATTTGTTTCAATTAGGAATAATTGTTGTAGATTAGCATCATTAGACATTCCACCACCTTTGCCAGAATCAGACAATATTGATTTTTTAATCATTTTAGAATGGGGATACAATTCCTAATAAAAATAAAATGTCTAATCGTTCCATGATTTCTTAAGGAGTTACCTGTACTTTGTTTTTATTTACAAACGTCAGGTTTGAGCTTGCTTAAGCCACGAATAACTAACGTTGAATACAGATGTTGTCCTTTTACTAAAAGTGTTTAAATTCACAGTTATCACAGTTCAAGACGATGCATGTGCAAACAAAATCAAAGGGCGGATATATTTGTCCTTGTAAACACATATTATGAAAATACGTATATTTAAACTGTTTTCTGATTCTGTCAAATGTCGTGGTTTCAGAAACGTCTAATAAATTCTAATCTAAAATATTGTTAAAAGATATTTTGTCTATTTTTTTTTATTTTTATTTTTTTTTTTTACCAGCAGACAGCAGTTCTGTAGTAACCATGGTATAAATATCGAAATGCAGTTTAAACTTCTTGGTTTTCATTTCTGGCTTTATTCGGATGTGCAAGAAAGAAATAACAGGTAAAAATCGTCCGATCACTCCGAAATTATAGCGCAAAAAGGTGTTATCTCTTTCTGTCTAATGATTGCTGATCGCTTTATAATTATTTCCATGGTTAACACAACCCTTATGTGTATTTTAGTCACTTGATCAGATTATATGATTTACAATCATCTGACTATATCTAACACTGACGTAACCTTTTAAATTCAGAATTATAAATATGACTTAAAATCTGAAACAAAATAAGTCCGAAGTGTATCTCGTCACTAATAACACAGACATTACACTACGATATTTATTTCTGTGAAAGGCCTAAAAATGGTTTGCGGAAAAAGACCTTCTTCATCTGTCTTAATTACAAACTTAGCTGGCCACAAGCACTGACCCAAGTATACAAACAATATTCCTAACACCAAAACAACACAATCTTACTAAACTCACCATAATACCTCATTGTCTCAATGAAAAATGTAAATAGTCCCTATATGTACAAATCGTCATATGTGGTGGGGGGACAACAAATTAAAAATGAGTAAATACAATATGAATTAATCTATTTACAAGACATTTGGAATGTCGAACTGAACCCTTTATTTCGCTCACTGGGGTAGACTGTTATAGTTCCAAGTGCCATGTCTAATGGATGTCAGTCATCAGTTATCTCCTGTTATTTCCCCTCTTTAAGTTCTCCATTGCCACGTGTCCTCAAGGACACATGACAGTAGAGAATAATATACCAATATGCTTCCGAACAGATCCACTACAAGGTTTGAGTCAAACCGTATTATGCTTTTCTCACACTCCACAACATGTGGCATCCTGAGATTGTATTACTAGGACGATATTAACAAGAAGTCAATTCTTTGGCTAATCAAACATGGTGGAATTCGAACTGGACGACCACAGATCATACAGAGTGTATTTTTAGGTGGAGATTGAGAGAAACTCACTCATAAATGTTGCAGTGAGGAATTAAATGTAAATTTCTTTCTGTGCTGATGATTGTTGAAACGCTTTTTTTAAAAAAACAATATGCAACGAAAACCGATTCTCTTTGAAAAACAATAAAACATGTCTGGCTTTCAGTGACTGTCGATATCGAAAATCATTGTACTTTAATTCTTTCGTCTCGTGTTGTAACATAGTTACGACATCCTATGTGATTAAGTATTAGTCTCAGGCTGGTGTTTGGTGACAGCGGTCGTTGTTTCGTAGTTGACAGTATTGTGTGTGTCGCTACGTTTGTCTCCATGGTTGTCTTCAAGCCAATAAACCAACGTCGAACAGTCTGTGTCTGTTACTTGATAGATAAATCAGGCATTTTTCTAGAGGAAATTTGTTGTAGTATTAAATAGAGTAATGCATATTGGTTGAATTTATTGTCCCCAGTATGGTAATTTTGCCGTAGTGACAGAGAATGAGGGACGTCTTCTTAACCCTAGTAATCCCCAACCTAGGTGCTTCCGAATTAAAAATTTTCATTGAAAAAATTTAGAGAGAGAAACCTCCGTTCACCAGGAGGTCTAGCCTATTTTTCTATTTGCTGATTCGTCAAATCACGAGCCAATAAAAAGGTACCGCCATATATTTTCTTTTTTATTGCTTTTTTTTACGGGACTTGTGAACTTCAATTGACTCCATCAAATATATCTTATATATATTGCTAAAAGCTTGTGTGGTTATTTTATTCTTTGCAGATCATTTGTTTCTTCCTAACTTTAACTTATTTTGCTGCATTTTACACACACTATGTTACATTGAGATCCTCTGAAAACTTACGAAAAGCAACTGATGAAATGCCTAGTTCCATATGAAAAAATAAGATAAAATTGCTAACGTTTATTAACGATTCTGGCCCTTATTACTTGCTCGTTGTTTGCCTAAGATAAAATTTGTATATATTTGTATATTAAGGCAGTAATTACGTTTCGCAAAAAAGGAGATAAAAACAAATGTAATCAAATTTATTTTAATATTATTTATCAAATATTTAATTATTTTCATTTTGCTTTTACTGCAGATTGAAGGGAAGACAAACTTTCGATTCCATAATTAAAGAATGCTGTGTTTATCCCCCAAAATATTTCGAAAGACCATTTTAAACCTCCCTGTTTCCGAATGTACAGCCACTTATGAAATGTTCCCTGATCGATACAAAAGAAAATATGTAGTGGAGCGCATGGAGAATATGGAAGAAAATCCAGTCCTAACGATCCTATATGTTTGTTTGTAGTTTTTTAGGTGTTGTTGTCGTTTTGTTTAGTTTTGTTTTGTTTTTTGTCATTTTCATACACGAGAATAATAATAATAATAATAATAATAATAATAATAATAATAATAGACGTTTTCAAAGATAACCTTTCCATGTTCTACTGCGTTCTGGGTATTACGATAAACTACAGCCGGCAGCAAGGCCTCTGATCTGGAGATTTTGAGGAGCGTGGAACCACGTCTCGATTGCTAATGTTCCCAGGTCTATCCTAACCCGGGGTGGTAGCACCTGTTAGGGTCCCAGCTATGAGCATATAGTTAACCCCTAAATTGTGGTCAAAACGCTGTTAAGCTGTAAGAATAAGTTTTAATACCAGCAATGCATTTTTAAGTAAAAATTATTACGAGCGATACATTTTTGAAAAAATATTACCAGCAATAAAAACCTGGTCGGCATTAAATAACCCAGTGAGTAAAACAAATCAAACTTAGACTCCCAAAACATCTTTTGTTGGCATTAAATAACCATTTAAGGTAAATATGCTATAGAATAAAGTAATTCAAGCCATGTTCAACTAGTTCATAATGGACGATACATTTCATATTTCACCACATTTAAAACAAGGTCTTCAGTGGAAGGGGCCAGGTTTTTGTCTAAGCACTGGTTACTCACTTTATGACAACTGTTGTCGTTTTAGTTTTCGATTGACATACAAACCTATTTGTCATCACTTGTATCAATGCGATGTAAAAATGAATGCTTAGCACTCCTGTTTAAATGACTACTGCTGATGTTAGACCGTAGTGTTCTTTTTTCAAAGGAAAACACAATTGGGACCTAAATTCTCACTCTCTAAGTTTTTCAGATTAACTTCAGTTGCTTGTGAACAATTAAAGACGAGACATTACGCCAAATCTTTGGTGCTTTGACGTGGATGCAATTCAATAAACTTTTTTCCAAAAATTCTTCGTTGAGAATGAGTTGTTTGCCATAACTATGCTTGTCAGGGGTATCTCAAACGTCATTGTAAACGTTTTAAGCCGCAGCTGACATGAATAAACTTTCACTGCATACATTGTACAACTATTTTAAAATGTCTCTGTGATAGGCTGAACACTTCGGATGCATACTTAGTAGAGGAACGTCGGGTGGGGTCTCTAACTAGATAAGTGACTAGGTGAGGAAAGCTTGGATGTTTGGATGGTGTAACGGAAAAAGGCATGCAATGAGAAATCAGAGGGCAGAGTTCGAATTCCAGCTGAGTTCATTATACTCATTTACACGCAAATATAATTGGAAAAGATACGAATCACTTCCTCTCCAGCT
Source organism: Acanthosepion pharaonis (assembly GCA_903632075.3). Lineage (NCBI taxonomy): Eukaryota > Metazoa > Mollusca > Cephalopoda > Sepiida > Sepiidae > Acanthosepion > Acanthosepion pharaonis. Next base: position 2,894,258 of record CAHIKZ030005400.1, read on the forward strand.
GGGAAGAGTAACACATGTATCAGAAAATCATTATAACCCACCCACACCCGAAATTACTACAATCCAAAAATATTTGCTGTCTTTAAAAAGAAAACATGCAAAAGGCTGATAAGCTTTTAAAAATAATCAATCAATCAAAAGCAAACTAAGTAATTCTCTGCCTTCTTCAGAAGGATAAATTTGAACTGAATTCTAAAATATAATTTATGGATTTAGTTTCCATTACGTATATAATTTTTCTAGCCCTGTGTCAAGCTAAACTAAGTTTTTGTGACTATACATATATATATATATATATATATATATATATATATATATATATGAATAAATATAGTCTTAAAATACGCTATATTTATGGGATAAAGTGTTCAATATCAGAGATAGAGCATGTGTAAATATAAAGTGAACATAGAATTCAATACTTAAAGGCCTCTAAGTGTTGACTTTATGTTCACTTTATATATATATATATATATATATATATATATATATATATATATATATATATATATATATATATATATTATAGGCTCTTCGCATCTCACAATGACTTTCAAACTTTTGTACTTGCTATAGACAACAGATATTTGAAGGTCCTTCGAAACAATTCATGTGTTACTCAATGTCTGCCCCATAAATCAACATTCATCCTAATATTCTCTTTGCTTTCTCTTTCACACATCCACTTTCTCTCCGTATTTCACCTTCACCAACACTTTCTCTCTCTTTCTTTGATTTTCCCTCACAACATATTTATGAGTGTTTCTCACATATCCTCTCTCTTTCTCTCTCTCTTTATCTATCTATCTATCTATCTATCTATCTATCTATCTATCTATCTACATCTATTACCTGATATCTATCTTCATATATCGATAAATATTTATCTACGTCTATTATTTCATACCTATCTATCTTTATTACTCCATATCTATATATTTATCTCTTTCTCTCTCTCTCTCTCTCTCTATATATATATATATATATATATATATATATATATATATATAGATATATAAACCCTTCTCGAGTTCCTGCCACTCAATATGTCTGGACTTAAGATCGAAAAATGAGTCTTATTCTAGGAAAAAAGATGAGAGATTACTGAACAACAAAGCTGAAAGCTGGCCATTGTTCAAAGTAATTGATAATGTCCTGTGATGACGTCAATGTTGCCCGGGGCGACAGAACATGCGTACCGGGACCCATTCCTTCCCTAGGTCTGATTACAACACTCTTCAATCAGCAAGAATTATTCTTTCACTAGACTCTCAGTATCCAGACCATTCTGTTCGAAAGTAATTAGGAAAGGACAAATTTTCTGGTGGATGGACCTGATCACATCAATGGGTTACTTCAGCGATTTTTTCGATGGAATTGCCTCCGCATTGTAAAAATAAAATATACCCTGTCTGGGGTCACAAATGACAATGCTTCTGTTTAAATCCACTCAAAGAAAGTCGGAAGCGTCATTCGAAGCTTTTTTGTTTGTTATTGTTTTTCTTGTAGAATGATCTAAGGGAGGATAATGAAAATACGAACGTAATATTGAAAAGGGGACAAAAAGACCGGATTAATGATAAAATGAATGTTCGGGATAATTACGCAAATATAAGATTAGAATTGATTAAAAATAATAAGAAAAAGTATGATAATGCTACTTTTACAGGACGAAAACTGCAGGGAATCGTTATGAACACCACCCAGACCCTGTTACAGGCATAAAACCTGTAACAATTATAAGTGATACTCAAAGTGAAAATCTCAAAAATGTGGCACATGAGGACATCTATAAAACCAGTTGTTGTTGGAGTCCTCGGTTTGATTGAAAAAGTTTCTGATAGTGTTATTTGAAAAAATGTTCTCACAAGTACAGCTCACACCTTACGAAGGGATTTATCAATGTAAAATGTGTGAGAACTTAGTTTGGTTATATATATATATATATATATATATGTATTAGGTTTTTTTTGTTTTTGTTTTTTTACAGGAATGTTCAGTAGTAAATGTCATGATGCCATTATTGACCTTAGGTCATTGGGTGGGACCCGGAAGGAAATGAGTAAAAATCAAAGGAAATAAGAACAATAAAAATAACCGATCCTGTCCCTGTAAAACAAAAATAAAGAACCAAATAATTAGAGTTGTTCCCGGAAGAGTTAACGCTTTTGGTATGAACATCACAAAGGTCCGAGAGTGGTAATTCGAGGACTCGTTCAGCCTGCCAAAATAAGGTCAATAGGGCGAAAATACTCTCACTCAGTTTCCCGCGATAACAGTTAGATTTCTGCCACAGTTGGAACGGCAGCCTAAGCGCTCAAATGAAAAGACTATTTTCGAATTAATGCCGACGTCCGCTTACAAAATTCTTTTTTAATCATAGATGACATAGAAGTAGCTGGAAGATTTCCAAAATAAACTTTGATGATATTCGTCAGATTTCAGACGAGTCTTCTTCTTCTTCTTCTTTGTACCGTGACTTTTCAGAACTTTTCTCCACAATTTCCTGTACTTTTTAGCTCTTAGTGAATTTCCTATCTCTCCTATACCCTGTTATGTCGACCATTTACACAAGTTTGTTAGGGCGGTTAGCCGCTGTTTTCAGGCCTCTCTTGCTTTTAATTTGTGTCAAGTATTCTAAGCTTTCTTTTTTTAAACTCAGCTAAGGCTCTACTGAAAATCATATTAATAAAAAATATAACAGAAAAATCACCACTACTTCTGAAATATTCACTGCACCAAACTGTAAATGTGAAAGTTTATATATAAATTGTCCAAAATTCGAATAATTTAACTTTCATAAGCCGCAATTATTTTTTTCTGTCACGCGTCCTGTCAACTTTTAAATTATGCTATTTCGTGTTTTTGAGACGTTAATTTATATTCATTTAATTCATGTATTATGCTTGTCCTTAAATTTGAGAAAAACTTATTAATGTTGGTTTGTTTCCAGTGTTATTCTTAATGCATTAGTTATCTTTTATTTTATGAATATATTATTATTTTCCAGTTATTGGTAAAATTTTGGTTGGATTTATAATGTTTTTCTGTTGCGTCGTTTAGAAATATATCTTATTATTGCTAAAAGTATTTAATCATTGGATAATTTATATTTAAACATTCCTCAGAATCCAGGAAAAAGTTCCAAAATATAGAAATATAAATTTAATAAAACCTTAAGAAAGGACAATTGGGGTCATTAACCAAACATAAAATGGGGTCTGAACGTTGACTACAATGTATGAAGATTCAATAGTTCAGTTATTAGAACAAAAAAAAAACTTGACTAAGTACAGATTATAGTGATGAAGGCTTGAACAGAACCAATCATACTTTTCGAAAAAAACCGATTATAGAGAATTGGTGCATATAACGTGCTACCAAGTCTGCAAACGGCCCTTCTCAGATTTTGAATTCAGAGCTGCTGTTCTCCTATCTGGTTACAAGTCAAGGATAATGAACTCAATTTTCCCTGTTATTTAACCCATACCTAAGTGAATAAGAAGAGATGTCTTCATACATTTTCCAATTTGAATTCGTCTCTACGATTTCCTATTAAATGCCTATCCAAAAAACAGTTATTTCAGTTTAAACAATTTATTCAATCTAGAGGAGTAGATTATTCTATTTCTACTGCTTATTATAGAGGCGGAACTTCTATCAGTTAAAGCATTGATTGGATATCGATTGTCTTTTCCACTGATTCAGAATGTATAGTTATCACTCCTCGCTTCTTGTGACTAGATCGTGAAAACAAAACTAGAGCCAGGTATTTAAATCAGTTTAACCAAAACTTTTATCCATTAGGATATGTGCACCATGGAAGATAATCGGGGGATGTAGAAACCAAGAACTTGTGACAATAACATCAAAAATGAAGATAAAAGTTAACCGTAAGTTCTTATTATTTTATTGTCCTTTCTCCTCATTTTTTTTTTTTACATTTACTCTCACACACAATAACTCCTTGTGCCTTAGCGGCTTTATTGTCTTGCTAAGGGTGAAGTATTTTTTTAAAAATTACTCCGAATAAATAAGTTCATAATCAGAATAATTCTTACTTTCAACACACCACGAAAGCAAAAAGTTATAAAAATTCATAATTAATTGTTATACATTTTTTTTTACTGAATCGACTAAACTGGTCTGCCACCAGGTTTTTTATTTTTTATTTTTTCTGATGAGTACGAAGATTAGATCCCCGTCGAGATTAAAAAAACAAAACTTGTCGGCCAGCTGTTATATTCTGATACATATTCACGTGTCTTAGTCTCTCAATTGTTGTGTCTAATGACATTTATATCTTAGCCTGCGAACTTTTCAACTTTCTTGTATATAACCAGTGTGGAGGGCTACCTAGATTGATGTCAAAGGCCAGGGTGGTTGTTCTGTAGATGGAATCAAAGGCCACGGGTTCGTGACCAAATTGGAGAATATTGTCTGTGGTTTAACCAGTAGATGGATGGGCTCTGTCACGTCTACTTGCATGTGACATACTGCGCATGTTGAGCCATCTCGGGATTTCGTCACAGATATGTAGAGAGAACTGGTCACGTGCTCAGTAGCGATCACATCCGGCTATGAAACTGCTGCTACTTCTGATGACGGCAACCACGACGACGATGTTGATGATGCTGATGATGAGTGTACAAATTACGGGTAGAAAGCATATGATACGATAATCTTCTAAAACCTGAAACAATATTTGACTAGAAACTCATCTTGAGGAATTCTGTTTTCAACGAGATTGAACACAGATCCATGGAATCGATGCCGTAATGGAGGCGACGAGTGTCACAATTCTTATTTGTTTAAAGACAACATATACAATTACAGATCAGTTCCAAATGTACTTTTATCCGATACTGGCTAGCCCCCTTCCCCAAGCATCTGTTGACGGAAAATACGAAATCATATCAGATTAAATGTAGAGACTCCTCCGCATACATATGGTTAAAAACTAAAAAAAAAAATACCCCACTGCACGGGCTTTTTTTTTATACTCGTCAGGCAACGATATGCAATATGGAAAATACTGTCTAAGAGACGGTTACCCAGAAACTAAACACACTTTATTTGATGCGACTTCGGGTAAGATACGTGAAGTCGCAACATGGCTGGTACCTGCTGTTATTTATCGATACACAACAACTGTAACTAACAAACTATCTACGTCGGTAGAGACTGTTCGCGTTCCACTGTCTAGGAACGAGAACAGTCTACACATAAAATATTCAGTTCAAAATTTCCAGCAGTTTACCTAGACTATTATAAACCTGAGGAAGGCCGCAGAGCACAGCGACCGAAATGTTGTATTAATAATAACACAGATGCCGACAATATTCTCCATCTGAACAGTGAAAAAAATGGTAATTCCTCATTCTAGAAATTCAGCCAGAAATGAACAAATGTTTATTGAACTTTCTGTGATATCTGCAGGATTTTTTGCTATCAGGCTTCAGTCTTTCAACAGAATTGGAGTGTAAGTTTTGATGTCTTTTCCGAGGAGGTTCCGTCAAATGAAATCCCTCTGTAGGGGATTTCTGTTGAGTTAGGTGAAAAGGAGGTTGATTTTTTTTTATCTTTTTTTTTTAAATCATACGACTTTAAAAGTCTCGCACTTATGGCCGACATTTTGTCTAGCTTCAAACTTAATGGCTTCTGATCTCACATTTCATCAATTTAACTTTTATGTGTACATAAGCTCTTAAATTTACTGACAGATTTACGAGTAATTGCACGAATATAATTAGATTGCTGGAAAAAATTATATAAACAATAATTTGGTTTGTTTACATTAATATTTAGTGGCGCACACGAAAACGTCTGGAATCAAAACCTCGCCAATTCATTTAAATAGCTGTTTAATTTTACAAAGTCTGGCTCAGGGCGTTTTCTGTGAATTTTTAGAAAGATAATTTCCAAAACAAATCAAAACATGTTATTTACTTTGGAACGCCTGGATGAAGGAAAAATATGATCTTTAATTTGGGAGATGAGAGAGGAATTTAAATCGTAAATCAAAAAAACAAAATTACTTTTCAGATCAGATTTTTAAAACCGTCCTAATATGCTCGAACGCTAGCTAAGTAGCAATCAATTTGCGATCCTGGTTTAATTTTTGTAAATTCCAGTGTGTTGAGTCCCGATTTAAAAAGTTCTCCCCAATAAGGATACCCTGTTCACTGTATAATGCGTATGGTATTACTGTTTAACATTGAATTAAGTGCATGAACAAGAAAAGAGGTTATATTGACAGATAAATAATTATTTTGCTGTTTTCTTTATTAGGTAGGGACTTTTTTATGCATTCAGATAGATAGATAGATAGATAGATAGATAGATAGATAGATAGATAGATTGATTGATTGATTGATTGAGGTTGGTTAGTAACAGAGTTAAATTGAAGGGATCAAGAGTATATTTCGCCATTAATCGCACTGCCTACTTTCCTGGATTGCATGTTATGGCCTTCAGATGAAATCGGAAAGAGGTAAAATGGAATTGCGAAAAATATTATTATATTATATTAAATATTATTATATTATGCAATTATATCATTATACCATGGAGCCACGGTGGAGTAATGGATAGCAGCTCGGATTGAGGAATCCGAGTTCGAATTCCCGTCGGATCCATTACATTCACCTACGTGCTAATACCCTTGGGAAAGGTATGGATCCTCATCTTCTCCCCCACCCAGCTATGGGTAAATAGCAGGATAACCTTGGATGACAACTGGTCTACCACAGAAAAATATGGCAACGTACTGCTGGGAAAAAAATCTGCCTCGTCAGTCATGAATCAAAGACGCGTGATCGCCTAAGCGTGTATCACGTATGGCATATAACGGACTGATATTATATAATACTAAAGTAATATTATATTCTGCATTATGCATAATATAGTTCCTATAAAATAAAAAGAATTATAGATATTTTATACATTATTTTCTGTCTCAGTTGAGTTCAAGAAAAAATTTGCTAACAGAATTAAATTGAATTCTAGCTTTTCACAAAACTTCCACAACAGCATGGTGGCTACCACTAGGGAAATATCAAGTTCATGATAATCACGGAGACGGTCAAAATAACTTCAATAAAAAAGAAAAGAAAAGAAGAAACAAATCATGAAATTTGATTATTTTCGCCACAATTTTATTTCGGATTTAAATTTAGAAATTCAGGATATGGTTTAAACATACCTAAGTCGGTTGAAGTTAAAAAAAAAATAAAATGATCTATCTCTCTCTCTCTCTCTCTCTCTCTCTCTCTCTCTTGATATATATATATATATGTGTGTGTGTGTGTGAGCGTCTGTGTGTGTGAGCGTCTCTGTGTGTTTGTATATATATATATATATATATATATATATATACATATATATATATATATATATATATGTATACGTATATGTTTGTCTGCATAGATAGATAGATAGATAGATAGATAGATAGATAGATAGATGTGTGTTTGGATAACAACAAGGAAGTTCCACGTTTTGGAAGTGCGAGAAAAGAAACTGTTAGAGTAGATGTGGCGGTTACATTTAACTGTGTGACCATTAAAGTAGTGGGGCCTAGATGCCAATCTAGTAGCACGCTTACATTCATGTAGTGGGAGAACCACGGGACAAAGCTCGTCAGAGCAGTTACCATGAATTTTTTTGTAGAAAAGGGTGAAGACACATCACGTCTGTGAGAAAATGACTGAATTCGAGATGACAAATCAGGATCGATTACATTGCAGATCCTTCTTTGGATTTAGTCGAGAACGTCAAGATGAACAGCAGCGGCACCAGACCAGATATAGCAACATTATTCAATGCACGGACGAAAGGTAGATTTGTAAATATGTAAGATAGACTCTGACAAAAAAAAAAAAAACAGTGAACCAACTTTCCTTGCAATAGATGCAGCTATTGATTCAAGTCAAAAACGTGAGGCGAAGAAGGCGCAGTAAGACGCTCTCTTAGAGGTGAGCATCAGCCATACAAGCAAACTTCTCTCTGATAGTTAAGTGAAAGCAGTTTAGTTTTGGAGGTATTCAAATTTACAAGCATTTTGCTGCCCAGTTAACCACTGATTGAAGGTCCTTTTCGATAGCAGCGAACAGGTTAAATTTGTCAGCCCTGTGGGACTTACTATTGAGACTATTTTTCCATCTCTCTTCTGAATGCTTCAATTATTTGTCACCATTTTCGCATATGAATGAGGCTATTATTGTCTTATTTTCCACAATGTGTTGCGGATCGAGTTTGGTAGATTTCTGTGTCTGTTTAAATGGGTCCTCATTGAGCTAAAGTCTGAAAAATGTAATGTGAGTCATCTTGATATGTATGTAGTGGTATGTCCGATATAATTATTTGTGAAATTGTTTTTGGCACACTTTATTTCCAGATATATACTTGTACGATTAAATAAAAAGCTTAGTCACAGTAACTTGTCAGTCGTATTTAATGAAACTTGCCTATATATATATATATATATATATATATATATATATATATATATATTATCCACAAATGTTTTAATAGAATTACTCGTCATCAACATATGATGATGATTACAAAAGCCAGGCTTATAGAGATTGAGCTACGTTTTTATTAACTTTTTACCTTTTATTACTTTAGAAAAGTTAGCAAGATACACAATAAAAGATACATTCAGCCAACCAGGTAAGTGTCACTTTATACACATAAAACAAACCCACATGCACGCACACACAAATGTACACAAATACACATACACACAAGAACTACGCAATATTTTTGGACAAATTCCTTAAATATAAATAAATAATTTTTTTCATTGAAGGAAATCATCGCACAATGACAATAGTTATTTAATTTATTTCCCTGCTAAAATTTAAATCGCTTTTACGGAATGTCTCATTCTGAACCCATCCAATCTATCGCATACAATTACATTTTTTTAACACAATAACCGTAATTCCCAATGTATAATACGCCTTCATGCATAATGCGCACCCCCGAAATTTGTGCTGAAAGTGTGGGAAAATGCTTCTACTCACGATTAATAAGCACCGCTTGTTTGGTAATAAAATCCTATAAATTTGGTAATAAAATCCTATAAATTTGGTAATAAAATCCTATAAATTCTACCTCACCAGTTTCATTACGGTCAGCGTCTCCTACTCTTATTTTTTAAAAAATGAATTTAAATAGAGAATAATATTATTCTAATTTATTTTTCTGATAATTCTTAGACAAGATTACACAAATATTTTTGGATAAATTCCTTGAATATAAATAACTTTGCTATCGAAGGAACTCATCGCACATTTACAATATAGTTAATTTATTTCCTTGCTATATTTTAAATCGCTTTTACGGAAAGTCTCATGCTCAATCCGTCGAAGTGATGTCGAGTAAAAATTTACAAGTCTTCTATCACGTACCATTACATTTTTTAACACAATTATATTAAAACACGCATAAATGAATATATGTGTGTATTTGTCATACGGACGCGAGTTGAAAATATAATTTATGAAACGTGACACATTTATGTAGATATTTATTTAATACGCCATAAGAAAAAGCATTAAAACTTAGATATTATTTATTATACTAATTTATCTCAGAAGATAAAATTGACTTTCAAATATGAAATGGATATTTTATTGTATCCTCATTACATTTAGAAAATTTTTATATGGTATATTCTAGCATTAAGTTGGTCTTTTCACCTGGTTTCCCCCACAACGTACAATAATCCGGCATTGTTATAAAAAAAAACATTCTCATTTGCAGCCATTGGAGAAAGGTAGTTAACAATAATAAACAACATAGCTGTAGAAATTATGTACAAAACATTACTTATTTTATGCGAGTGGAACTTCAAAAGTAGTGTCTCCCTTTTATTTGCAGAGAAACTGCAATAAATAAAGAAAGCACGATAGCACCACCGGATAGAGCAAGTTTGCAACTACAAAACCCGGTTCTTCCATACAGTCATCTTCATTGGCTATTTGTTTTGCAAGAGGTCAAGGAAGCAAACCTTTTCACAACAATGATACTCTGGCGTATTAAGTAGTACGAAACTGTGCTCATATCCACTGTTTGCTATCTGTAAATATTTCTCAAGGTGTGTTAATTGACAATGGAAGCAATTTTTGCGTATAAATTCAGCAACGTACTTTCGTTCCACATGCATTTTGATGTCAAAGGTAATTTTGTCACATTCCTGCACATATTCTTTTTTGTAAAAAGGCAAAAGAATTATGGGTAACTGATGTGAAAGTTGAACGTTTATAGCTATAACCTCCTCTTCTGAAGTGTTAAGCCAATATAATATATTTGAAAGCAGTTCTTTATGAGCGGGCAACGAATTTCGAATTATTATGAATTGAAAAAATACCACTTTTTCTCAAATATATGCAATGCTCTTCTACTCAAATCGAACTCTCCTAGTTACTGATATCTTTCGACTAGTAAAATCGTTAAAATTTCCTTTCGCTCTGCCGTGTGACGATAGCTAGGAGTAGAATCTCTGGCAGGGTCTGATGCCAAATCGGTCGGGTTTCGATCCCGGCTTGAAGCAATCGGATGCCTATCCGCACTGATGAGCCGTGATACAGCAAAAGTCTATTTGTGGGTGATTTATATATATATATATATATATATATATATATATATATATATATATATATATATATATATATATATGTGTGTGAGATCAATGACGGTTACCCAACAGACTCCTACAGAAGGATGCATATTTTTCTGACAAGATTTCTTGAATATTCAGGCAAGTAGATATAGTTGGAGAAAATACTGTTAAATTGAAAATAGGAGTTTCGACATGAATATGCATAAAATATAACGTGTAACCAAAATAAATTAAATATAAACTAATCTCTCTCTCTCTCTCTCTCTCTCCCATATATATATATATATAAATTTATATTTAATTTATTTTGGTTACACGTTATATTTTACATATTCATATATATATATATATATATATATATATATATATATATATATATATATATATATATATATATATATACATATATATATATATATATATATATATATATATATAATTTACACTCACAGAGTGAGAGAGAGAGGGAAAGAGAGAGGATATGATATATCCATGGGAAATGAACACTCAATATTGGAGATAGAGTGTTTGCAAACAAGCGAAACGGATAAGCTACTCACAGAAATGATAATTTAATAAGAACAAAAAAATATGCAAAGAGCACAGCCCTCTCGAACTTTACGGGCAACTTAAGAAAACACAATCTACAACTCACCAAAAATAATACGAGGAATTAGAAAAAATAACACCAACTTACATGAAACAACGTTATTTCCAGAGTAAGAATGTAGCAATAATTAACTTCACAGAAAGGATAAGCCCTTCAACAAAGATCAAAGCGCATTTCGAAATGCTCGAAAGAAAGCTTCCTATTATATAACGGCATCATAATTATAAAGGTTAATATCCAATAACAAAAATTTAATAAAAGATAATGACAATTATCATATTAACCGTTTCCTTATAAGGAAACATTCGTCATTCATTGACGAAGAAACCAGTACAACTGTCGGTTGAAATTTCTAAAATCTTTTCTTAAAACGATTTTTCATGAAAATAGGTTTTCTCATGTCTAGTAGCTGGTATCGCTTTTTCCGGTACTGACGGGTCGTTTCCTTCCTAACCTTTTGTTTGAAGTTGTGTGTAACATTAACACCTTGATTATGTCATTATTTTCTGTTGTAGTTACAGGAGCTATCCATTTTAGTTGTTGGTGCTGTTGCAAAGTGATGTCGTTCTTATTATTTGGTACAGTTCTTTGTTTGTGATTCTGTAGCATCAGAGTCCATAATGTTCAAAGAAGGCTTCTCTTCGCCCAGACCTAATGGTTTCATTTACGCAATGCCATTTTTAAACATTGATCTTAGAAAGCGGTTCTAAACAGGACTATCTGAACGGGTTTATCGTCAAGTATAACATTAAGATGAGAGAATTGATCTGACAAGAGTATTTAAGATCATGGCTCAAGTTTTCTTGTTAATCCTTTGGTTTTTTTAACACTTAGTGTTCGGTGAAACTACCTCTAGTGCAGCCTATTCTAGGTTCAATTTCCTTATTTGCTATATTAAATCTGTTATAACTGATCCTTACATTAATCTATTTGAAGATTCTTTTTTGTATTTCCATATATTGAACTTTTTATGGTGGATTCAAAGTAAGGTGTCATCACTGTTTCCCTTCTAATTCCATATAATCGTAGTTTCTATTTTATAAAAGTTTGTTCCTATATCTTCGATTAGAGGATGCTAATGTTTTGTTCAAGATCATTATTATCCCAACTATGAATATCTATATCATCAGCATCAGTACATTGGCCTCGGGAGGGGAAGCTGGATATTTATTTAGTTTGGGATCTTTGAATGATCAGTCCCCATCTTTTCATATATGTGCTTGTAAATTCGAAAGGTGTGAATGCTGAGCATTTAGTTTTTAAAATCATCTGAAAAATGTACAAAAATACCTAATTTCCACAGTTTTTTGCTTACGAACTGACTGTTTTAAGAATAAATCCAAATAAAGCTGATATATTTTGTATTAGATACATTGAGTGTATAATATATTGAAACCAGAATTTTAATTATGAATCACCACAAGCAAAGTATGTATTTTTACTGTAAATAGTAAAAGATTACAAAAACGGCGAATAAATGAATAATATTTGTTAGATTAGTAGATGGATCAAAATTAAAAATTGTTAATAGTCTACAAATTATAAGACAAAATATTTTTAAATTTGCATTGTTTATTGAATGTCACATTAAAAAATAATGTCCTATATAACATATTAAATCATAATATAGCTAAATTGTTCAATATACGTTACCTTTGTAGTAAATGAAGGTCTTATATGATTTCGTAATAATATGATTCTGCCTTGCATCTTGTTCATATAAAATGTGTAAAGCTTCACTAATTATAAATGTTAAAAAGCTGTGTTATGAGTCTTTCACGGATCACCGGAATTTAATTCCAACGCTTCGATTCTGAACCTAAACTTAATCTTTAAGCTCGTCAAAAATCTTCAAAATGACCTTCATTTAACGGATTTGATAGGAATGATTGGAAACATTCGTCCTGTGGCACTGTAGCCCTGGATCTTGCGAAGAAGGTCTGTATGCCTAACCCTGTTGAACCCCTTTGAGATATCTAGAGTTACAGCTCGAGTTTTGCTGTTCTTTGAGCTTGATATAGATATTCAGTGATGGCCATTAATATACCATCGGTAGACCAGGCGAAACGGAAGCCATCTTGTTTGTCCGAGAGGAGGTCGTGAGAAGTAAGATAATTAACTACTTCAGCATTGATTAGAACCTGGAATACTTTGCCAGAAAATGGTAAGTGACTAATATGGCGAAAATTTGTGGGGTAAGAGGAAAAAAACAGGAACTACAGAGGAGGATTTCTTACAAGAAGCAGCGAGGCAGTTGTTGTAGAGTTTTGAGAGAATTGGAGTTAATATATTAATATATATATATATTAATACTTTACCTATGATGGATCCAACTGAGATACCTGTGTATGTGTGAGGCTCTAAAGGGCTACCTTTTTGAATCCATAGAAACCTACTTTCGCGATTTGCATTTCTCATTCAAAACTTCATTCCTAAAATTATTTGTGAAAATTATTATTTAGTTCAGGAAGAAAGTAAACTGTTCTCAAATCTCCATCTCTTATTTTTAATAGCTTTCTTAAGTTGCTCATCATTAGTTTCATTATTGTTTATATTTACAGACAGAATTTTTTAATGATTGTTGTATATTTGTACACCTTTCTACAAATTAATTGAAACAAAACGAATAATTCCATTATTTTTTCTTCGTATTTGCCAATAACCCAGTGCACATATTAATACTTCTTACGACCATTTCTCGAAGTCGATTGACCACAGATTTGGATTTAAATCAGGGGAGTTCTTGGGCCGGTCTATAGTACACTGCTCTCTGATAAGGCCAGTGTGTTCGTTCTTCGTTATAATTTTCGTACGCTTCCTTGGGGTAAGAACCATCGAAGACAATGGTCGTAGGACAACTAATCAATAATCGAGACAATATTTCATCCTTACACCTGGAAAAAAGTTCCATATTACTGCTCACCACTGCAAATGACCTAATCTGAGACGAAAATAGTAATCGATAGCACCCTCTCACCCCAGTGGGTTTAAAACTGACTATCTATCTATCTATCTATCTATCTACCTACCTATCTATCTATCTATCTATCTATCTATCTATCTATCTATATATATATATATATATATATATATATATATATGTGTGTGTGTGTGTGTGTGTATTTAATAAACAATAAAATCACTAGCTCCTATATATATATATATATATATATATATATATATATATATATATATTGTTCAGAGTGATTATAATTTATCACTGTTGCTTCATATATTATCTTATTGCATAAAAGTTTGTTATCAAGTCGACATTTATTTTTATTTCGACAATTCCAATTCTTCTTCTTCTTATGATTCGTTTTATTATAATTGTTAGTATTTTTTATATTTTTGATTATATTTATTTACTATATTCTCCATATTACTCAATCAATATTTCCATATGATTCATACAAATGTAGCTGATTTTTATTGTATTTTTATTAATTATTTTCTAAAGTTTACTATTTTTAGGAAAGTGTTTATCAATTAATTTAAAGAATAATTTTCCTATTTGTGTTTTTATTATATTGTTATAAGTAGGGTAAACTAAATTATATTTCTTTTTTCTTTTATTTTTTAATATATTTGTAGTTATATTTTCTAATTTATTTTGCTTCATGCCGATTCATATATATTTTTTATTTTCGTTAAATATTTTTGCATTATTAGAATTATTAAGAATTCTTTTATTAATAAGTATTCGTATATGTTTAAATATATTATTTGGGTGATCTGAATATTTTTTTATGTATTTAAGGTTATTATTTGTTTTGTTATATGGTTTGTATGTAATATTATTTAAATTAAATATAATATCTACAAAATTATTTTTAGTTAGATTTTATGTCTATTTTATAATTTTTATTTTCTGAATATTTCTATAATTTGTTTGCTTATTTTTTCTATTTTTCAGCCATTGCAGTTGCTTATCATTATTAGACCATACTCTCTATATAAGTCTATGTCTTTTGCATTAGTTATATCTAATAAATCATGTATCACATTATATTCACATCATCATAAGTACCCATAGTTACGTCAAAATTATTGTTATTGTTATTGTGTTTTTAACCATATTTTATTGTAATATAATAGTGATTTTCTAGGATGTTTAATTATATGTAATTTTTCTTCTTGAATGTTTGTTTTGCTTAGCTAAATTTAACCCTTTATTTAATATATTCCCAGTAATTAATGGATAACTGACTCTAATATCTACTTGTATAAAAGTGCAATTATTGTTGTTTGTAACATTGTTAAACCAATTGATAGTTTCTTTTGTCTTTCCCCATTGATCTATATTGAATATATTTTTTTTTAAGTTTGAACTTATTTGTTCTATTATTTGCCTGCTAATTTTTCCTATATTAATGTTTGTAGCATTTAATAATCTACATGTAGTTTTATTTAAGAATAACTTCATAAACGTTTAGTTAATAAATGGTTATACATTGCTTAACTGCTTTTACTGTTATCTAATTTTAAGTTTTGTTAATTTTTGTTTCTTTATTTATGTTATATACTGATTCATTGTTAATGGTTTTATCAAATTCATGTAATCCTTTTCAATAAGTTTATTATAATTAATATGATACATTTTATATGTTGTTCTTGATTTATGTGCTTGAAAAAATAGTTCATTTGAATCATTTATTAATTTCATGTCGTTAAATAATCGTTTTTGAAATTTATTATTGTTTAGTTCTTGTTTCTATTTTATTTATATTATTTATTAAATCATTTTCAAAATTAATCACTTCTTTTTGTTGTGGCGGGAATTTTGCTGACGAAAATCTGAAATTGTTTTTGTTATTAGAATTATTATTATTGTTAAGAATGTAAAATACTTTCCACCTTAATTTTTTTATAAAATTTTCACTTTGTATAATTTTTCTATTTGATGTCGGATTGTTTTGTGAAATATTCAAATAGTATAGGTTCCATAGTTTGGAGAGAAATATACTGTTTTCAATAAACGAAAAACTCAACTAAAGTGCTCAACTTGAAACAGTTTTCCGGGAGATTATTGATAAGAAATACATTTTTATATTTTTATAAGTTCTTAATATTTAGAATATAATAAAACTATATATATATATATTAAAACAGTATTGGGGAAATTGTATGACAAAGTGGAAAAGTTTACTTGTGACGCGTTTCATTGAGTTTGATAAAATCCTGAAAGAAGAAACGCGTCACAAGTTTTCCCTATATATATATATATATATATATATATATATATATATATATATATATATATATATTCTGTTTTTTCTTTCCATCTATTTATATTATTCTGTTCTTTTTTTCTATGTATCAATATATCTGTTTCAGTATTAATTATGCCTATATTAAACTATATTAGTCGATTTGTTTCTTTCTTACTTTCTATCTGGCTCAGTGTTAATCATCTATCTATCTATATATATATATATATATATTAATCTATCACAATTTGTTTATTTCTGTCTGGCCATATCGGTTTGTTACTTCGCCATTCCTTTGATTTTTCTCTCATTTAACCGTCTCTTGTATTCTATTTCTCTCTCTCTCTCTCTCTCTCTCTCTCTCTCTCTCTTTCTCTTCACTTAATCTCACACAAACTCAACATTTTATTATTCTTTCTCTCTTAATCGCCGTTCCCCCATTCTCCCACTTTAGTGCTCTCTCTCTCTCTCTCTCTCTCTCTCTCTCTCTCTCTCTCTCTCACTTTCTCTCTTAATATTTTTTGGCCTTCTCTCATTCGGTCTGATTTTCCAGTAGTCCACTCACATTTTACATCCATTTTCTAACTCGTTCTCTCTCACCTCCGCTTTCTTCCTCCTCTGTCTCTTTCTCTTTCTCACTCTCTCTTTCTTTCTCTCTCTCTCTCTCTCTCTCTCTCTCTCTCTCTCTCTCTCTTCCTCTCTCATCTTTCATTTCTCTCTGGCCTCTTTATTTTATATTTTCATCAATTTCTTGACTTCTTTCAAAGTCCTCTTCGCTTTTGTTCTCATAGCGTCTTTTAAACCCCAAATACTCACCCCCTACCCAATACCCTACGCGCCACTCACTCTCCACCGCTCTCTCACAACTTCTACATTCCTCTATATTCCTCTCACCACCACCCCCACTTTTTGTGGTTGTTTTCTCCTTCTCTTAAGTCCATACAATTTTCCAAGAGGAGATCCGAATTTAGAAAATTTGTACTGATGACTCATTCTTGATCTTTCAATCAATATATGAAGAGATAGAAAGAGAGGAAGACTGAGTTGGGCTAAAATCAACACGAAACTCTATTTATAAAACCTATTTATAAAAGCGAAAGCAAGATGGAAAGACATTCTAAGAGGAAAATCTGTGTATGCAAGCACGCATCCGGATGAACTACTTATATGAAAGTCCGTTGGAAAATATACAGAGTATTGGATGTGAAGTCGAGACGCGTGTATTTTGAGGTTTCAACTGACATTTTAAACTGATCCTAATTATTTTTTTACTACTGCTTACCTAATATAAGACCTGAGAGCCACACAAGGTAAAAATTTACCGAATGAAATTCTATGAAGAGGAAGTAAGAAATGTATTTTATGAGGTTATGTAGGTTTACCTAGACACGTTATGAGAGGTTAAGATTGTATTGATTGGCATAACAGTCCCTCCCTTTCACTGTAGAAACAGTTAAATATAGCTGTATCTTCTATTCCAATAGCTTCATGTCTCGCACTTCGTGTCTGTGGAACTCCTTTCCTCTTATGACCTCTTATGTCAATCGACATCTTCAGATGCCTTGATGTAATTCCCCGTTCTTCTCTTCATCCTTTCCTCCCTCACGCCTCTTTACACTTGCTCCCACTCTCTGTAACTCCTTGCGTGCTAGTGACACTCCAACCTTGATTGGGGGTGAAAAGCTTAAAAAAAGAAAACATCCTCTCGGGAGTCTTTTTCATAATGTAGCAGTTCTTGTAAAAGAAACTGTAGAAGAGAACCTCATGTGGCAAAGCGAGCACGTATATGCCTGGCGCGCGAAAAGAATGAAGGAAAGGAAAAAGAAATGTGGCCGCCCTAAAAACTCAATTTAAGAAAGACACGGTCTCAGGGGTTAGGAGAATTGACGAAAGTGGTTGGGTTTATACACATTTTTTTGCGAGATCATCTCGGCATAAAAACACCACATGAGAGATAATAGACATTTATCTCATGATCGTCGTTCTGCTTATACGGAAAGACTTGGAAAGAGATTACTTGGATTAGTTTCACACAGAAACCGTCTGGTGAGAAGTTCTTACTTACTAAAGGAATACGACAATAATGACCATGATTTCTCCCAGTGGAGGTGGCATGGCAGGTTTTAGCTTTTGGAATCAGGACTTATGGAACCGCCGTTTTCTTTTGTTTACTTTTCAGCATTTATACTTCATTTTCTCAAGAATTAAAAAATAATGAAGATATATACTTCCTTAGTTCTGAGTTTTTCAGCATTTATGAATATTTTAGACATTATTTACATTATTCGGACGATTGTCCTCATCTTTGTCGCCATATTTATTACAACGTTCCGGCCGTTGTACGCTCCGGCCTTCTTCAGGTGGTTGGAATGTTGAACTGAACCCTTTATTTCGCTCACTGGGGTAGACTGTTCTAGTTCCACGTTTAATGGATGTCAATTATCAGTTATGTCCCGTTAATTTCCATCTCCACTGCCTTAACCGGGTATTGAACTCACACTCTTTGTGTCCTGTCACTGGATCTAACTAACGCTTTTATCCACTGTGCCATGTGTCTTTGGCAACAAAGTTGAGGACAATAGTCGGAGTAAACAATGTAAATAATACCTCATCCCAGAAATATAGACAAATATTTTAGACATTATTAATTATTAATCCTGTTATTTTAACACCAGAACAATGTGAACGCATTCATTTGGGATCAAGTAATATTACCTGTCCTTAAATCAATAACAGTTCCTACCATCACTAATTTCAGCATGACTATTATTTTTAATTAAATTTAATTTAGTTTAATTCCTTAATCTTTCTTTTCCAATTCGCCCCCCCCCCAGCTTTCATCCCATACTTGTCGATCCCAGTAATCTTCACAGAATTTCTACCCGGCATCGATTATTCTCATCCTGCTCTATGGATATCTCTTCTGGTTCTTATTTAATACTGATCAGTCATTGCTCACCTCATTTCCACGGAATAAATTCGCACTGCCCAGCCTAGGATTTGAACTTACAATTACTACGTCAACAGATTCACAAACCAACACTTTACCCCACTAGTCTACTGTTCTAAAATTTTATAACTTAATCCGAAGTTGCTGGCCTCTGACACTGTTGTTGCTGCATGTTACGTTTGACTGAATTCGCCGTTGCTTTTTTTTTTATTACTGCTGCTGCTGTTGGTGAGCTTTACTGTCATGTCTATTTATGTTTCCCATATTTAATTCCTCTCTATGCTAGCCTAGCATAGACCCAGCTTTTGGTGCTCCTTCAGTTTTCTCTTCTATTGTCTGATAGCACACCAGCGTTCATTTTCTGATATATATTTTCTTATTATTTACGCCAAATCTATTTTACCTTTAGGCTAAAATAGTGTAATTGCTTTGAATTCGAATGGCGCAAAAACTGCAGACATCTTCATAATTAGACATACGCGTTTTTTGGGGGTTTTTTGTTTTGTTTTTGGCATCACCAAACCGAAAAAAAATGTACGGTTTTCAATGAACTTTCTGTAAGTTATGTTATTATTTTAATATTACTTTTGTTTCTCTTTCTTTTATTTACAAAAAAAGGAAACAAATATTATCTATCGGCTCGTCTCTTCTTAAATATGACATTTTCTGGGGTTTCTTTATGTCAGCTATAAACTCCTTTTTTATGCACCATGTCCCATCAGGATGTGACCCCTAATAACTCATCATATTTTCGTATCATGTGTAGCTCTTATTAAGGTTTGTATTTTCACTATCCCTAACAGGCCCTGATTTGCCATCCATTTTCGCATGTTTGTTTGGTAGGTTAAACGCTTTTGCCTTCCTTTCCTCATGTCTTCAACTATTTCTGTATTTGTCAATATTCTGCTTTTTTCTTCATCATTTATCCCAGAAATATTAACAGTTATTTTCAGATTCGACGTACAAACGTTCTGTTTTGCCATTTTATCTTAAAACTTCCTTGTTACTCGCATGATTAGTCCATAGAATTCTCATCATCCTTCTGTAGAACCGCAGTTCTATTGGTCACTCACTGTCATATAGGAGGACTGATATTCCTTAACATTTCAGCACTCTGTTCTTTGGGGGTTTTTTTTTACGAAACATTCCAGTTTCGTATTATTATGTTTAGCTTATAGAACTCCTTCCAATTCCTTCGGATTCTACTGCCACAATTGTTTCCGTACCAACGAGTGTACTTCATATATCAAATTCCACCTGCGTTTTACAATCCTTAACATTCTCAATATTTGATTCATAAATCGCCTACTGTATTACTTTTCTTATCATTATAAATTTAGATTGCAGCTGAAAAATGACACATGATAATCCTTTCAAGCGGAGTCATTGGCTATGCAGTGTGAATATTTTGCCGATTTAAGTTGAACCTTTTTTCGTACTTTGGAAACTTTTCTCTGTTAATCACCTGAAAGAACGATTCCCGATTCCCATCAGCATCATTGATACTAGCCTCCATGAGATTGACTCATTTCGCCTTCTCGGCGTCGGTTGATTGGAATTGAAAATACTATACTAAATTCATTGCTAAGTAAGTCGATTCATTGTCTCTTGCGAGACATTTATACTCTCCAGAACCTATCTTGCATAATAATAAGTCTACCATTTATCCATGCTTTGAATATTGCTGCCACATCTTCTCCGGTACTCCTGATGTATATTTAGAGATTCTTGATAAAATCCTAAGAGGAATCTGCAGTGTTATTGGTCCTAACATGGCATCTCGGCTTCAGTCAGTTTTTTTCACTGCCGTAATGTAGCTTCCCTCTGCCTTTTCTATAAATACTCTTATGGTAATCGTTCGGGTGAATTCTTCACTGGGGTACGTAGACTTAATTTAAGCGCAGTACTAGATTGGCAGTAAGGTTCCATCAATTCACATTGTATTGGCCAGATGTGACCATAAATTCTATACTAACAGTTTTTTTTCTCGCATTCGTCGGTTGTGAAATTCTCTTCCGACAACATGCTTCCCTGCACTAATGTATCTCTTTTTTCTTCATCTGCCACACTCACTAACCTGGCCCGTTAGTGGCTTTACTGCCTTGTATGAGGAGATATGATTAAAACAATCAGTGTTTGTAGATGTAATGGAGATTTTTTTAAATATTGCTGCACATATAGATTCAACAAGAGAACTTTACCTAACATTTAACATAATAATAAAAGAGACAATTCAAATTTTATGTGTAATGAATAGACAAGGCCAAATATCAAAGTCTGTCTATATTTCTGAGATGAGGTATTATGTACATTATTTACATTATTCGGACTATTGTCCTCATCTTTGTCGCCATATTTATCACAACGTTTCGGCATTAGAATCTATATCTCTAAAGCCAACAATACGGTTAAGGTACATAGATGACACCTTCATACTCTGGCCACACCAGGAAGATGTTCACTTTCTACTGGAGCATGTGAACTCAATAAGACCTTCGATACAGTTCACAATATATCTCGAACAGAGCATGGGTTTAAGACATCCGTATACCGTAAACCGACATCACTGGACAGTACCTCAATTTCAACTCCCACCATCCATACAGTGTAAAGAAAGGGATCGTCCGTTGCTTACAACACCGAGCAAAAGTCATAAGTGGCGATCCAGAGACGTTAGATAAAGAATTGGTCAGTATAAGTAGTACCCTACAACGTAACAACTACCCTGGGTACATGGCAGCAGCCCCAAAAAACTGGGATAGGCGGGTACAAGAAGAGGAGGACAACAACACTCAGAAAACTGTCTGCCTGCCCTATGTGAAGGGATTATCAGAGAAAATACAAAGGATCTGCGGTCCATATAACATCAGGACAAACTTCAAAAGCTTGACGACACTTCGCAGATATCTCTCCCGAGTAAGATCCCCCATAGAGGAGAACATGACTAAAGACTGTGTACGCTATCCCGTGCAGCTGCGGAAAGGAATATAAAGGAGAGACAGGCCGCCCCCTCAAGGTAAGGCTTCAAGAACACCAGAAAGCTGTAACACGAGGGGAAGTAGAAAAATCAGGCGTGGCTGACCACATATGGAGAGAGAAGGGAGATCACCGCTCTCTGTGGGATCATGTTGAAATTATAGACAGGGAACACCATTGGAAAATTCGTAAACTTAAGGAATCAGCACATATGCTAGGCCACAAAATATCCTGAGCCGACCAAGCATAGAAATAAATACAATATGGGAACCAGTATTAAGGAGTACCAGAGAAAAGCAAGGATAACAACATAGTTGCAATATGAGCTCTGGTAGAAACATGCAATGATAACAGCAAAAATTGCAATATGAGTACTGGTAAAAATGGTTGCTGATGACATTAGTTTTATAATACCCAGAAATGCATACCCAGATGTCCTCAAGGACACATGGCACAGTGGATAAAGGCGTTGGTTAGATCCAGTGACAGAAAGAGTGTGAGTTCAATACCCAGTTAAGACAGTGGAGAACTTTCAAAGGGAAATTAACAGGAGATAACTGATAACTGACATCCATCAAACATGGCACGTGGAACTAGAACAGTCTACCTCGCTGAGCGAAATAAAGGGTTCAGTTCGACATTCCGACCACCTGAAGAAGCCGAAACGTTGTGACAAATATGGCGACAAAGATGAGGACAGTAGTCCGAATAATGTAAATAATGCCGAATATCAACTTTAAATGCTTGATTCTTCTAAGCTGAATTAGAGTAATTTTATACAAATTGGTTAGTATTAAAAATGATGAGGTTGATGGAGTTCATTTGTATCTTTTGACGGAATATCTCTCTTTCCAGTATTGATAGGGGTCCTTCTGAACATTTTTCTTTGATATGGTGTGTAATGAATAGACAACGCCGAATATCAACTTTAGAAGCTTGATTCTGCTAAACTAAACTAGACGTATTTTATAAAGTGTGCTTTGTATTGAAAAAGGTTTAGGATGGGATAGTTCATTATTATCACATTAGATACAATGGTCTTCATAAAAAAAACTTGAAATTGTCTCCCTTTTTCCACTCGTATCTTTAAAAACATACATGGGGACATACAAAAAGAGGACCGGAAAATTGTAACAGAAACAAGCTGCAGAAACGTGTGACGAAATCTTAGTAAAATACGAAACTAATACTATGAAAGAGATTTTTGCCTCATTCCAGAACATTCACGTTGCATTTAATTTTCAGATAAATATTTATGCGCTTTGACTTAATAATATTAATAAATATGTGAATTCTTATACATATGTTGAGATAGGTGATGTGATAATTTATGACTAATAAATAGTCATTAAAATCAAAGCCCAGGCACAGAGATAAAGAATTACTACCATATCCATTTGCATATACAAATTTATAAGCATAATTCAAAAAGAACGTTTGTTAGACATTTTATATTCTGAATATTTTCTCTACTTATATTATAATGGTCAAAACCTTTTTTTTGTAAGTGATCTTGCGAATTTTTTTTTTTAATTACATATGAAATTCAACTATCCAATCCGCAAATGATACCTAAAAAATCGTGGCCCTGGATAATTACTTACATATAGCGTATATGTAATTAAGTAACAAAATACTCAATTAATTTTCTTCACCTACTCACACAAAATATGCCAAAATATTACGCTGCTATCACTTGCCTTGGCGCACGTATATTTTTAATTCCAGTATACATGGAATTTTGTTCAGACACCTTCTAGGCATTTTTATCAATAAAATACTCCCACGTACAGACAAGGAGGTGCTGATTAGTCATCAGCTTAACAAAGAAGAATGACTTGAAAAGTAAACCACGCCCGATATTCGACGAGACTTAGATAAATTTTATACTTTCATGTTGCTTCTACTACGTTTGTTAAAACTGAAATTATTACAGAGAATAAACTATAACAATTAAAATGTAGCCGGCCATTTTCATTTTATTCGTTATTACTGTTGTATATATATTCTAAATATCATCTCGTCAAATATGCTTACATGTTCATATTATTATATTTTAAATAATAAATTAAATTAATAACTTTCTGTTATTTAAAATCTATAATACATGAACGAATCCCAAACTAAAATAATATAGTTATCAATTATATTATTAAAAAACAAAACATTTACTCACTTTTGTTTATTACACATCAAATTACATCACTTAGCATCCTACATATATTTCGTAGAATAACGTAAATTAGCATCCTCCATAATATACCTATAATTATGTCACATAGCATGCTCCATATTATACCTATAATTACTTCACTTAGCATCCTCTATATTTTACTTATAATTACCTCACATAGCTTCCTCCATATTTTACGTATAATTACCTCACTTAGCCTGCTCCATATTTTACCTATAATTACTTCACTTAGCATTCTCCATATTGTACCTAGAATTAACTCACTTTGCTTCCTCCATTTTTTACCTAGAATTACTTCACTTAGCTTCCTTCATATTTTACCAATAATTACCTCACTTAGCTTCCTCCATATTTTACCAATAATTACCTCACTTAGCTTCCTCCATATTTTACCTTTAATTACTTCACTTAGCTTTCTCCATATCTTACCTCGAATTACCCCAGTTAGTATACTTCATATTTTACCTTGACTTTCAGTTAGCTTGATATATATTTAGGATCATTCTTAAATTTAATCATTTTGAAAAACGAACGACATTTTTACATTTATTTATTGATGTTTGTTGCAATATAATTCCTTAGGTTTACATCAGAAGACGGAACTCGTAGGAAAATATGTTTTCCTTTTGTCCACATTCATATTGCCCTTTTACAAAAATATATTTTGTTATATCATAAATTTTACACATATACATATACACACACATGCAAACACGCGCACACGTTTATATTCATTCATTTTATATATATATATATATAATAAACTCCAAAATCCATTTATATATATATATATATATATATATATATATATATATATATATATATATATATATATATATAATAAAAACCAAAATCATCTCATATCTCATATGGAGATCTATTTTATTGTGTATTAATTTCTGCTCTCTAATTATTAACCAGTTGTTAACAAAAATTTCATACGGTGATTTCTGAAGCTAAGTGGTTATTACAACTTGGAAAATATAAATAGACTGTCTATTTTCTGAAATAAACATTTGAAATATTGACTATTGTCTGAGCTTGAACACTAACCAAAGGCACTGATAATAATCAAGACATCATCTCAGCAACCAGATTACTATATATATGCAGTCAAATGATATATATATATATATATATATATATATAGATAGATAGATAGATAGATAGATAGGTAGATAGATAGATAGATAATATTAGTGGTAAATATTAACATACATGCACACACATACATATATATTTTGTATAAAAAAATTCCAAGATGATAGAATCCAGGTAGAACTCAATGTCCAGGATAGAGTAAGGATATAATAAAAAACACTAATATTCCATGGTCATAATATATTCCATTGGAATCGTAAATACGATCCAATTCCTCAGACCTACAAATTTGTAGGTCTGATGAATTGGATCTTATTTACGATTCCAATGGAATAAATTATGAAATATTATAAATTATGGAATATTAGTGTTTAAGCATTTTTATTATATATATATATATATATATATATATATAGATATATAGATAGATAGATAGATAGATATCACAGTTCCGAGATAATAATTAGGGATCCTTTCAATGCCTGATGATACCCTCGCGTCTGAATCATGAAGATATAATTTGCTGCAATTGACAAGCACTGTGATTCGAACTCATCCTTTGTCTCAATCGGGGAACCTGTCCATTACACCATCTGCACATCCGCTGAAATAGAGAGATAATGATTTTTAGGTAAGCAGTGTTTGTAATTAGAGTTCTTGATATCAATAAAAGCGAATAAAATTAGATTCTCACTATCTCATCCCCGCTTATAGTAGCGTGGAGAATTCTCGTTCGTCAGGGGAGGTGATTATATAATTGAATTGTTTCAAAATTCAAAATAAAATTCAATATTACAATTAAGTTCCTTGACGATTGAAGATTATCTCTGCGGAAATCTGGGTTGAGACAAAAAAAATTAGTATTTAATTTTATTTATTACTACATATAAACAAACTGAGGCAGATAGATAGATAGATAGATAGATAGATAGATAGATAGATATGAAGAGACTCAGATAGATAGATAGATAGACACATACATACATACATACATACATACATACATACGTATTGTGTTGGTCAAAAACTTCGTTCGGTTTAGATTTACTACTTAATAAAGCGAACGAACACTTGTTCAATGGTTATACCAATGAAGGGATGAATGTTATCACTACCGCAAAGATATTTTGAATATATATAAACAAATTGAATATAAATAGAGAAATTGAGTTGGGTATAACTTGGACAGTTAGATAGATAGATAGATAGATAGATAGATAGATAGATAAGCCTATCAATATATTCGTAGATACCTTCTCGCAAATTGCGAATTGGGTAACTGTCAGTGGCCTCAAATATCAATTCCTTTGATCATTCTTATCTGACCGT
The DNA here is from genome assembly GCA_903632075.3 of Acanthosepion pharaonis. Classification (NCBI taxonomy): domain Eukaryota; kingdom Metazoa; phylum Mollusca; class Cephalopoda; order Sepiida; family Sepiidae; genus Acanthosepion; species Acanthosepion pharaonis. The sequence continues at coordinate 2,921,261 of CAHIKZ030005400.1, forward strand.
CTTCTTTCCTGTTTCAAACTTTATCTGTCAGTGCATCTTTCTTCATGTCATTTTAGCTATCATCCTTTCGTATCCAATCAATATCCATCAATCTTTTTCAAAAACAGACTTCCTTATTTTCTTCCCTTTCAATTAACATTTGTCTTGTTGAATCAAATGAGATTAAAAACGCCAAATAACATTTCCATTAGATTCCTTTTGTCATCGATTGATCGGAATGGCTTTTGCTGCACGAATGACGACATTAAACATGGCGGACAAAAAGGTGCACATTTGCCGGAAAAATGAATGTTGTTTTGTTCGGCTCCTTTTTCGACAAAAAACTCAGATACACTATTAAAGTTATAATAATATATGCTGAATTATAGTCTCATTTGCTTGTTTAACTGTGGAAAACGACATTTCAGAATGTCTGTCGATACGGCCTCTTTTCTTCTTCATGTTGGTATATCACCCTATTCTATATGGTAAATTGCTATTTAACCAATCCCCGCAAGTTACTGCCCACGTTCTTCATCTTCTTCTTGTGTCATAGCCTTTCATGCTGATGGTGATAATTTTCTCTCCACCATTTTCTGTCCTTTATAGCTATTAATAAATGTTGTCTTTTTGTTATCTCCCCTAAAACCGGTTCTGCCATCATATTTACACAAGCTCACTAAGTAGGTTATGCGTTGTTTTCCTCTGCCCTCTTGCCATCATGCTATCCTGTGAGTATCAAATTTTCCAAGACCCTCTTTCTTAAGGTGTCCTAAAAATTTCAACTGTCTCTATCTGATGTTCAGTATGCGGGTTATATTTGTTTCCATTTTCTGCAAAATTTCGTTGTTGCTCACATGATGCCGTCCATGATATCCTAAGCATCTGTCTGTAAAACCACATTTCTGTTGCTTCAAGTGTCGTCTTCATCTTTGAGGAGATTCTTCAGCACTTAATACCGTACAGGAGAAAATATATCACGTAGTAGTTTTGTCCTCCTTTCCTTGTTAGTAACGAAGTATTTTTCTATTTCTTAGTACCTTGCTTAGCTTTTAGAATACATATTTGGCTATCCCAATACGCCTTCGGATTTCAGTGCTGCATTTTTTCGTCCTCTGTTAAAACACTTCTAAGACATTTAAATTTCTTGTTCGACCTTTGTATCTCCAATTCCTAATTTGCATTTTGCGAATAACCATTATGTCTTCTTGAAGTTGATGTTTAATAATTTCTTGTTTTTTTCTTTCACAACATTTCGGTTCTAGGACAGTTGCGTACTGAACATTTCTCCTAAACCCTGTTTTGACATCCATTATGTATGTTATGCGTTATTTTCCTCCGTCTTTCTTGCCTTCAATATGCTCTGTGTGTATCATATTTTCCAAGCCTTCTTTCCTTATTATCGGCCCTAGAAATTTCAAGTGTCTTTTTTTTCTGATGTTATGTATGTTCCCTTTTTGTTTCTATTTTCTATTGAATTTCGTCCTTACTGACATTCGGTCTATAGTATTCTCAGCATCCTTCTGTAGAGCCACATTTCTTTTTGTTTTAAGTCTCTTCTCCATCTGTGAGGAGATTTCCACTTCTCTGTATTGAGGTCTCTACTGATATACTGCAAATACTCGTAAACAATAGGAGAATATTAGGAATATTATTTGTTAAAAATGTTCTAGGATTTTAAAAGCATATAATAACTGACAGACGTTGAGTCTAGTAGGTATCTTTAATGTCACATTAAAACACCAACATTCAGAAATAGAAAATAATCCTCAATGAGACATGACACAGTGGATAAAGGTGTTCGTTACATCCAATGACAGGACACAAAGATTATGAGTTCAATACCTTGTTAAGGCGGTGGAGAACTTGGAGAGGGGAATTAAAAGGAGATAACAGATAACTGAAATCCAAATAAATAAAGGGTTCAATTCGACATTCCAACCACCTGAAGAAGGCGGGAGCGTACAACGGTCTTAACGTTGTAATAAATAGGGCGATAAAGATGAGGACACTAGTCCGAATAATGAAAAGATTGTTCATATAAATGAAAAATCATTAACTTCATTAATAACATTAATTCTCATGCCTTCACTAATTCCCTTAACTTTTTCTAAATTATAAAATCCCAATTGTAGCCTGGTTTCGAATAAAGGATTGTTAATAGAAATGTCTTCTGAGGTATTTAACTGCAAATACATACACGTATGGATTTCTGGGTATTGTACGATCCGGCCTTCTTCAGGTGGCTGGAATGTCGAAGTGAACAGATGACACAGTGTACATAATACGTTATCTCAGAAATATAGACAGATGCTGAAAAGCCGAAACGTTGTAATAAATATAGCGACAAAGATGAAGACAATAGTCCGAATAATCTAAAGAGTGTATATATTACCTTATCTCAGAAATATAGACAGATGCTGAAAAGCCGAAACGTTGTAATAAATATGGCAACAAAGATGAGGACAAATACTCCGAATAATTTAAATAGCGTACATAATACCTCATCTCAGAAATATAGACAGATACTGAAAATAATAAGTTTAATTGGGGTTTTTTGGGTTTTTTTTTATTAAACTGAGTAATTAATATTAATTTTCTCCTCATCAGTCCAGTGTATTTGAAAGCGTTGGACCACGTTTGCCTTCATTTTATCCAGACATGGCTTATCAAATATATAAACAAACAAGGTTAATTAAAAATATTAATCAAAGGATAATAAAACGTGTACGAATGAATGTCTGCTAGCCTATTTGGGTTCGAAATTAGTAAAATCCTGAGACGTGCTTCCACCCAGTGCATAATTCACTCCTCCATTTGTCATCTGCAGCACATATTCCCAGATTAAACTTGAATAATATGTTGTTTCAAATATAAAGTTTGGATTCATTTATGATTTATATCAAATTAATCTACGCACGCCAATTTATATAAAGTGATTATTTGAGCATAAGAAATAAATTCTGTTTAAAATTCAAAGTCACTTCTAATATATTCCTAACACTTTTCAAAATTTTAAGAACTTTTGCAATAATCTGAAATATATATTAGGAAGGCCATATAAAATATCGACCGAAACGGAATGAACCTACAAAAAATAGCATTTCGAATACGATATGCTTTTCTTCATTGATACGTTAATAACATCATTAAGTAAAGACAGAATTTCACAAGGCCATTTATTGTAAAGCGTTATAGAAATCTTAGAAAAGTATGTTTATCTTTATTCGTCTCTTCATCGCTTATTTAAGCACTTAACACGAGTATATCATTTAGAAGCCTTAGAAAATATTTGAACCTATGAAATAAGGCTTCACTCGAATGAGAGAGCGATCATTTGCTTAAATGTTTTTGTTTTCCTTGTTTAACATATTTATTTTCCCCAGAATCCAGATTGAACGAAATTATGGCTAGATCCAGTATAACACTCAATAATTCAATACAAAGTAAAATCACATCGAAACGTCAATCTTCTCTGTGTTTGGTGGGATTCTAAGAGAATTCTTTATTAGGAATTCCTGGATTCTGGGCAATCACTGTGTAAAAATACAGAGCGTAATTATTCATCTCAATGAATCATTGAAATAGAAAAAATCTGAAGAATATTTTTTAACAAAAATATGGACAGTCGATTTTTTCTCCATTCGAAAATGAGTTACAGCAAAATCTGTTGCAGACTTGAGATGAAATCGTAAAATATTCGACTTACGTCCATATTACATTAAAACATCAATTCTCGTACGATCGTCAAAGTAAAGCAACATTGTGCCTGGTCAGTAGCTAGATGGGAAACCGCTTGTGAATAAAACGTGCCGCAAGCTCAGATGTGCGGGTGGTGAAATGAATAACATCTTGGAATTTGACATCGGAAGGCTGAGTTCCAATTTCCGATGAGGTCATTTTGCGCATTATACATCAGGAAAGTTATGGTCTACCTGTTCACTCTCCATATATAAGTTAATTAGTAGGACTTATAACAGTAAATCATTATTATGTCCAGAAATTCTAAGAATCTTTTCTGGTTTTAACTAACCTTCAAAAGGTTGATAAACCGTAAAAAACAAATAAATTAATCAATCGTAGAATATCTTCTAATTTTGTCTTAGATTTCATACAATACTATTTGTGCGAGAAGGAATTTAATAAATTAAATATCTTGAAAAAGATACATTGTTCTAGTATTATTTCACACGCAAATTCGTTTCAGGAGGCGTCAATAATTTTACATTTTTTTTTTTTTGGCTATAAAGCCCCGGGAAAAAAAAAGATTTCTCTACTGCCTTAACCGGCTATTGAACACATACTCTTTGGTCCTGATCACATGATCTAACCAACGCCTTTATCCACTGTGCCATGTGTCCTCAACGAGGGGGAAATAACAGAAGATAACTGATAACTGATTCCATTAACCATGGCACGTGGAAGTAGAACAGTCTACACCAGTGATCGAAATAAAGGGTTCAGTTCGCCATTCCAACCACCTGAAGACGACCGGAGCGTACAACGGCCGAAGCGTTTTAATAAATATGGCGACAAAGATGAGGACATAATAGCTCATCTCAGAAATATAGACAGATACAGAATAATAATTTTATTAATGTGTATAACTAAAACAATACTTTAAAATTATGCAAAAATATTTTCATCAATCATCAGTATACCAATCATATATAATAGTGCGTTCGGAAAGTACTTACGTATTACAGTGCTATGAATGATCATTTCCATTATTTGAATTCATTAACCAACCCACTTGTAGAAAACTATCAGAATTAATTCATTATCTCTTCTATTCGACCATATGTCGTTTGTACGGCATATCATTGTTTACTTGGTAAAACTTTCAAAGAAGGAAGTGGCGTTCCTTGTGCTTGAATAGCGAGAAACAAACACGAATGTCACATTCATTTTGTCATCGAATTGTTAAAAATGATGAAAACTGGGTTTTGAATGTAAATATGAAACAGCGTAGTTGTGCCAAAATGGACCACCAGTTCCAATACTAAAATTATCCACGGTGTCTGGAGGAATATGAAAGGTGATAAACTACTGGAACATGGAAGGGACATCACTCTATATCAATTTGATCGGGTATAGGATGTATTATGTCTAAAGTGCTCTGTTTTGTAAAAAGAAAATCTGTTGTTATCCAGCATAACAATGAAAGGACATTCTCTACCAAATAAATATAAGAAAAAATCAATTCGTTAAAATGGCAGGGTTTTTTCACACACTCATCAGATTTAGCTTATGCACTGTCTTCAGTATTTTTTTAACGACAGAATATTTCATAAATGGAATAATATTCGGAAATAAAGACGCGGGAAACAATTATGCAAAAATTGTTAAGAGGAAAGAAAATATAAATTACTTATAATTTACATATAAATTACATAGTAATTGTGGGTTCAATCCCTGGGTCGGGTAGTGTGTACTTCGACTTAGTGGAAACAGGGCGAGTAATAACTATATATGAAGCGATTGAAAGACAGAGAGAGAGAGAGACTGAAATAACTTATCTACTGGCATCAAATATAGAAATTACACAGTTCCGCTTGTCCGAGTAAAATAAAGATAAATACATCGGAAGAGAAATTATTTCGACTATTATGTATCTATTGAATATTGTCATTTTTTTCATCTTTTTATTACTGAACACTTTATTTGCAAAAATATGCTTGTCTTAAGCTCCAGTTTATCTCCAGTATTTTTAATGGTCGATATGTTTTCTTCAGTGTAAACCATTTATTATATATATAATAATAAAATAATATGCCTGGCCGCATACACAATTCCGGAAAATCCTTGTTTAAAACACAACTATATTTAAACATGAAAACAATAAACAAAAACTAAAAATTCTTGAAGCTATATACATAAAGCAGTTGAAACTTAACCCGAACAAAATAAAATACGAAATCTCCACAAATATTCTTAAATACCTATAATTGGTAACAGAAGCCATTGGTTCATACCAACGGCTTCCCATACTTAATACTTCTCATCTGTGATGTCATGAACTGCGGTGCGATTTTCGCTTCCAGCGTCTTATTTGCACGAGCTTGTCATTGCTTGGAAATCTTCCATGTAAACAGAAACAGACTATAATCACTGATTTGTCCGTGTATTGTTTAATATATTGTAATGTAATTGTCATCTTTGATAATGGCTTATGTAAGCTGAAAGCTTAGATTAAAAAATATGTATCAATATTGTGATTTTCTTTCTTCGTTTAATGATAATGTTATTGAGCTTATCAGACGATATGAAAAGAATGTACATAAAATAAATAGACAACACTTGTATATATTATTTAATGAAACATGTATCGATGAAAAATTGCTGCCTATACACACACACACATATACATATATATATATATATGTATATATATATATATATATATATATATATATATATATATATATATATATATATATATGAAGTAGACATTGAATGTTTTAGAGGCGACAGTCTGTTTCAGGGTAAAAGCAATCGTCATGGCCTGACGATTGCTTTTAGCTTTTAGCATGAAACAGACTGTCGTCCCTTCGTGTCGACGACAAGTTTTCCAGATTCTCTCAAATGACTTTCAACTAAATCTTGGCTGGAACGTTCAGATTTATACACAAAGTTAATACATCTTTTATTCGGATTCTATTTAATTAAGAATAAAACGATATTGTGTCCAGCAAAGATGTTTCTTCGGTTTAAGTTTGAAATACAGCAACATGAAATTCTGAAAATATCCTACATAAAAATTTCTAAACTGACTAAATAGAAAATAATAGGTCTCTGTTTAAAATAATTAAAATCAGAAAAGGAAAATAAGAAATACAGCTGTTGCCACACAAATTGTTGTGTTGCATGAACTCAGAACTTTTTTTGCCTCAACACGTGAACACAGCCAAAGTATCAGCGACGCCAAACGAAACAATTATAAAAGACATTCAAAATCAAGGCCAAAAGTTTTCAATTACAGAGACGTTATCCATCTGATTGGAAGACCTTTAAACATTTTGTATTTTTATATTGAAAGCGACCTGTCAGTAAAGAAAAGGGCAGAATGGAAAGACTTTGGTTTTTATATCAATTCCATACGATACCGTCCAGTGCTGCTTTCACGTAAATTACAGATAGTGACTTATTGCTTATATCATACAACCATTTAACATTATAAATTTCTTATGCTAACGAGTAATCCATACAGCCTATTCTAGGGTCATGTATGGTAAAGGGAATATTAACCGTTTCCTTATAAAGAAACTTTCGGAATTCATTGAACAAGCAGCTTTAGATTGAAATTTATTTATTCTTTTTCTTCTAAATAAATTTTAAGGTAAACAATTTTCTCGTGTCCACTTTTATTGCTATTTCCGGTATTGATGGGGGTTTCCTTGCTAACCTTTTGTTTCATGTACTGTGGAATGTCAGCATGTTGATTATGCCATTATTTTCTCTGTGTGTTTCACATGATATCCATTTTAATTTTTGCTTTTTTTGAAATTCCTCGGGTAATGTCGCTTTGTTTGTGATACTGTAGTTCCAGTCTACAAGTTTCGAAGACGGGTAGTGCTCGTTCAAAGTCATTTTTAACCATTGATCATAAAAATTGTTTGTATACAACTGACATTTTAGATATTTCTGAATGGGTTTCATGCTATGCATGACACACTTATGAAAGTTCCGATCTTGACAAAGCTATTTAAGAACATGATTCAATTTTTTTGTTTTAGGTTTTATGACGATTTGCCGTATTGGGCGACACTACTCCTATAGACTATTATATATTCAATTTCCTTATCTGATATGCTAAATTTGTTATATCCGATCGATACACCGAGGTATTTGAAGGGTTTAGCATTTACTAATTACACATCCTGATAGATTCTGAGTAAGTACCATCTCTGATTTCATTCCAATTCTACAGAAGAGTTTCTGATTTGGAATCGTGTATTTTGAGTCCTATTTCTTGGAACCCTTGATAGAAGATGTTGATTGTTTTGTCAAGATGATTCTTATGTCCAACTATGAAAACCTATATCATCTCCATAATCTAACCTCATCATCAGTATCGACTTCGGGAGGAGATGCAAGAAAACTTTTCTATAAGTAGATTTGTAGATTAACGAAGAACTGTAATGTTTTTTGGTTTATTTTTCTAATACTAAACGCGTTTCCTCCAGATTTAAATATTCTTCTCTAAAGATTGTGATATTCTATATTAAAACCAAAGGGTACTTTTTCAACATTCATTTTGGCCAAAGGTAACATCTGCGATGTTATGAAAAGCAAGGCGACAGATAAAGAAAGTTATTTGTTTTGGATTGTTCAAAATAGATTACAATAAACAGCATTAAAAAAATCCTGCTGGAAAGAGATTAAAAACCTTACGGAGACATGTCTGCTACTCTAACTATACCGCCAGAAAATGCATATATTTCTTTCCCCCAAAACAAATAATTAAAAGCGAGACCCATCAAAGCTATAATAAAAGCCACTCAGAAAAAGTACACTTAAATAGACACAAAAAAGAAGTTTTGTTTTCTGATTAGTAGATGCATTAAGGAAGACAAAAAATCAATTATCTTTCAGTGAAAAATAAGTGACTTAAAAAAAACAGTGCGAAAATCGAAATTACAAAAATAAAAAAAAATCTCAAATTTAATGTTTATTCTTAAAAGCCTTGGACGTTCAACGGAACTGGAAATGAACTACAAAATATAAGGTTTTGAAAACTTTTTCCGATGTTAAAAGTAGCATCTCCTGTGACAAATTTCCGGTTCTGAAAACTGAAACGTCATCACTTCCATTTACAGTACAACGTGTACTTATTATTTTATGTTGGTGATTGTAGTAACTGTTGTTCAATATTACATTTTTGATTATTATAAACGAAAGTAATTGGTTCATATAAACATTTTCCCCGTGAAACTGATTTAGTGAAAAGTAAGGGAAAGAAATCCCTCTAGTGAGAAATGAATTTAAAATAATATTTTGACCGTGATTAAATGGCTCAGATTAGGATATTTCTTGACTCTAGAATTGTTTAAATTCAGTTTACATTAGAATCTAAACAATGCCCTACATGAATGTGTGTGGCGTGATAGAGTTGATGACAATGCATGTTATCGTTCATTAAAGATTGTTCATATAAATGAAAAAAACTTTAACTTTCTTATGGCTTTACTAATTCCCTTAACTTTTTCTAAATTGTGAAATCCCCATTTCAGCATCCCCAATTTTAGCCCGGTCTCGAAGAGAGGATTTTTAGTAGAAATGTCTTCCTTCTGAGGGGTTTAACTGCAAACACATACACGTATCCGTGTATAACCTCCACCCATATATACCATATACATATATATATATATATATATATATATATATATATATATATATATACACGATGTTTTCTCGCGTCGATTTCGATGTATAAGGAACCGACAATCTCATGCATAAAAGTCCACATGTTGTGCAACATGGAGGATCCCAGGACATAGAAACAAGAATATTTACTGATGCTTTTCACCGTTGTCTTCTGTCTCTTAACCGGTCAATATATCTGATTTGGAAATTCCTGATACTATTCAGGGACAAATATCTCTAGGTATTTCTATCCAAGGCAACTCGACCGAAGCTAGTATGAGGCAAATTGACAGCTGAGAGATTAATTTTCAGCTTGTCTTTATACCTGAGCCACGGCCGTCCAACAGTGCTTTATCCACTGTCAAGCTAGCTTTACACGATAAACTTATATATATATATATATATATATATATATATATATATATATATATATATATATATATATATGTATATATACATGTATAAATAGAAAACCTGTTTTTCAATCAGCAAATAACGTCCATCGTCCTAGACGGAGACAATTTTTTTTTTAAGAAAATGTACTAACTGACAAATATTGATCTTAGATCACCTTATTCTGGGAAACCACCTTTTAGTCAGAAGTTCAGTCATGAAAGTTTCTATAGCAAAGCAGAGCTCAATTGACTTTAACTAGATTTTCCTATCCTAAACGTAATCCGATCCTATCCTAGATTAATTCAAAGAATTTTAATGCAGCATTATTTTCTTTTTATATATAAACTTTATTTTAGTGGATAGACATGCTCATTTTTTCAAAAGTTGTAATTGTTATTGATCGGTTTATACATAGTAGGTTTTATTAAAATAAATGTATATCTCAAACAGGAAAATATTGTTAGCAGATACAGACATCGAAAAATTCAGAGGAGAAATGTGTATTTCATAGAAGGATAATTATACAATCCGAAAACAAGCTACGTATAAAGTTCCGTCTGTTTGGTTTCGGAAGACATGATAATAAATGTTCGATATTTGCTGAATGGTGAATTCTCTTCAAAAACCTGCATGTTTAGATAGATAGATAGATAGATAGATAGATAGATAGATAGATAGATAGATAGATAGATAATCAATAGAATGAGATAGATAGATAGATAGATAGATAGATAGATAGATAGATAGATAGATAAAAATATCTTAAAATAATTTCATTATGTGTGAAGTCATTTGTTTACATCTGGATACGCATCGAGCAGATGTGAATGTACGATAGAAAATCATGGAGAATTGTAGTTTAAAAACAGTAAAATCGACCTTGCTAACCGAAACGCTCCTCTGTGGCTGAATCGGTTAAGGCACATCAGGCTATAATACGGTTCCGTATAGGATACAGGTTCGATTCCTGTCGGAGGATGCATATTTTCTATGAAAATTTCTCGGACATTCAGTCGGGTAAATGTCGTTAATACTGTTTAATATAAACAGAGAATTTACTTAAGTATTTGTATCTATAAAAAGAACGTATAAACATAAAAAATTCTTAAAAAAGTTAGATTGCGATCGATAAATTATCGTCTAAATTACACAAAAATAAAAATAACACTGACATCTAATTTTAACAGATTGCTAAAATTATCAAAATCACACAAAAATATCTTGAAACACTAAAGAGTAAATTTATTCATTAAATTTCCCATTGGCTTCAACCACGCCTCCCATACGACTTCGGAATCTCTTGCAACTCTTCTAGACGGTGTCCTTAAGTTGGTAAATGCTGCCGTAACCCTTGCCTTCAGTTCATCTTTAGTGTTACAAGTAGTTTTGTTGCTCTCTCGCTCAACTGCCCCCACCCCGCTGAATAATCAAGGTGGTTGAAGTCTAGGGAGATAGATGGTCAGATGTAAGGAGTGATGGTCGCATAAATTGACTGACAGCCGTGACTGGGTTCTCTTGATTGTGTCGCGTGATGTAGATTTCTGTTGCCAGGCATACGATCTTCCAGCACCCACCCTCTTGACCCAGGGCTGCAGTACCTCCTCAATACACTTGATGTAGGCCTTCATGTTGAGTCTGAGGCCCTATAGGAAAATGAATGGAGGTATAACGTCGTCCTCACAATATAATCACTCCAAACGCCTTTGTAATCATCATTTGACTCATCCAACACTTTCTGAAACATCTGCACTGTCCTCACTGACATCTTCGTATTGGTGTTAGCGGTGCCTATGCCAAGCAGTACAGTATGACGTTTCCAATTTTCTGGTTGAGGGTATTCAGTCTTGGTGCTCTTTTTCTCACAGACGATGCCCAACTGACCCTGCTATACTGTGCAATTGACAAACCTAAAACCAAACAAAACGCTTGCGCGAAATAGAAATTGCGGCAATTTGTCCGTCGCACCATATATATATATATATATATATATATATATATATATATATATATATATATATATGTGTGTGTGTGTGTGTGTGTGTGTGTGTGTGTAGGGGAAAGATGTGTTCGGTAACCCGTATATATAATTCTAGGGAGGATATAATCCAGAAAGCTCACTGTAAAAAACAGAGCAAATATTAATTATATCAAGAAGCAGACAAATTTAAGGGTTCATGGGGATTATAATTTATTTCCTTAGAATCTCAATTCGATTCGAATTCGTCAAATCAACATTTTCATACAAATAAATGGGTGACAAAATGTTGATCTGGGGAATTAGAATCGAATTTCGATTCTAATCAAATAAATCGTAATCACCATGAACCCTTAAAGTTGTCTGTTTCTTAATATAATTATATATATATAATATATATATATATATATATATATATATATATATATATATATATTGATGCATGTTTCATTACATAATATAGTCAAGTTTTGTCTATTTATTTTCAGTTCCTTACATACTGTCTGATAAGCTTAATAACATTATCATTGAAAGTCGAAAGGAAATCATCATATTGATACATGTTTAAATCCAATCTAAGCTTTCGGCTTTCTTAAGCCATTGTCGAAGATAACAATTACTTTTCAATGTATCAACCAATACATGGACGAAACAATAATGATAGTCTCTTTTTGTTGCGTGAAAACTTTCAAAGCAACTGCAAACTCGTGTATACGAGACGCGGAAGCGAAAATTGCGTAGCAGCTCGTGACGTCACTCATGACCATGCGAGAGTGAAAACGAGAAGTATTAAGTATGGGAAGCCGTTGGTATAAACCAATTGCTTCTGTTATCAATTATAGGCATTTAAGAATATTTGAGTTATCATATTTTTAAATAAATTATATATATATATATATATTGAAATTTCCCAGAATATTTTTGTGGATGAGACAAATTGGTATCATTATTACAATAGGAAAAAATCTTAGTTTTTGTCGACGCGTTTCGTCTTCCGAATTTATTAAGGCAAACAATGAAAGCGAAATGTTTTGTTACATGATTTATTGCATATAAAATACAATCTAATCCATCTGCTAATCCATGACTGGAGTTTAAATCCCAACATATGTTAAGATTTGTATGTAAGGATTTTCTGACCCACACAAGCTGTGAACTCAGTTATCTTCATTTATAAACTTTATCGTGAAGCTGTATATACAGGCAGAACTAATCAAACTTTGGAGACTAGGATAAATCAGCATGTGCCGATTAAGATCCGTCATGCAAGATGCAACAATTCCCACAAGATGGTTCATATTTAAGCTCAATGATTGCGGATCATGTAATAAATAATCCGGTGTGTGCGATGCAGGGACTTCTTTATCATAATCAACAGAGCACACTTCATTTACCACTTGATTAAAGACTATATAAATTAAGACTAGGCAGCCTTCTCTCTATAAACAGAAGGCATGGCTACTGCGTTTTAATATAATCTGCTTGTGATTATATTTATTGTCATCTGTCTTTCCTTAATGTATTTATTTTTCAAATCTTTTTAAATAAATTTAAATGTTTGTCTTAGATTGTTCCCGAAGAGCGAGGATCGAAAACTGGTTATTCTCATTGTTTTCTTAATTTCTTGTTTACTTCTGTTATTGTATTGCCTCACCTTTTTACAGTAAGTTATTTTATTATCTTATCTCTTCTTCTCACTGCCTTCGTTGTTCATATTTATTGCTGTATATAGTCATATATAATTTCAATATGTCCGTCTTTATAGCATTAAAAAAAAGTTTTGTACCCACATAGACTGTTTACTGCAAGACTATTTCTATATTCATCGTTTTTTTTTATTATCTGGCGCCTCGTTTTAGCAGTGAATGGAGCAAATTCTTCCTCGTCGTTACTGTCTCATTCGCAACGTTTCGATTTTGAAACCGATGGAAGTTATAATGAGAAAATTAAAATAGAATATATTCGTTGTTTTTTTTTTCCCCAAGATGTAGAAAAAAACAACTTATTTGCTTCAAGCAATGTCAGAGTAAGTTGAAACCATTACTGGTTGAGTGTAATCCCGGCAAGAAGCCAGCACCTACATCGCTAATGTGAATTCGACTGGGGAAAAAAAATCAAATTTACAATCGTATCTAAAACTTGGTCGTAATGAACATTTCGTTTGGACCCATGTTTTTGCCCTCACCCGACCCTATACTTTCATTCAGATTTATTGAGTTTGCTGTTTTGTTTGTAAGGATTGGCTAATTTGTTTACGTTGCTTTTGAACATTTGCGCCGTTTTGTTTTTTTTTTTTTTTTGTTTTTTTTTTCTTGTAACGTTAAACCAACCCAATAACAGCGCAACATCTTTTCTTTCAATCTATTTTTAATGTTCTGTTATATATATATATATATATATATATATATATATATATATATATATATATATATAAAACCATGTTCTTGTGTTGGTCTGTTCAGTTATCTATCAGTCTATTCATCTACAAAACTAGATGTTTGTTAATCTCGTAAAAAAAAGCCTGAAAACACTGAAGCGTGAATTAAAAAGTTGGAAACGAAAAAGTACAAGCTCATAGTTAATGGCTATTTCGAAAAAACCGTTCTCTTTAATTTTCGATGGGATTAGGTCCGTTTAATTCTCGCTAAATTAAAATGTAGCAATTTCTTTGTATTGTTATAGCTGTTTAATTGGCATATCTTTTTTCACTGTCTACCCTTGACAATGGAACAAAAGCAATATTTTCAGCCTATCATCCTAATTTATGTCAGGCAAGTTGCGACGTAAATGTAGATAAAACGATTTCGGAGGGTTAGGGAAATTGTACTGTGAATGATGAAGTAGGCACGGAGTTCTGGAAGCATGTCTTTCAGAAACAAAGCAAAGTATGAAGAAATAGGAATTTCTCAATAGAAACAAAGAAAAGAGTGGTCAGCTGATAGGTATTATCTAATTTTTTATAATAAAGTGGATACTGGACAATCACTTTACAAAGAAAGTAGAGATCTGAAGCGACATTGTTCTACCGACAAATGCTGCCAACAGCCTAAATAAAACAGGTGGATGGTGAAGGCCTGAAGATTGCCTTGTTGTTGGATATTTTTTTATAATGTAATTAAGATGCATATTATTTTAAATTTGGATTAGTTTATGTATTATATATTTTATTTAAAAGGAAGTTATGAAGTTAACTGTTGCCTTTTAATTTTTCTATTTTTATAGTCATGCATATTGACTTGGAAAAGGAGTAATTCTTTCAGGATTGGAGATTTATATTATATTACAACTCGACAGACGCACTCTCGAGAATTCTTGGTCTTAGTTTATTGTTTAATAAGTGTCGTATTCTTTAGATTAAAGTTGTGGTTAAATTTATTTCTGTGTTTCGCTAATGTATTTGATAAATTGTTGTGTCTGAGAACATCATTTACTCTTGTTTATTCTATGTTAGACTACGTCGAATAGCATCCTCCATAATTTTGTTTATAAATACTTACTCTATTTACATTATTCGTAATATAGTCTTCATCTTTGTCGCCATATTTATTACAACGTTTCTGCCGTTGTAATAAATATGGCCTTCTTCAGGCAGTTGGAATGTCGAACTGAACCCATTATTTCGCTCACTTGAGTAGACTGTTCTAGTTCCATGTGTCAGGTTTAATGGATTTCAGTTATCAGTTATTTCCTGTTAACTCAGCTCTCCAAGTTCTCGACTGCCTTAACCGGGTATTGAACTCACATTCTTTGGGTCCTGTCACTGGATCTAACGAACTCCTTTATCCACTGTGGCGACAAAGATGATAACAATAGTTCGAATAATGTAAATAGTGTGCATAATACCTCATCCCAGAAATAGAGACAGATACTAAATACTTACTGTAAAATAAAATCCTTACATTTTCTTGATAAAATCCATCAGAGGACGAAACACGATGGCAAGGATAAATTTTCCTTTTGTCTTTATCTATATTATCCCTTTACAGATCCATTTTTAGTTATATCTGAAAATGTGCACACACATAGACACATACAAACACACACACATACACACACACAAAGACACAGTCACACACACACACATATATATATATATATATATATATATATATATATAATTATTTATTTAAAAATTATAACATAAGCATGTTATAGAACCACTACAAAAATAGCCAGTGTCTTATCAAGTGATGATGTTGAATGTAGAATACATGGTTTTAAAGGTTTCAAATACATTTTTATAAAGGGCCGTGGAGATGTTTCCTGTCACCTCACCTTTTTTGTGTGTGTATATCTAAATATGGGTGCTTATGCATTATAATCTTAGTGTGTTTGTATTGTTTTACACGAGAGGTTAGCACCCCACTCACACACTTGAAATTAAAATGTATACATGTTGTCAGGAAGACCAGCTTATATTAGCGTCTATTCTAACGTAATTTCAATGAAAAAATAAATTGAATAACATAAGTATTTTTTTTTTTTGCTCAATAATTTTATAATTTTAAACTTAATAGAGATTAAATCTAGATTTTAAAATTGGTATTTTTTTACGTTTAATTTTAATATCAAATTTTAACGTATAATTTAATACTTATTGATTAAAATAAATTCTTTTTTAGTATAACCCCAATTTAAAAGCACGTAATAGCTATTATAACCTTACTTCGTTGTCAAGTTTTTTGAATTCTCCTATACTTGTGTTTTGATTGGTCATTCTAGCTTTTGTAACAACGTTTTTCCCTTACGAAGGATCGTTAATTAATTTGAAAACTTTAAAACTATTTATTCGACATTCAACATCATCACTTGATTAGACACTGGAGGTGTTGAAACAAAATGGCTATTTTTTAGTGATTTTATAGCATGTTTATGTTATTATTTTAAATAAATAATTATATCTGCTCTACTATGTGTTGAGCGCTCTTTTAAGAATAGTAATTGTTGATTATTGGAATTTATTCCGTATACACCAATCCTATACTTGGATATATATATATATATATATATATATATATATATATATATATATATATATATATATATGGTGGATTCTCCTATCGCATTCGACGTATGAGGGTCAAGCAGCTCAGTCTCTAGGAACCGACAGCCCAGACATCAGAACATATGATTTAGCTAGGGAAGGCTTTGGGAAGTAACAATGACATTTTTTGAAACGCCGAAAACAGTAACCTGGTGCACTACGCGCTACAAAGATTCCCAAACGACCCTCCGCAGGTTTTGAATTCAGAGTTGTCCTTCTCCTAGACCATTTGCCATCCAAGTCTCTCCTTGATGGCAACTATATATATATATATATATATATATATATATATATATATATATATATATATATATATATATATATATATATATATATATATATATATTTTTTTAAAAATATGATTCCTCTTTTTACATAAGTGTTCTCATACTTCATAAACAAGAGCTGAAAACTTCAATATAATTATTAGAATGAAATTGAATTAAAGTACCAAACTCTGTTTCATCTTCAAGCGAAATTTTGGGAAAAAAATTTTATCCCAAAATTTCACATGAAGATGAAATAGAACCTGGGACTTTAATTCAATTTAATTATAATAATTATATTGAAGCTTTCGGCTCTTGTTTTTGAAACATGAGAACTCTTATGTAGCGGAGGAATCATATTTTTAAATAAAAATTTATACTTAGTCTCTACTTTTGTATCGCGCACTGTTTTTTTTTTAAAATAAAAACAAAAATACTAAAGAACTTCGGATTATTTACCTAATGATTTCTTTCCTATTTTATATATACTTTCACACACACATACACATACATATATATATATATATATATATATATATATATATATATATATATATATATATATATATATATTCACTATTCTTATCTGAATTTCTAAAATGACAGTTTTCCTCATCTCTCTTGTTGTTATCAAAAAGATTCGGCCGTTGTACCTCCTCCCCGGCCTTTGTCTGGAGTATATCGATCTGGCTAACCTACAGGGAATTCTAAACTGAACATTTTAATTAATCTACGAATTTAGACTCTTTTCGTTTCACTGCCCCTGTCTAGAGAGAGACCTCGTTTAGTTCTTATTTTATCGTACACCTTATTTTTTTCTCGTGTCCTTCTCCACTTAGTTCAACCACACACTGCCTTGCTCAGGGTTTGAACCTGTTATTAGTATTTCACCAAAGTCACGAACCAATATTTTAATCCACTAGGTTATTGTAACGTGGGGCTATCCTCGTTGATTAAATAAAGAGTTCCGTTCGTAATTACCTGTAGATTACCTGGATTGACATATACCAGGTGAAGGCCACAGGGTAGAATGACAGAAAGGCTGTAATAAAAACATTAAAGATGAAGACAATAGTAAGAATGTAAATCATTTAAATATATTCAGTATGATTGTAATCTTATCATTCTGTTCACATGCTTTCTCTCCGGATTTGCTTATTCATGTGAATGTGCCAATGATTATATATTTTTCTTTTGTTTTATTTAACAGCAATAGTAGTCTGGAATAATGGTATCTGACAAGATAGTACGTACGAAGCAGAGATGTGTCACTGAAGATTTCCATGCGGAAAATGGCTCCATTGGAATATCTTGTTTACGGTGACCAAGGATTTGATGTGATCGCAATCATGCAAGTTTACGCCTCTCAGCCGTGATGCCAGTGAGGTGCATGACAAGGTTATTTCGATTTGGCGGCCCTGGACAGATTTTTTTTTTTTTTTAGGCAAGAAAGGAGTAAAACACATCTCCCATACAGCGTGTCCATAAAATTCGTGTGCACTTTAAAAAATTTATAACTTTATTTCTATTTGCGATAGAAATAATCTGTAAAAAATGTTATAAAGTTTAATGTACCTAGTTTTAAGTATAGCTAAAATAACTAATGTGATTTCAGGCATTACTGTAAATCAGTTGGCAAATGTTTTCCGTGAACTGCAAAATCGTATTACCCTTTGTATTGCTAATGATGGCGGACATATAGAAAATTATATAA